>JAFIRS010000145.1:0-600000 GCA_018342105.1 Gonioctena quinquepunctata
CAACATCAAATGTTGGGCAGGATTCAGATAACTCAACACGAAACGTGCTTATTCCACGCTACATACAAAATATGGACTGAATTCGATATTTATAGTGGAGTAGCTTGTTAGTTCAAAAACACCACAATCTACATAACTTGATATTTCATTTGAAAACATATCTACATTGTAGATGAAACTTCCAACTAGGTATCTGTACTTTTGTTTTCAACTTTATTCTAGCATATTTTGTATTATCCCATTATAAATGTTGAATTAACGTTAGCATTAGTATTTCTACTGTGAAAATTTTCATTTCAAAAAAGGTGGACGATCGGGTTTGATGTCGCCCGAATAAACGCATTTTATTGAGAATCGTTGCTTCGATCGACTTTCCACACGAGTACTTTCATTCAGAAAATTGTCTACGTAACCTTATTTTGTGGGAAAATATTAAAAAATTACCTGTCATTTCAAAGTTTTGGGGTGGACCATCAGGGGTAGTCCGTTCCTGACTTGTAGCAAAACAACTGACTCCTGCATGAAAGCTCATCAAAGGAATTCATTTTTTCCCAGTCAATCACCAAAATTCAGATTATTTTGAATAATTCACTTGAAGTTATCAAAGAAACATTTTTCTTTTTAACTTTGAGGGCCCGCTTGGTAACGAAGGCTTTTAGGAACAAAAGTTATATGAAGTACTGGTGATATTTTGACCCCATCTATACGTTCCGGGGAGGAAAAAAAGTCCAGGGACATCTTGTATACCGTTTTCAGGGTTGGATATTGGTTTTACGATTTGTGGCTGGAATATGCATCCATCGAGAAATTAACGGGGAAGAACGCTAAAATTTTTTTTTTATTCTTTACTTCCGCAAAAGTATTTTTTTTTATGAAACTTGGTAAAAACGTTTTTTGTTTTTAAATGAGCTGAAATTTTTTTCAAAGCAAAATATTGATTTTTCGATTGTATACAATTTAAATAAAATAACATTTTCAATCGAAAGAGTTGGTTTACAAATTTTAATTTTTTAACTTTATCAGTGCTAATTTTTTTTCGTTGAAATATTGACTTCAAGGATAGCATGAAAAAAAATATTGTTCGTATGGAAAATATCGTTAAAATGCAGAAAACCAAAAAAACATTTTTTCATAATGATCTGCGACTGAAAGATGAAAATATTTCCTTTTCAATATCTCAATCAATTCAACCTTATTCTGATGTCTATTTGTTGATGCATTAGATATCTCGTAACAATAATATTGTTTTCGATTAATTTTCAACAGGTTAGATGGATATTATTCAGTTCATTGACTTTATCATTTGGAAAAATAACATCAGATGGAAGAGTAGCCTAAATCTAAAATGATATTATCACCGCTCTATATCTGTTTGTCTGGAAAAACAATTTCTTTATTTCTGTGACAACAGTGAATAATATTAAAGGGTGTTTCGTTTAAAAACTACGGAAAACATCATTTCAACCTCACATAAAATTATTATGGAACAATCAATAGAGATTTTCAATTCTATTGATTCTGTGACAAAAATACTACCAGGAAACTGACTGTGCTATCATAAAAACGATCCGTAATTATATCCTGTTATAATCCTAGTCGTAACTATCATTGCTTACATTGTTATAAAACATCTAAGAGAAAAAAAATCGTGTTTTTTTTATGAAAACTAATGCTCAATGCCACGATTGAAGAAGATCGAAATGCAAAAAAAAATAGGCACTAACACGACACGATCAGATTATTAGTAACGGGAAACCAAAAAGATAAGAATTTTTTTTTATTCATAATATTGCCATTTTTAAGTTGTAGCGCAGGCTCTCCGCGATATAGTAGTGATTGATAGGCTTCATGTGTGAAAACTCTGGCACTGTCGGATCATTGTTTTGCATCAAAACAAAACGTCTATTCTCATTTTACGTCAAAATGTTGCGGAAATAGAGTGAAAAATACTTGCCCACATGACCGAAAACGGACAGGGGTGTGAAACTTTGGGTGAGTAGTGGGTGGGGCAGTAGACCTGGGCATATATACGGTGATTCTCTAACTTTTATTATTGAAGGTAGAAAATCGAAATTTGGGGGTTGTGTATTATAGTTTAATTTAAATTTTGACATATTTACTTGTTTGCCGTACTTCCGGTTTGACCGGAAATGACCCCAATTTTCGATTTTTAAATGGGAAACCTATATATTTTACTTATTTCGATCAAGAATGACATTCTAAATCCAACAACACCTTACTTGTCAAATTTGACGAATAAAGTCATTTTATTCCAATTTTATTTTCGATCTAGAATGCCATGGATCGTGTAAATCCTTCATTCTTGATCAAGTAACATGGAAAAAAATACGACTTTGGGGCTTATGACTTCACAGTCGTTTAGGAATTATTTATAAGTCGCAAAATGAATTTTTCCAGTTAACTTTATTTTTCAAATAGAAAGAGGGTGGCTCGTCGGCTTTTGTGGAAGATCATTTTCTTACGAATGAGAGAATATCCCTTTATTATCATAAGAAACCAAATTCTTGTTGAAAGTTTGCTTTTCATCTAAAAGTTTTAAGATTATAGTACATACTGGTCAATGATTAATATAAAGTAATATGATAATAAAGTCAGTTTCCTACTAGTTAATATGAAAAACATGTATAAATAAAATAGACAGCATATACAATATAAAATAGACAGCAAATACAATATAAAATAGACAGCAAATACAATTTACACAAACAAACAGACATTCTATAGACTAGCCGATAACAAATAAATAGGATATTGTAAAGTGTTAGAATGTGTCCGGGAAAAAAATTCCAGTAAATTATAGTAAGGTTTATTTAACAGCAAGTTTTACGGACTTTTAAAAATGTTCAAAAATTTGGGTGTGTTTTGATAGGTAGGTAGGGTTGTACATCTTGCAGCCATTGTAAATAATAGAATTTTATCAGTGATGATTTGAAGTGGCAGACTTACGTTTATAGCTTGTCGAGTGACATAATGTGAAGGAAGTTTGTTAAAGCGTGTTCAGATGTTTCCTAATCAAATAAATGGTTTCCAAATAAAGATTGCTATTACCGTAAGTATTTTTAATTTAATGAATAAAGGCACAGGAGTCACGAAATTTAGCTCTGCACATAAACCTAAGCCCTCTTTTTGAAGAACAAGAATACTGTTCATGCAGTTATCATTACATGCACCCCAGAATGGGATGCCGTACCTGAGATGAGACTCAATTAGGGAATAATAAACGACTCTAGCTGCACGATCCCAACTCATTAGAGACAATCTTGACTGCAGAAACCAGACGATATTTTTTCCTCAAGGCAAAAATGTGATCCTCGAATCTCAACTTCTATCAATAACCAATCCTAGAATTTTGTGTTTAATTTATTTTTTAATAACATTTGCCCCAAGGGTAAAGTCATCAAGTACGCATCGGGAAGTTATTAAGTTGGTTTTGATATATTGAGTACAAGACGATTAAGTCACACCAAACTTCAATACTGTTGACATCATTATATATCACTCTTTGAGTTCACTACTATTCTTGGCGCGCCAATTGTTGTTGAATGATTTGATACCACATACTTCCACTTTATTTTCACTATTTTTTGAATAATTGTAGAGGCGATCATACCTGATAACAAATAATACTTATTCGGTATACTTATGCACTAAGTCCTGTTATTCCTAGTTATCCGTGACAAACAATTGAAGCAATCTGGACTATCTAACCAAAATAGGCTAATGAAAATGTTGTCACTTTTAAAATTTATTTGTTGCGTAGTTTATAAGTTGATATGGAAAATTATACTAGAAACGCGAAAATTGACATGTTGCTAATTTACGGAGAAAAAGAATACAACTGATGCAGTTCGAATATATGCTCAGGATTCCCTATCGTCGCCATCCACTCGGCATTATTTTCCAAAACTGGAAAGGAAAATGCGAAATGAACCAGAAAAAACTTCCAAAAACTTTATCGTCAGTGAAGAAAAGTAGACGTGTTGGCTGGCCTATGTTGGAATGAATTGTACGGCGTCAATTCGGCAAATTGTTTTGAGTGTGATATGGTTATTCGTCCCTTTGGAGAATTCTTCACAAATATAATTATCGATCATTCAAGTACCAATTTTAAACAACATCTTTAAGATAACGATCACAACCGAAGATTAATTTTATTGCAACGGTTTTACTAAATACAGAGAAGATGTACGTTTCCATTTAAAATTATTTATTCAGATGAAACTCGATTACAACATGGTCTGTTCAACCGGAATAATAAAAGGTACTGGTTTCAAACAAATTTACATCTGATGCAAGAAGGAAATTTTCAAGAGCGATTTGGTTTCAATTGCTGGATGGGTATTATCGCAGCGAAACTTTTGGGCCAATAATTTTCGAAGGACAATTAACTGCGGAAAGATATCACAGTTCCTTAGAAATCAAATTAATGATTTCATTGAAGATTTGCCACTGGCTAACCACCTCCACAATTCTCAAGTCGAAAGAAAACATCTGAATGACAGCTTCCTAGAAAAGTGGCACTCATGGACCTATTCAGTGGCCTGCGAGGTACATTCCTAAGTTTTCATATTTTTTCATAATGTATTATTTCTTTCATTTCTAGATCCGATCTTTCCCGCTAGATTTTTTCTCTGAGGGAACAATTGAAAATCAGGTGTATAACACAGCATCAGCCACTCGTGAAGAACTTTGGGTATAAAGTAGGGTGGCATTCCAGAACTGCGGAACAGCTAATCAATGTGGTGCGCGCAACAATTGAAAAAGTTGAACTTTCCGTGATCAAGAAGGAGGTCATTCTGAAAATTTAGAATCTTAATGGACCAATTTGCGACTTTTAATAATTCTTCAAACGACTGTGAAGTCATAAGCCTCAAAGTCGTATTTTCCCATGTTACTTGGTCAAGAATGAAGCGATTTACGATCCATGGCATTCTAGATCGAAAAATACAAATTGGAATAAAATTACTTTATTCGTCGAATATTGAAGTGAGATGTTGTTGGATTTAGAATGTCATTCTCGATCGAAATAAGTAAAAATATATAGGATGTCCCATTTAAAAATCGAAAGTTGTGGTCATTTCCGGTCAAACCGAAAGTACGACAAAGCAAGTAAATATGTCAAAAATGTAAATTGAACTATAAATCCAACCCCCAAATTTCGTTTTTCTATCTTCAATAATAAAAAAGTTATAGCGGCGAGCCACCTTGGAGAATCACCCGGTATAGTAATACAAGCGCGCTGCTCCACTACCACTCAGCCGCTTGCTGCTCGCCCGTTTTTGGTCATGTTTGCAAGTATTTTTCCCTATTTCGTAGCATTTCACGCAAATGAAATGCATTAAAAATTCAAATTTCAATTTTGCAAAACTAATGATCCGACAGCGCCTGAATTTTTTACACAAAGTAAATATATCAATAACTACTATGTTGCAAAATTATGCGCCACAACTTAATAAATGGTGGTGTTATGATTTTAATCAAAAACGCTCATAATTTCGTTTTTTTCTGGTTTCTCTCCGTTACTAATAATACGATCGAGTCGTGCTTGGACTCATTTTCTTCGCATTTCGATTCTCTACAATTCGTCCATAGAGATTGCTTCATTAGTTTTCATGTTACAAGCACACGAGTGTTTTCTTTCAATTAAGCAATGATAGCTGCGAGTAGGAAATATAACAGGATATAACTTCGGATCGTCTTCCGTATGATGGACAGTCGGTTTCCTGGTACTAACAAAAAAAAATCTAATGATTGGCCTATTACTTGATTCAGGGATTGAACCCTTTCAGAAAATATAAAATTGTGAATGAAGTAATATAAATTACAGAGTGCTATTATTTTATGTATGGATAAAGATCCCAAACTGGTTCTCAATATGCACCAATATAAAAACTTAAATCGTTCTTGACTTGCCACAATTCTTTGAAACATGTGCATTCGAATATATCATTCAGCAATGCATTTTCGCCAAAAAACTTTTTAACAAAAAATTAAACCGACGAAAAAAGAAACTGAAAAACAAAAAATAACCCTTTTCAGTCTCAATAACTAAGCTCCTATACTAATATAAGTAACTAATTTTGAGTCGGCGCCAAACAAACAAGCAATTGAATTAGGTTACGCGTAAAATGATGGCAGTGGGATGCGCCGTGATTTTTTTTTCCAAATTTAATGATCTGCGTTGATTGTTTGATTGGCGCCGACTCAAAATGTGTTACTTATATTAGTTCAGGAGCTTAGTTATTAAGTCTAAGGAGGGTTACTTTTTGCTTTTCAGTTTTTTTTTCGTGGGTTTGAGTTTTTGTTAAAAAGTTTTTATTTCTCACTTTTTTTGTGGTAAAAATCTACTAGTTACTACCTACTCAATTGACAATTAAGGTATCCATTATGTTATAGTGGTATTGGAACCTACATATGTGTGCCAAGTTTCAAGAGAATCGGTTCACACGTGAAAAATCAATCATCTCCCATTTTTCTACCCTTAGGGGTGGATTATTCTTGTCAACAAATATGACCAACTCCGAATTATACCCTATACAATAAAAAAAGAATCATCTGAATCGGATAACCCAGTACAAAGTTATGCCTGATAGAATCGGTTAACGAGCCAAAATTCAGAGTGGACGATGAATATCCTCCATATTGCTACTCTAAGAGGTGGATTTTTCCTCTCAAATTCGAATGGGACCAACTTCGAAGTACACCCCATCCAATGAGAAAGAATAATCGAAATCAGACTACTCTGTGAAATGTTATGCGTGGTCATACATAAAAAAAATATATACGCGTCGACTAGAGAACCTCAATTTTTTATTTCGTCGTAAGAAAATTGAGTATTCTTTTGAACGAAATTGGTAATTCGTGTGGTGGAAAAAGGAATACAATAATATGAGGACTGATGGAATATCATTTTGAATATCCTTAAAGAAAAATTGAGGATCTTGATATCGAATGAAAATTTCTCTTTTCAAACGACGAACTCAAAAATAGAAGGTTCTCTAGTCGACTCGTATATTTCTTTATGTATGGACTACGCATAACTTCTCACAAGTAGGGCGATTCCGATGATTATATTTTCATTGGAAATGGTGAACTTCGATGTTAGTCCCATTTGAAATTGAAAAAATGCCATTCCTCCAAGTTGGTCATTTTTGAATTCGAAGAATTATCCACCTCTGAGGGTAGAAAAATGGGGATGATTGATTTTCCACGTATGAACCGATTCTCTTACCATATGTAGTTCTGATATCACTACAACATAATGGATACCTTAATTGTACTTGAGTAGGTATTATAGAGATTTTTTACATCAATTGAGAAAAAAACTTTTAACAAAAAAATTAAACCGCCTGAAAAGAAACTAAAAGCAAAAATAGCCCCTTAGTCTTAATAACTAGCTCTAAACTAATAATAAGTAACTAATTACGAGTCGGCGCCAATCAAGACAATCAACAGAATCGATTACATTTCTTGGAAAAATAAAAAAAAATGCCACCCTTTACCTAATTCAATTGATAGTTTGTTTGGCGCCGACTGAAAATTTGTTACTTACATTAGTTTAGGAGCTAGTTATTAGGACTAAGAAAGGGTTATTTTTTTTTCCATTCTTTTTCGTCGGTTTATTTTGTTAAAAAGTTTTATAATAATATATTCAATTTGTTCGATATTCAATTCACTGGATCAATTTTCTCTCAGTCCAAGAATATAATGCTCCATAAACTCGGTATGCTTTGAGGCGGGACAAATTCAGGTTTAGTCTTATATTTGCCAAGCATCCTTGAAGCTCATATACCTGCTCCTTGTGTGATGGATGGCATTATTCGGAAAGTCTCACAGAAAAGCAATTTGTGTTGTGTACTTGTTCGACCGTTCTTGTATTTTTCCAGCCGCACTATACCATGGGCAAAAGTAATAAAATGTGAACAGGAAGATAACATGTCGCTGACAGCGTACCTATTGCTTCCGACGGCCTCAAAGGATTGAGTTATCAATATTTGCCAATGCTGAATATATCATTTCTCCGTCCATATATTGGAGTTGCACCAAATACAAATCATAGCTAAAGTTTCGCAGGAATATATGGCTCGTGAGGTGGAACATTGACTGTAAAAAAACTTTGTAGGATCAACTTCAGGAAAACGGAAAGCAATATCTTGGGATTCAAAGTTTATTCGGAAATGAATGTGGGGATGGTTTCATTTGGATGGATGGATTATATCGATCCGTGATTCTGACATTTCATCTCCTTTTTCTGACTCAACTGATTATTACCTTGGGGTATCTATCTAGCTAATTATCATGGTTTTCATATTCGACTCCGCTGAACCACCTCCACAAATTGAATTTCTACTCCGATTAAAACCCCACAAAAAATCAATACCAAAATTGTAGGAGGTTATTTCACACTAAAACCCCAATTAGCCTACTCCTCAGGTTGAGTGACCCAGATAGGGTTAGGTTTTCAACTCAAAGTTTCAATAGCCTACTACTCAAGAAAAACTGGGGATCAAGAATACTTTGGAAGAAAACGTTTAGGTAGCCTTCGTCAATCATTTTGTGATCTAACGTCTGGGTCTATTGCCCATATCATTACGCCTTAAAATGACTCCAGCTTGCAGTGGCAATGGTTCCTGTGTTCTCAAAGTCTATTCGATGTTCTGTTTCTTTGGTGTTCAAATACTGAAAAGGGTCTAAATATGGGATAACAAGATGTGGTTGTGAATTATGGTTACTGGTCTTCTTGGTACTCATTGAATATGACATATTTTACAAAATATCCCTTAATCCATTTAATTCCTTTTTTTGGAATTTGCTGATTTGATCCTTTGTTGATTTTGTTATAATGGTTAAAATACTTGTCTACAAATGGACCATCCTACAGAACTTATTTAACTTGATTTGTTTGAAAATAGAACAGGATATTCATAAAATCAATTAGAATCATCTGCGACTGAAGGAAAACTTTAGACTATCTTCCATCTTCAATCCCTTTTATGGGAATTAATGTTAAAAAAAGGAAACATTCTCAATAGAATATTGAATAGAAAGATATTTCGTAATTGAAAAATCCCGATTAAAATTAAGTCTTTTCGTAATATCAACAGAAAACAACTACTTTTCTGGCTGAAGCCGCTGGACATTGAACCATCGTGGTGAGATGTAGAAAAGGACCTCAAGAACTCAAAAAAAAATCTAAAAGTGAAAATCTGCATTTTAATTCAGAAGTTATTTGATTTTTCTATTCCAGTCTCAATTGAAAGACATATAGATGAATGAGGAGAAAAAATGTTTTGCAAAGAAATACTCACGAAATCATTTGTAACATTGATGCAAAGAGACATGGCATTCACTAGGTCAGGGCTGCCAACTCAATCCCTAGGGCCGCTTAAAAAAAAAAGGGGTTTTGGGGAGGGCCGTTACTTCGTATGCAACTTCATCAGTGAGCTTCAATAGGTATAGGTATGGTATATAAAAAAGCGTTTGTATTGTTATTTGAATTTAATAAAAACTATCAAATTAAAAAAAAAAAAAATGTGAAAAATTTGGAAATGTTAATATCGATATTAATTTTAAAATTTGTTGTAAACGAACCTGAGTAATGAGGGAGGAACTTAAGACTTTATAAATTTCATGTTGGAATGCTGCCTTCCAAAGATCTGCTTCCCAGCATTGAGCCTATGTAAGCCCTGGGTTTCCGGTTGGGGTATCGTTCTTCTGGCAGCAACTCGAAAAGTCCAATCCATTTCCCACTTTCTTTGGTTGGTTGGTTGGTTGGTTGAAGCTGCAGCCAGAGACAGGGTTGGCATTAGCTTGCCTTGACACTCGACCAGCTGGGGTCTATTTTATCACTCTGTCTCCAGTGGTTCCTTTCAAAAGGTTTGGTGCCTTTAATTAGGTTTAAACCTGTTGATAAGGTTCTTCGGTTCATGCCTGTTTCTTGGCTGGTCTCTCAAGGTTCTGTGTCGCCTACTTTGGGCGTCACAGTCGAAGAATAATATGGAGGCAGTTTCCTCCCTCATCCCACAAGCCACCTCCACGGTTTCCCTGCGTACTCCCATGGTGTTTAGGTGTTTTCCTAAGACCACAGTGTCCAGTCATCAGACCTATTATTATACAGTTCTTTCTTAGTAGAAGGATCTGATTGCAAATCACACTAATTCCAGTTTGAGTCTGCTTTGCTCACATTTCTCAACTGAAATTGTAAGGGTTGGTAAAACTGAAATCTCTCCTTCGATCTAAATCTATTTTTGAATTATTCTGCAATTATGTCCATGTATTTTTATGTAGAAATTTGAAACTTCCTCAAAATCCTAATTCCTCAAAATGTTCTTTAAAACTTGGAAAAAATGAAAAGTTATTTTTTTTTGTAAAGAAGTCTTGAAAAGCAATATTCGAGGGTAATCGAGCAAGATCGGTCCAGATTAAGTAACTTACTGCGACCTTCTATTCGTCGCCATGGATCCTCGTTATTTATTTGTATTTCCAGAACACATTTTCCAGAAGCAATCTCCTTTGCAAAGATGGAAAAATGTTAAAACATTTCTTTTGGAGAGAAACTTTGAAATTAATTTTTTTTTACATTGAAACATGTTATTGATTGAAAATATGAACAGGATGTTCATAAAATCAGATGAGGGATCATATGCGACTAAAAGATAAACTTTGGTCACTATCTTCCATCGTTCAAGATAACCTCTTGTGGGGTATTCATGTTGAAGAGGAAAACACCCTCAATTGAATATTGAATGAAATATTTTTCTGTAGATTGAAAATCCACGTTAAAAAATGAAGTTATTTTTTTGTTAATGTCTAACTGAAAAAAACTACTTCCCCGGCTATACCCGCCGGACATTGAACTACATCTGATAGATATTGAGAAAGTACCTAACTCAGAAGGAAACATATTCCTATTCAATATTCAATTGATAATGTTTCCCTTACACTTTATTTGAACTTATCTCACTCAATATCAACTCCATTCAGCAGTCTTATTTGTCTGCCGAAATAATTTTCGGATTACTTCAATATGCATATAAACTTGCAACAGAACAGACGGACGTCTTGGATAGCCTTGCGATCAACCGTTAGAAGATATCAACGGTTGATCAAGAACTCACTATATCCTACCAATAACTCCGATTTTTTTACAGCATAGTGCTGTGAGCGTTGCTTAGCAATTCCGATTACAAACTGATTCGCATCCTCTTCATTTGCTTTTCCAGCCGCGGGTCATTTGGCATCACACTTAACCGATGGGTATGGTCTCATAATATTTTTCTTAGAGTTTCCTTAGGCATCGAGTACGTCTCATTATTAATGATCGCTCTCATTACTTTCGATTACTGATACTATTTCCCTGAAAGTGCAAACTTACATACATCATAGCACCAAGCTTCAATCTCAGAAAACATTGGAACATCAAAGGGATATTTGAGAGTTGAAATGGCGAAACAAAGAGCATTGCATCGCTAGCGATATGATCCGTGATTGGAAACAAGGAACAGGTGCACAATATTAGAAAAATTTTCCCAAACTGACAGACTGCCTAAACAGGACTAGTTCAATTTGGTCATTCGAGGAACCAATAGAAAGCCCTACGGCCAAAGAAAAGCCAACATCTTAACTCGACTGAATGTACCAATAGTCCTCGAAGATGTGCCCCAAATCCGCTCTTCATATCATCATACAATGCCAGATACTTTTTTATCCAACTGCAAAACTGTTTTGGGGACAGTCCATTCTCCATATGCCTATCGCACATATAAAGCTTGGAACATGCTGGACACCCAATTATCCCATTTTTTTTTTCGAGAAAGCATTTTGCCTGGAAATTTTACTGAGTGCGATTTTGCGGTCTTATTATCTGATTAAACCACGCAAGCGAAGATCGAGTGGTTTAATCTTTGATAATGAGGCCGCAAATTTCACGAGTTAGATTTCCTAGAGAAAAAATTACTTGAGGGAATAATTCAAAAATTTTGCGATAAAATCCCCTAGCACGAATGATATTTGATGAGAATATTTCCTGAATCACATTTGAAACTTGATAAAATCACCAGAATTCATGTTATATTTTAATTTTCACGGGGAAAATTACAACAGTTCTTCTCGTTCAAAATTGGAAGGAATCGTGTGACGGTTTCTAAATGCTTCGTTTCACAGATTCATTCATCTACAATGGTCATTCACTGCTCGTGAACTCGTCCAATAACCTAAAATATATATTAGAATCTTTCACTATCAGAATATGTTTGTAGCTGAAACCGATTAAAAAAAATCTGGATACGGAATCGAATCCGAGCCCCCGGGTGAGAGACTGATGCGGTATCCACTAGTCCATGATAATTATTGTTGATGTTGTGAAAATAACGGATTTCATTATTCATTGCCTTACTTGAAAATCTGGGGGTTTTTAACATGCTGAAAAGGTATATTTCAATTAAAATATCAAATCACTGTAATAGTGAGTTAAAATCCCTTATTTGATCAATTTTGCATTTCCTGTTTCCCCATATAGGAATTAAATGTGTTGACATATAATTCTGACAGGACCTAAGTGTCATTTTATCGCAAAAACAATATCGAATCTACTAATTTTTTTATCACCTATAATTGCACGAGAGGTTTGTATTTTATCGGTAAATTTGGGTTGTTTAATGAGAAACTGTTGCCTAACAATTATAGAAAAAACTGTCAACTATTAAAACCCGACACCGAATGTGGACCGTTTTTAGGTTGACAGTTTTCGAGTTAAATCTGAAGGAAACAGTTTAAATTTGAACAACACAAATTTACCTGATATCAATACAAACATCGAGTGTAATTCAGGCAGGACAATTTGATGAATAAGAATTTAGAAACAAATCAATAAGTGAAAAACCACTAGTGCATTTGTCGCTGTAAAAGTTGCAGCTAACTTTTGCCGCTGTCAAACTGACAATTGCACTGTGGCATATGCGATTTTATACATGAGTTGTGGGTATAAAACGGGGAAGACGTTTTATCACTATAAAACTGACCTGATTGGTTCTCTAATTTGAAATTTTGGCCATTTGATTGGTTCAGATGGTCAAATCGTCAGTAATATTTTTTGTGCCACGGAAAAAATTTGGAATTTACTGCCAGGAGGATTTTCCCAACGCAACAACCTTCAGATATCAAGGATATTGTAAATGGATATTTCCTTTCCCCAACGACTTCCAAACCTTGATGTTCTCTATCGAGTGTATACATACTATTTCGCCAATCAATTATATAATTTGAGTATATTTCTTTGCTCTTCCCACTATGATGTTTTCCGAAAAACTTTAAAAACAGGATATTTCCACAAGCAATAATATGTATCCTAATAATGCTGAAAAATTATATGTTTTTCAATTCCGACACAAAATCTTTCGTAAATAACAGCCCGGAACTCATGCATTCGACAGTGGGTATGAGAGAGTCTCAATAATATACACTTTTTTCCTTTACGGGGGCTCCGTGTACAATAACGAGCAGCGTTAAAGATGGCATCTCCACCACTCCATTCGCTTCTGGACTGCGATTTAATGAGCATGAAATCTAAATGATAATTTGATTTGGACTTGATTAAGACTGTAGAAGGAAATGTGAAGAGAGTAGAAGTTCGGGTAGCTTGTGCGAGTGATATCTCCGTTTAACGAGGGAAATTGGTTTTCACTGAACAATCCTCCGAGTTTGAAACAAGTCGGAGGATGGGTTACACTTGTTCCAACCGATATTACTTACATTTATATGAAAATATTACGATTCATGAAATTGATGGGCCATTTATTTTCAACAAAAAGGGAAACCCTCGGACCTCGTTGCTACTTTAGTTTGCCAGGAGTAAGTTGGTATTTCTTCATGAACTCTTTTGTATCTTCAAAAGTATACACTCCAACTATTCATGTAGGGATCATTATTCATCTGCATCAAATATCAATAGAAAACTGCCAACCGCTGCCTTCAAAAAGTAGATTTATATTGAACTTTTTTGGATTATTGGGATTTCGTGGCAGAGATAATTATATTCTCGAAAATAGACAAAAATGCAAACAAAAGACACCCACTTCAATGAATGATTTTCACCAAATTGGGTGTTTTGCTATACAATAGCTTGTTCATATGAAGATGATGAGCTATTATTCTTGAATCCGATTTGCAATGGGAATAGAAGAACATAACAGGGTATGAATATTTTGCTGATGAAATGACAACTGATTAGCATCACAACCAAATACTCAGAAATATTCAACTACCTTTCTCGCACCCGATGATACGAAATATAATAAATACCATCAACAATATTTAGCATAGAGCACACACTTAGCACGCGAAAAGTTCAAAAACCGACTTGAAATCAATCGAAACAAGAACCGCTACCCTAAATCGTTAGTGGAAAAATATCGAATTCAGACAAAGAAATAACACTATGAAGGAAAAAACTACCAGCAAACGTCATATATGTCTGTCTACGCCTAACACCCAGATTATGCAAATTAAAAATCAGAAATCTGTAAACTCGATTGAAATCAATTTTATACAAGATGGAAAACCGATACACCAAAAGACCAAGAATGTTATGTGCTGATGATGATGAAGTATATTATACATATTACCACAAAAATAATCTCCTGAGAAAACTTGTTTTTACCAGAAATGTTCACTGCAAACACATTCATTTTAATATTTTATATTTGATATTAACAGAATTCTCGTACTTTCTACACAACTGATTGTCTTCAATGGAAAAATAGTTGGGAATGAAGATATAATATACTTTGTTAGGATTACTATCAATACACCCACAAGAAGGTACTTGCAAACTGACTGACTACAATGAAAATTATTTAAAAAAATAAGGAAAGCTTCTATACAAATGCACTAAAAAGGAAAAAATTATGTCTTTAATTGTTTGACCCACAGATTGTGAATCTTGCCGCGCAAGAATATCTATTTTATATTCGCGGCACGCTATTGAATCTGCTACTCGCAGAATAACCTAGGTCAAACAATTAAATATGTTTTTTTCTTTCTAGTGCATTATGAGTATCTTCAAAAAATGTTTAAATCATTTTACTCATCTTTTTAGTCATTCATGAAATCCCTCAAAATTAAAAATCTCCGACCCCAAAAAAAGCCACCTACCAATCTCGAATGGAATATGAGCATAATCACAATTTGCCATCTTGGAGCCTTCATTTTGAATTTATGAATTTTGACAAAAAATGAGTGATCTCTGTCCCTGAAAACCCCCACAAACCAATTTTGAATAGAATCGAACCAAAATCACGAAACTCGTCCGTCATATTGAAGCAGAAATTTAATAATGTCATCGGAATTATGAACACCAGTCAAATTTCACATTAATCGGACAACTAGAAGTGGCTAAAAATTCATTTGCAAGGTTTGAACTAAACATACATACATACATTCAAATGTGAAGTTACATAAAAGCTTGTAACAAAACTTTTTAACAAAAAATTAAACCGACGAAATACGGAACTGAAAAGTAAAAAATAAAATAAACCTTCTTAGTCTCAATAACTAAGCTCCTAAACTAATGTAAGTAACTTATTTTGAGTCGGCGCCAAACAAACAAGCAAATGAATTAGGTAAGGCGTAAAATGATGGCATCGAGTTGGGCGGTGACATTCTGATAATTTTTTTGAAGTAATTTAATGATCTTCGTTGATTGTTTGTTTGGCGCCGACTCAAAATTAGTTACTTACATTAGTTTAGGAGCTTAGTTATTGAGACTAAGAAGGTTTATTTAATATTTTACTTTTCGGTTCCGTATTTCATCGGTTTAATTTTTTGTTGAAAAGTTTTTATTTTTCAATTTTTTGTGGTTGAAATCTACTAATTACTAAGTGCTTGTTTTTTGATTACTTCCAAAATACTTACTTACCCACCTCACTTCAACTATTACCAGTTAAATAATATGATTATCGACTTTTACTATTTGTTGTGATATAAATTATTTTTGTTGTTCTGGTTAGTTTATTTCATTACTTTGTATATCATTCCATCCTCTCATAGAATATATTTATTGTGATAATGACACTAGCGATCTGTCATTGTCAAACTACAAATGTGTGCCAATGTTTACAAGTGAAAAATCAATTATCCCTGTTTTCTACCCGTAAGGGTGGATAATTCCATTCGAAATCAAATATGATCAACTATGAGGTATACCCTATCTGATAAAAGAAGAATCATCCAAATCGAAGATCCCAGTACAAAGTTATAGCTGATAGAATCGGTTAACGGACCAGAATTCAGAGGGTGAGTGATCAATATCCTTCATTTTGCTACCTTTAGGGGTGGATTTCATCTTTTAAATTCGAATGGGACCAACTTCGAAGTACACCCTATCCACTGAAAAAATAATTATCGGAATCAAACGTCTCAATAAAAAGTTATGGGTGATCATACATAAAAAAAATTAAAAAAAAATATACGCGTCGACTAGAGAACCTCCTCCTTTTTGGTTTCGTCGGTTAAAAAAGAGACACAATCCAGTGGGAAAAAAATTTCAACTCTTACAGAACACCCCATAATTTTGATTTTTGATCAGTCGGCATCAATGAACGACAAACAATGTTGCAAGAAATGTTTTACGAAATGAATGAAACGACAAAACATTTAGAAAAATGTGGATACATTTGCCGGTAAGCTGAAATCTATATTGAGATGTACTTTCTGTAATTACTGCTCCGTTACTTTCGAACCTTTCTGGGTACTTTCGAACCCTATTCCAGACTTGCCAAACGAAGTCGTGAATTTAACGCAATGTATTGAACTGTTGACAGAAGAGGAGACTTTGACTGACGAGGGAATTCAAAAAGATTATTCGAATACAAACATTTCCAAAAATTTTAGTTATACATTTAAAACGTGTTTCTTCGACTGATGGCGTAAATTGGACAATGTGATTAATATTCCCATACAAAATTTGAATTTGGACCAAAATTCTGCTCAGGATGGAATTAATACTCTTTATAATATCTACGCCATATCTAATCATAGCGGCAGCATTTCCAATGGATACTATACGGCATATTGCAAACACCCTTATCCTTCTTGTTGGCACCTCTTCGATGACTCCCGTGTATTTTCCAAGATTGATTCTCTCATCTCCCAGGGAGCATGTGCCCTTTTCTATGACAAAGTTGATGATCTGCATTCTGATTGTGTTTTGGGTTTATCCGGGTTTTTCCCCAACTGAAACAGCAAATGCGCCATTTTTATCTTGATATTATTTTATATTTAAAACTTTGCTTTTGTATTTTTAAATTAATTTTTATATCTATGTATTATTCTTAATATATATATATATATATATATATATCTCTGATATATCGTATGGCAATCTGATTGGAAAAATCAAACAAAAATTATAAAACTCTCCAGCAGGTGTTTTTTTTCCCTAATATTTGTTTTCGTTGTTTTTTAATTGGTAAAATTAAACTGAAGGTATGTATATATTTCATTTACCTCTATTATATGTTTTATTTTCAACTGGGTATTTTTCATGAATTTCATATTAACTTTTATTTTTTATTTTTCAGAGTTTTTTGAAACTGAAACAAAGTTTATGAATTCAGTCTTTGTCAACCTCGAGACTGGATTTTCGCCGAATCGATCATTGGAATTATGATTTATTTTTCAGTTTTTTTATTGATCAATTTCTTTCCTGAAGATGGTGTTCGTATTTCAATTAATTCGTTCATCATATTAACAAAACGTGTCTCTGTTATTATGGTTTTATTTTATCCTCATTCCGCCATTCCTTTGGATACAGACTCATATATTTTTGGTATCACTATTATTCTAAAAAAAATATAAAACAAGCATTAATTAATTTCATTTGAAGAGGTTGGTCATCACACATGCATCAAAATCGTAGAAGATGCGCACTCAGTAATCATGAAAGCTAGAGCCAGTTGGAGATTTCAGCGTTGTTTTTTTTTCCATAATCTCAAAGAATTGAATTGAAAACAAGACCCACAAATAAATACCTTCAGCCATCTCAGAAGCTTTTCACAGCGACACAATGAAGTGTAGAAAATGCCGAGAATGCAAGTACATTAGGAAAACGGGAAATCCAGCTGTGGTTCGATTTCCAACAAAGAAACATCCATCAACTAAACGAATCCCTGAACGATTTTTGCATCTAGCTCGCGGAATAAATTGACGAATTTCCCTTTCACACATTTCTCCTCATTAAAGTTGCGCCCAACCTCGGCGAGAACTTCAGTTTTGTATGAAACCGGTAATTGCGGAATTAATATTTGAAAGCAAGCCACCCGGGGGTTGCAGTCAGAGTGGAGGGAAGGGGTAAGGAAACGGTGAGAAAAATCCACCGGTTGTGTGAATACCAGCATGCAACTGAAACGGTAAGAATACTGCCAAATTCTGTGAACGACAATGCAGTCGCCGGGCTTTTCGAAAAATGGCAAACATTACAGGGTGGAATATTGTACAGCCGGCGTAATAAGGAGTGTATGACGATCTGACTATGAGAGACCAGCAATGGAAACTCTGAATAACTACTGATTTTCATGAAAATCAACTGTAAGCGATTCTTCGACAACTTCCAGTAAACATTTGAAAATCCTATCGAAAAACTTATTTGAGTACGCAAGACTTTGTGGTTGCCATGGGGAGTGAAAAACAAATCCACAGTTTTGAATGGTAACTCGGTTTCAGTCCATATTCTTCTAGACAAAATACCAAATTTATCCCAATACTAAATTTTCACTTGAATCAAAAAATATAATTTCATTACCGATTGTGTGAATACACATATTCAGAATATCAGAAGGAATTTAATATATATATCGAATAGATGGCATACAACAACAACCATAACCCCAATACTATCAATTCTCATTCAAAATATCAAAAATAATACAAAACGTATCATACCTTTTTCTGAAATGAATAAAGTTTAGAATATTCCCTACATGAATGATATTTATGGTTGCATTATTGATATCAAAAGAACCAAAATTTCTTTCAAATCCAATGATAATCGAATTAGACATCTGGTAAACATTAGAGATGATTGTTGCGCAACCTATATTGGTAGGTCTTGCAGACTCAATAATAATTGAAAACGGCTTTATTCATAAAAAATCAGGAGGCGAGGTGCCACTTAATAGTGTTTTTCAACTATTATCTTGAAATAGTGGAAAATTAACAAAATTAAATAAATAAAAAAAGATAGTTTAAAAATATACATGAGAAAATCCTACATATACCTGAATTCAAGATGGAATAATCTCTGGAATGTGATGGTAATGAATTATACAATTTTGTGGCATTATGAGAAAACCTACGCTTTAGACAACAGAGGGTGTTGAGGGCAACTAGGACACGTCTGTTCCTTGTAGGGATATCATCAATTTATACCCCAGGTATAACGGAGAATCAGTTTTAAGGATTTTATGTGCGTAGGTTAGGAGATGAAGGGTACGAAAAGATGACAAATTTAGTTTATTGGTAGTTCTGAATGGTGAAATGTGGTCAATCTTCCGTATACCAAGTGCAAATCAAAAACATGAGTTCTGGATCCGCTGCAATCTGGTGTGCTCTCGATTAATTGAGGCTGGGCCATAAATGCAGGCGCAGTACGCTAGTTTGGACATGATTAAACTTTCGCATATAAGGAGCTTCGGGTCACGATTCAGAATACTTCTATCGGGATAGAGTGCTCTTAGCGTACCATATGCAATTCAACAAAAGTGAATAACATGCTTCGAGTACGGCATTACAAGAGTTTTTGCTTCATTGACAACTGGCAATACTTTATCATCGATCACGAACGTACAACATTGTGTAATCATACTCCTATTGGTTTTTGGACAAAAAATCATGACTTTTGCAGCATTTAGTTTTAAATTATGAGCCGACGATATCTCGAACAGCTTCAACAGATCGTTGTTGATACCATCCGCACCTTCACGACAATCATCAACTGAAAAACTGAGATAAATTTGTGTGTCATCGGCATACTGATGTACATTAGAGCCACCCAGGAATTCTCCAAAGTCTGATATATAGGTAGAGGAGAGTAGCGGACCAGGGATTGATCCCTGAGGGACTCCAATATCACGCTTCAGTATAACAGAGCCATCGAATTCAACATATTGAGAGCGGCCCGCAGCATAATTTGCGATAAGACATACGGCGCCTTCATCGAAACCATATAATTTGAGCTTTCTTTCTAGTATTCCGTACTCCATGTTGTCAAATACCTTACTATAGTCCAATAGTATTAGGATTAGTCTTCGGAGAAAATTCCCGATTTCAAGACAGTGTTGATCACGAAGATAATGTGGTCTAATAAATGAAAACCTTCTAGTTCAATGATTTGCTTAGAGATGCCATCGCAACCAATAGAGTTAGACTCCAGAGATTCAAGGCACTGTGTAGTAACCCTGCCTAGTCATAATCATTTAGAAAAAGAAATAACCATTATCAAGTTCTAACACATGCACCATTAACTTTTGAAGGAATGCATAATTATCTCAGATTGTTCATTTAATGACCTAATACGGTTGAAGAGTAACTCTTTGTTCGCGGTGAATATCATAGGAGAAATTCTTGTTCTGTAATAAATTAACTTGTTAATGTAACCGACATGTCTAGAGACGGATGCCGACCGCACATAAAAACCTATAAATACATCATTGGATGGGCGGTCTATTTGAAGCATTCCTATGCGCTGGTATAATAAACCCCATTAATGAGTACACATAAAAATCACAAATGAAATGACTGAAATAACACAAACGAGAGGAGGGAACCGAGACTATATATAAAGAAACTTGAATCTAAAGAAAAGAGTTATAATTCGACAGTCATCAGATATACTTGACTCCATGTACGCGAGCATTTAATTAGAAATCGTTATTACAAGTACAATTAAATTCAAGTCTGAAATAAGTGATGTAACACATACAAGAAATTCAAGAAAATTCATAATGAAGCTAAATTGGTTGCATCATCAATCTCTACCTTAGTGCGAAATAAGTTTTTGTTCAAAGAGAAATCTACAATGTCAAATCGGCTCGACAAATACAATAACTACCGGGTCATCATCTGTTTATTAGTGCTACCATAAACCTTGCATACTTTCAACGCCAATTTCATAATCCCTATTCATAGTCCAGGAAAAGTAGCTAAATAAAATCAAGACACGAAAGTAAATAATAAAACCAAATAACCCAAATTAATGAAGGCGCGAATAAAATTAATAATTTCTATTCGTCTAATCAATTGTTAATGTGAGTGCAAGTGATTTACCTGAGAATTAATTTAGTACGTTTGAAAGATCATGTTTGGAAAGTCAATTCTTCAAGTACCTTATTCCTAAATATTTTGGTTACTATCATATACAGGGTTATGCGTTATGCCTTAGTCGAAAGTAAAAAGGATAAGAATGAAGAGAAATATTAATATTAGTGACTACCCTTTTGTAGACCAAAACTTGACATACTATCATCTTCTATAATTGTTTAATAGCGAAATAGCATATTTTGTTTTGATTGGTTATGTTATACGATTGTGCATGTATTTTAAGATTAGATTAATTATATTCATTTTTTTCCTTTTTCCCGTGCATTATTTCCTGTGAATTCGAATAATAGTAAGGTCTGTAAATCTGAATTATAAATGAACAACCACGCTCAACTATCTCTCAGGGCGAGAGGAAGACTAAAGCCGCTCTTAGATCTTCTTCTATGTTATTCGAAGATCTCTTTGATTAACAACTCCCTGGGCGATTAAGATCTCCTTTCAATACATACTTGGGGTAATTATTAAAACCACCGACCATCTACCCTTTGGTAGTCGGTTAGGTACATTATTAATTAACACCTCGAGTGTGGAGCAACCCATAACATTTGGCGATCAGGTGGGTGGTTGTTATACCTAACACCTGGGAGCCACGACAAATTGGTGTCAGGTGTGGGGTTCATTTACAGAAAAAAAAAAATATATAACGCTATATGTTATTCTCGCAAAGGATGTCAAACTCAAAATTATCCAATGCAAATAAGAATGAAAATTCAGTAAAACATTGTTTTTCTTGTTAAATACTATCAGAAACTGTGTGGATCAAGCAGCCACCACATTTTGTGTAATAATTTGATTTAAATTAACTCTTATATAGGGTTTTTCACAAAAAAGTAAAATTTAAAGTTAGGGGTGAAAATAACTTGAAAAATAAGGAAATTTTCTCTTTGAAGTGGAAAATAAAGTATATATAGCGTTTATGCAGACTTACTCTTGGAATTCACTTGGAAATAGTTGAAAAAGTTGAAAGAAGTAAACATTTTTATCATGACTCCCCACCGACGGTATCTACTTCGACAGCTCCTCGATTGTGCAGGTTTTACCTATTCAGGAACCTACTATAGCTATTACTTTGGACAATGTTCCTTATTATAATGGTCAATCGAAAATCACCGACTTCATCAGAATTATTGAAGATACTGCCGCGCTTGCAAACTGGACAGATTTACAAATTGTATCGATAGTACGTTTGAAATTGCGAGGAATAGCCAAACAATTAATAGACGCGGACAGCCAATTAAGAACCACTGTAGTATGGAATGATTTGAAGAAGGGCTTGCAGGAACAATTTGGCCTAACTAAAATACCGGGGCAGGACAAAAGAAATTATTAGAATCAGACAGCGTAGGTCAGAAACATGTCGCCAGTATTTGCCGCTTGAAGGTTTGCGCAGCTGAAATTTTAGTATTAACAGGGTACCCGATTTAGATAGAATATTGTTGCAACGACATGAACAAGACATAATTACTCAGTTTGCAATGGGACTGCTTGACCCCATTAGAAAACGTATCTTATCCACTAGCCCAGGAACGTTAAAGGAAGCGATTGACTTAGCCGATAAAGAAGAATTAATTGAAAACCTTACCAAACCAACGGACAGAAATTTCAGGAATATAATTGCGAATGAGCCAGCAACAAATGTACCTATATGTCAGTATTGCCGATACAGAGGACATGAAGCTCGAAATTGTAAAATGAAAAATCGGATCTGCTATCGTTGTAATGAACATGGACACTTGGCTAATAATTGTCGAAATAAAACAAGTCCCAGAAATGTTGATAGACGACATTTAAATGGCAATACGGTTCGCAATTTACCTCCGTTGGGAACCGCAAACAGCCACTAGTAAGTCAAAATTCAACATATAGGAGGCCGACGCAAACGATACTTACTTATACAACAGGAGAGGCCCAGAGAAATGTTATAGTTTTAGAAATTAATGGAATTTTTCGCACCATTCTTTTAGACACTGGCGCCGAAGTATCGTTGGCCCACATTAGTATCACACGTGGTATGAAAATTAAATATGAAGAAAAGTTTCAACTTCGCGACGTACAGGGACATTCTATTCCTTATATAGGAACAGTTATTCTACCCATCAGATTGAATGACAGAAAAGTAATTGATCACGAATTTATTCTTATTGAAACTGACCATTTGAGTACTGAATTGATATTAGGGCTAGACTTTCTGCAGAAATATCAAGTAAAATTAGATTGGCGAGCAAATAGAATGTATTTGATGGAGGAGATTATTGAACTTCATCACGAACCCAAACATATTTATCATACTGAAAATGGTATGGATAAGCTTTGGATAGAAAAAATTGCGAATATGGAAAGAACTTTCAAGGAAACAATTACAGTATGAATCAGAGACTGTCCGAATTAACCATCACAATGGAACAATGGAAGGGAAGAAATTTTGACGAAAAGCTAAATTTTTCGAGGGAGTGCACACCCAAAATAGATGGCCGAGTAATCGAAAATGGATTTCCATACCAGGACTTGAGACCGATCACCTCAAGGGGAAATTTAATGGATAATTCAAAGACAGCTTATTTACAAGATGAAAATACTGTCAAGAAAAGCAGAGAACTGAAAAAAAGAAGAAAAAATATTCGTAACAAAGCGCTTAGAAAAAGGAACAATGAAAAGCAGAGAAAAGAAAAGTTTCCACAGCTAGAAACAGAGCAGGAAATTATTTTAGGAATTGAAGGGTTGAGTAACGCTAAACCCGGAGCATCCTGTATATTGGAAAAAATTTAATTGCAAGATAGTGCTAGGATATTGAACGACATTCGAGGTGAAGAAGCTGGATCGTCTAAGGATGACATGCCTTCTACCAGTACAATGGAAAACTCTCAGGAATTGGGAACTATTGATTCAAGAAGACAGGCGACATTTGCAAATAAAAATTTGAAGCGAGGGTTAGTTGCGTCTAGGGACGGTAACCTTCCTCCAAACCATACGGTAGCATGCCAAGGGGCAGCGATCAACTTTTTACCAGAGAATAAATTGTTGAAAGATATCAATTTGATAGAAGGTGAAAGTGGTATACAAGAGAGAAGTATTCCGCCAAAACAGAGAAATACTAAGAATCTGACCGGTAAGAAAACACTTTCTACTGAGTGTAGTGAAATTATGGAGAATAAGGTGGCTCGTAGTTCAACGGAAATTATTAATGTGGATGAGAGGAAATTTTCGAAAGATGGTTTAAACGATAGAGAAAATTCACCCGAGGGAGAATCATTTTCTACTAAGATGTTAGTGACGACTAATGATCTAGAAAAGACTGAATTCGAAAAAAGTACCATACCTACGAAAAATAATTATGCGACAGGGATTTATTTGTCTAAGGACTTAATCCCTAGAACTCCCAGAACTATGTCACTTGTTATGGCCAAATTTCAGAATAGGTTAACGTCAGAAAACGTAGTTATTGAAGATAAGGAAGCTATAAAAGGATTGATAGTAGCTAGATCAATAAGTAAAAACAAGGACGAAATACCTATACGTATAATAAATGTTTTTAGAGAAGAATTTAGTAATACCTCGAAACATGTGATTGCACTAGGATTTGAAGCTGACACTGATACGGAGAGGAAAAATATTCGATAAAGGGAAAAGGATTAGAAGAATAGAACTACAGGATGAAAGAACAATTTTGCAACAATTACATTTGGAAGATCCTAAGGAGAGATCAAATTAAATTATCCAACCTTATAATAGAAATATAGATATATTTAAAAGCCCCCAGTCAAAAATTGAGTGTACCCATTTAGTGAAACATCGAATCATTACTGAAGATGTTATTCCCATTACTAAAAGACCATATAGAATTCCTTTTCAACGCCAGAAGGCAATGGAGAAAGAAATCAAGGATTTATTAGCTAATGAGATTATCATAGAATCAGCCAGTCCTTGGAGTTTCCCAGCTCTCTTAATTGAAAAAAAAATGCATCCGGGAGAAGAACCTCAGTTCAGATTATGTATTGACTACCGAGAATTAAACGCCATTACTAAAACTGATTTTTATCCGTTGCCACACTTGCAAGACACTTTGGAGAGATTAAATGGTACTGAATTATATAGTGTGATGGATTTAACCAGCGGATATTTCCAAATTGAGTTAGATGAGCGTGACCGAGAAAAAAGTGCTTTTTCTACTCCAAATGGACATTACGAATTTAAAACATTGCCCCAGGGTTTGAAGAACTCCCCAGCCAGCTTCCAGAGGTTTATGAACCTTACTTTCGCTGATATTACTGGAAAAGAATGCCTAGTATACCTAGATGACATCATAGTATTCAGTGGCCCCAATGTTGATGAGCATTTAGATAGATTGCGTCATGTATTCGATAAAATGAGAGACAGCAACTTAAAATTCAAACCAACTAAATGTCATTTCATGAAACCCGAAGCCAAGTACTTAGGGCACATTGTTTCTGGAAAAGGATGCCAAACAGACCCTGAAAAAACATCAGTGGTTAAAAATTACCCTCAACCAAAATGTGTGAAGGAAATAAGAGCTTTCCTCGGATTATGTGGGTTTTATAGGAAATTTGTGCAAAACTTCTCAAAATTGTCCCAACCACTCACGAAATTAACTAAGAAAGAAGAACAATTCCTTTGGGGAACGGAACAGCAGCTAGCATTTGACACCTTGAAACAAGCACTAATAACACCTCCCATTTTGAAATATCCCGATTTTTCCAGACCTTTTATAGTAACGACCGACGCTAGCGCTTCAGCTATTTCTGGAATTTTAAGTCAGGAATACTCAGGATTCGAACACCCTATATGTTATTCTAGTAGAACCTTGAATGCTGCTGAGACTCGATATTCTACCATTGAAAGAGAATGCTTAGCTGTAATATGGGCTGTCAAGAAATATCGATGCTATTTAGTTGGAACACATTTTACTATCATCACCGATCATCGACCTTTGGTATATTTACTATCAATCGAAGATCCAAGTAGTAGACTTGCAAAATGTGCTATGACGCTTCTGGAGTATTCATTTACTATTAAATATCGTCAGGGCTGAAGGTGAATGAAACGTCGGAAGAAATCGTTTCTCAAATAAAAAATAACGACCGACTAGTGTGCGCTACACGTAAGATCATTGAAGATGCAGAACCAATTATTGACACTATATGGCAACGAGACGACATACGCAAATTACAGAAAAAGGATCCCAAGATCATCGAAATCCTAACTACCTTATCCGAGAATGATGAACATTTTTATGTACATGAAGAAATTCTATATGTAAAACGAAAATTCGACGAGCGACAGGATAAAATATATGCCCCTCAAGCCCTTAGAAGACAAATTATTAGTTTATATCACGATAGTATATTTTTCGGTCATGGAGGACAACAGAAAACTTTTATCGACCATCAAGAGAGAATTTTACTGGCCTAACATGAGAAAAGATATTGACGAATATGTGCAAAGGTGTCATTCTTGTAATATTCACAAAAGCTCGAATCAAAAACCCACCGAAATGCAACGAATGCCCATACCTGAGACAGTCTTCGAAATCGTAGCTATTGATATAGTAGGTCCCCTGAACACCACAAGACAAGGAAATAAATATATTCTCACTGCTATTGATCATTTGACTCGATATGCTGAAGCCATTCAATACCTAATATAACTGTAGAAACAGTTGCCAAAGCGTTTGTAGAAAATGTCATCCTACGATATGGGGCTCCCAGACATTTATTGAGTGACCGAGGATCGCAATTTTTGTCCCCTTTATTCTTAGAAATATGTAAAGATTACGGATAAAAAAATTTAAAAACTACGGCATATCACCCAGCCACTAATGGAGTGTTAGAACGATTTCATGGGCACCTGAAAAATACTCTATCTCACCTGGTAACTGAGCAAAATCCGATTGGGACGAGCAATTACCGTATGCTTTCTCGCTATCAGAAATCAAATTCATTCGTCCACCAAAGAGAGCCCATTTTTTTTAATGTTTGGAAGAGACATGCTACTACCCCATCACCTTACTCTACGAGCACCCCGTATACGGTACGACACGTTGGAAAATTATGCCTCTGAACTGGTACACCGATTACAAGTCGCTCACGAAAACGCTAGGATGGCCTTAGATATCACTGCTGCAGCAACCCATCGAACATTTAATAAAAAGGCTAAATTGAAGGAATTTCCCATTGGATCGCTGGTGTATTTGAAATCTCCACCTAGTATTACAGCTAGAAAATCTCTGTCTCGTAAGCTTCTCCCAAAGTATACTGGACCTTGGAGAATTCTGCGAAAACTATCCCCAGTTAATTTCGAAATACAACTAGTAGGTAAAACGAAATGTCAGATTATACATGCAAATCGTCTTAAGGCCTATAGAAATATAGACATGAATAATATCCTTCCACGGTCGATTCAGAGGAACCTCAGGAAGAGAGAACGGAAAAAGCTAATGAGAAAAAGCAAGAACAACTCCTTCCCCTAGACATGGACTATGTCATCTCCTCAGAAGAATTACTGAATTATAAAAACTTAGAGACCCTTCATAATATTTCCTCAGACAAATGAATTACCAGAAACCACATGGAAAACCAACCCAAAAAAAATTCCGGAAACCATTATGGAAATTCCGAATGATGAAAATCAGAGTGAACCTTCGGACGATGATAGAGAAAGTATTCCTGAAATTACGCACAGGTATTCTACTAGATCACGGGGAGCTGTTAAAGAGTTACCTTGGATCCTTTCTAAGTCAGGTAAACACCAGTAAAATAAGTAATACACTGTATATATATAACTAGATTTATAGAAGGTATTAGTCAGTCATAAGTAACTCTTCAGTAATTGCTGAAATGAATAATTAAAAAAAATCCAAACATGATTTTAATGTACTACGAACGGGAAAATCTCCTCACCCTGTAAATAAAGAGAACATTTTTATAAAGTCCGCGATCCCATAGTGTTTAATAAAAATCATTATTCTAGAACAGTAACGGAGATTGACTCCCAAAAAGTAAACACTCTGTGCGTGAAATAAAATAACCCTTCTCGCATACCCGCGCCGATCGATAACAGACAATATTACGTAAAAATAGTCGATCGTAAAAACCCTGAAAATTTGCCCAACAAGGAATCTACCTGCAAATTTAGAATCAGAGGGGTGTTTGCTTGACAGGCGTATGAGACAACGACCTTCCGACTGTCTACCATAGCTATCGAAAGAGCTCGCTTATTTACGCCGACACAAGTCATAAATTACCGCCTAGGGTGCAACCGACTACAAGTAGTGGTGAATGAAACACAATACTCTGTGGACTATAGCTTTCAGTTTACAGAAGTTACGAGAAATGGTTGAATATGACGATAAGTGATATATTGATTTGGATATGGACCATTGTCGGAACATTTTACCTGTTGAAAAAAACCGATGGGCTTATAGCATATGATTGTAGAAATCCCGCTGCAAATATTACAGCAATTTCTTTAAGAGACGTACAAAAATGTCCCGAATTGAATAGCGCATACACTGTGTCTGAGACTAAAATTTATGCGTTGGAACAGAAAAAGTATGAAACGATTCAAGTAAAATCATGTTTTATTGAGATTACTCAACTGCTAGTCTCGTGTGGTATGTTCTCTCACTCCAGTATTTTAGCTGATAGTCTTCTTACTTACTTACAACCCATAGGCAAGGAAGAATGCTTAAAAATCCATCAATATTTGGAATATCGAGGTTTCCCTGGTGAAGTAATAAAACTCAAAACCAACGCTACTCAGACTGCAAGAATATTATTGGCTGGAGAATTAGATGACACAGGGAGTTGCCAAGGTACCTCCTATTCCTTCCAAGGAAAATTATATAAAAATGTTGTAGCAACTGCCACCGCAAAAATTACTTTGAAAGATTATTCTGCTACGGCTCACTTAGACGAAAACACCATTAGTTTGGAGAATCAATTATCCTGCAAATTCTCTACAGGGTATTGTATTGATGCTTTTCAAGGCGAAATAGCGTGGGATATAATCAAACCCCAGGAGTGCCAAAGATATCGCAAACTTTATGAAGGAAAAGCTAACAAAGTCACGGAAAGATTGAGTACCGATGATATAAAATTCTATATGGTCATCGAAGATCGAACAAAGTTATTCGCTGTTCAACTAATTAAGAAAACAACTATTTGTAATATAGTAATGTGGATAACCGAACATCCTAGAATATTAATATTGGAATTTCCAAACAATACTACCAATTTATACAGAGAGTTTGATTTTACCTGGGGAGAACCAACTGCAGATCTCATTACATATGTTAATTCAAAATTTTTATACATTGAGCAATCATTCAAGAGATCCATGAATGCTATGTTGGCGGAAACAATTCAACGAAGATGTCTGTTGAAAAGAGAGATATTGAAAACCGATTAATTATGGCTCAACAATCTCCCACTATCATCGCGCAATTTTGCATCAGCAACCAGGTTATATAGCAAAAATCAATGGAGAAGTAATCTATTTGCTTAAATGCATTCCTGTCATGGTCACTATACGAAGAGAACAAAACTGTTATCAGGAATTACCAGTGACTTATTTAAATAAATCTTACTTTATGGCTCCTTTAACCCGGACTATACAAGAAGTAGGACAACAGATAGAATGTTCTTCAATAATTCCGGCAAAATACTTTATCGATGGAATGTGGATATCTTATGATCCTCTGCCTATTGCCGGTAATCCCCCCAGTGAATTATCTATAATGGAAGACCCTCAAATGCAGCTGGATGAAATAAAACCCCTTGGGATAGGTGGAATTTATACCGCTGAAGAAATCCGAAATGCTCAGGAAATCTTACTGTTTTCCTCTGAAAGGCAGGCTGTAACTAACATCCTCATAAAAGAATGGCAAACAAAACCGTATTATTGGACCGGATTTTCAACTTTAAACCTGTTCAATCAGGAAGAATTAGAAAAATTAGCCAATAATACAATGAAGAAAATTTATGGTGTATTTATGATTATTGGCGATGTGACCAGCAGTTTATTAGGAATATACATATGCCTCAAAATTTTCAAATTTCTTAGGGACACAACTCTAAATGCTTTTGCAATCCACCGAATCACGGGATGTTCTCTACACTTATTGGCAGCTTTATGGAATACCCTGACTATATTTGTAATAAATCATAAATTACCAAGGGTCCCCTCAGAAGATATTCCCATGGAAACCGTTCCCACCGAAATCACTTCGCAACCAAAGTTAAGTGAGATGCCCACAACTTCGAAAACTCGTAAGGAACCAATCTATGAAAAAATCATCACCTACCCATTCAAAGGTCTGAACTGGCAGATGTGAAAATGCAGATAAATAATTTAGAAATCTCAATTTCTCTCTCCCTAGAGATAACTGAACTATAAAGAAGTTAAAAGCGCAACATGAGTAACACGCCGATCTAATAAAAATAATCGTTAACACCTCGTAAAATATTAAATCTGTGGTCTCCGCTGAAATCTTCCCAAGTGTTAACAACTGAACACGAAATCGATACATTCGGATAACGTGAGAACTGCCCTAAAACTTTTCGTGAGTGACATAATACGACCGATAAATATTAAAATTATGTGAGAACTTTGGAAATAAGAACTGAAATCCTATAAATACCAGTGAACACTCGACTTGGATATTATTGTTCGACGAACTAGTAGCTGATCATCACGTGAAATTAGTTGGTTAAAAATTAAATACTAATAAGTACAAGTGAAATGGAGATGTTAATCGACGTCTTAAGTGAAATTCGCAGTTTTGAAACCAAGAAATATATCTTGAAATCCTCAGTGGACAACCTCCTGTATGACGTAAATCAATGGGATCGTCTCAACCCTTCGGAACACGTCCACGTACACAAGGCCTATAGTATTCTCCATTTTAATAGACATCATGCGGCCTACCTGCGATTGTTAGCGGCCCAGAACATCACCCAATGCGATTGTCTGCACTGCCTCACGGAGAAAACTCGGAAAATATGGACAGCCGCCCTCGCCCCAAAAACCCCGACGGTAGCAGAAGAAGCTCACGACATTTTAAGGTGCGAATGCTATTTTTGCACTGCTGAACGAGAGGATTTTCGTTTGCCGCCCCCGAATGCATCCCTCAGCGCCGAGAACCAAGTACCTCGTATATTAGCCAACATCGAGCCTCCAGCTGACTCGGGATATGAATCCCCAACCGAAGAATCGACACCCAGCCCCGGAACCGTACCTGCTGAATCCCCGGATGACCCCGTCACTTTCGCGGTCAAGTGCTTGGAAGGTATACCCTAAGTGAAGGAAAGACTTTATTAACAAAGTAAATTTAGTTCAAATTTTTACTGTTTCCTATATATATATATAAACTTAGTAATTTTATATTAGAGTTAGAAGTTTTATAGATTAAACGAATTAGAAAATTTTGAGTTCCATACACTTTTAATTACTATTTACTTAGTATAAGACATTTAGAATTAGCGAATTGAGTATTGGTTTCCTGTATCACTTTATTATATTATACAGGCATCAGAATTAGATCCCTTAGATGTAGTTAAGTAGGATTGTCCTCAGTTTTACCCTATAAATTTTATGCTATCTATTAAATTGAATATTAAACTGAATAAGTCTACTATTTTATATTTATAGAATTACTAAAAGTTGATTTTAGGAAAAAGGATACTTTGTTTAACATAGCTTTTAGGATGAATACGTTTTCTTGTAACCTTTCTATTGTTGATTACAAAAAATATAATTAAGGTTTTTATAACTTCTATTAAAAGAAATAACATTCGTTGTACAGTATGTCAAGGAACAAGGTCAGAAAAATTTATGATACATATCATACAATTTTTACTTGAGGGCAAGGAGGACTGTAGTAACCCTGCCTAGTCATAATCATTTAGAAAAAGAAATAACCATTATCAAGTTCTAACACATGCACCATTAACTTTGAAGGAATGCATAATTATCTCAGATTGTTCATTTAATGACCTAATACGGTTGAAGAGTAACTCTTTGTTCGCGGTGAATATCATAGGAGAAATTCTTGTTCTGTAATAAATTAACTTGTTAATGTAACCGACATGTCTAGAGACGGATGCCGACCGCACATAAAAACCTATAAATACATCATTGGATGGGCGGTCTATTTGAAGCATTCCTATGCGCTGGTATAATAAACCCCATTAATGAGTACACATAAAAATCACAAATGAAATGACTGAAATAACACAAACGAGAGGAGGGAACCGAGACTATATATAAAGAAACTTGAATCTAAAAGAAAAGAGTTATAATTCGACAGTCATCAGATATACTTGACTCCATGTACGCGAGCATTTAATTAGAAATCGTTATTACAAGTACAATTAAATTCAAGTCTGAAATAAGTGATTTAACACATACAAGAAATTCAAGAAAATTCATAATGAAGCTAAATTGGTTGCATCATCAATCTCTACCTTAGTGCGAAATAAGTTTTTGTTCAAAGAGAAATCTACAATGTCAAATCGGCTCGACAAATACAATAACTACCGGGTCATCATCTGTTTATTAGTGCTACCATAAACCTTGCATACTTTCAACGCCAATTTCATAATCCCTATTCATAGTCCAGGAAAAGTAGCTAAATAAAATCAAGACACGAAAGTAAATAATAAAACCATAATAACCCAAATTAATGAAGGCGCGAATAAAATTAATAATTTCTATTCGTCTAATCAATTGTTAATGTGAGTGCAAGTGATTTACCTGAGAATTATGTAAGTACGTTTGAAAGATCATGTTTGGAAAGTCAATTCTTCAGGTACCTTATTCCTAAATATTTTGGTTACTATCATATACAGGGTTATGCGTTATGCCTAGTCGAAAGTAAAAAGGATAAGAATGAAGAGAAATATTGATATTAGTGACTACCCTTTTGTAGACCAAAACTTGACATACTATCATCTTCTATAATTGTTTAATAGCGAAATAGCATATTTTGTTTTGATTGGTTATGTTATACGATTGTGCATGTATTTTAAGATTAGATTAATTATATTCATTTTTATTTCCTTTTTCCCGTGCATTATTTCCTGTGAATTCGAATAATAGTAAGGTCTGTAAATCTGAATTATAAATGAACAACCTACGCTCAACTATCTCTCAGGGCAGAGAGGAAGACTAAAGCCGCTCTTAGATCTTTTTCTATGTTATTCGAAGATCTCTTTGATTAACAACTCCCTGGGCGATTAAGATCTCCCTTTCAATACATACTTGGGGTAATTATTAAAACCACCGACCATCTACCCCTTTGGTAGTCGGTTAGGTACATTATTAATTAACACCTCGAGTGTGGAGCAACCCATAACATTTGGCGATCAGGTGGGTGGTTGTTATACCTAACACCTGGGAGCCACGACAACTGTATAATATCATGGTCAGAAACTTCAGTAAACACGAAAATATTTTCAAGAATCATTTCACCATAACGTTCAGGTAAATTCAGCTGATGATATGTTTTTGCAACTGTTGGAATATTTATGGAATGGTTATTGACCGTATCGATAACACCAAAATTGTGAGGAAGAGCGTAATTTTTGTTGGTATTAATGATTCTCATAGATTTTAAATGGGACCACGTCAGTTTGTTCCGATTTTGCTGTATGTCATACTCCATATAGGCTTTTTCTCCTCTATATAGCACCATTAACATAGTTCCTTAACTCCTTGTGAAAATTCCAATGGCCAATGTCATGACTCTTTTTATATCTAGCGTAGGAATTATCTCTAGTCCTTATATCCACGGGCTAAGTTTTTTAGTTACCTTGTACTCTCTAGGAGGACAGCAGCAATCAAAAATCCTTACCAGATTTGAAAATAGAAAAAAAAACATGTCGTCGACGCTGCATGAGGTAGTGCAGTAGTCAAATACGTTATGTAAGTAACCTCACAATTTTTTATATTCTTCGCATCACTGAAAATTTGAATAGGAGTGATCAGTCAGCATTCGGCCATCACTTGAAGTTCATTAATTTAATCATCATCTGGACGGAATTCTTCGAATTTTGGTGTAGTTTCTCGCGACTGGATTATAATCCCGGAAAAGGAGGTTGAGAGGCACCAGAGTGGAGTCTCCGAATTCTTTCATATTTCAGTAGACAGTTCACGGAAAAGCAGCGCACTTTTCACGTATCAAATGTCTGATAAAGAATTTAGCATTCCGAAGTTACCACTGACGTTTTGTTATTCTGATAGAAATGGAGTTGTGATTTGCTAGTCGTCCAGGGATTTCCGGATAAGAGCTCTGGTTTATTGATCGCTTATCTACGAGGAAATACGAACATTTTGCGAGAAATGGCCAACTTGAAGTATTTGCGCTGGGGAGATTTTTAGGAAGAACATTTTATAAGGCAGATTTTTCTAAGCCGATAGTTTGAAGAATGTTTTTTTAGGCATGATATGGAAACAAAACGCGAAACCATTAGGGCGAACCCTTCTACCCTTGTAGATTTTCTAGAATAATTATTTTCTGCGTGTCCAGGTAGTGGGGAGTTATTAACGCAAATGACACCATATTACATATCTACATGTGCATTTAGAGAGCCACCAAAACTTTATGCTGGATCTTGAAATCTGTAGAACTCATTCATTCAAAAAGTTATATTCGAAAAACATGCCAGTTCCTTGGCTTCTAGTTACGAATAGCTGGCGATTTCGCTGTTTTCCGATGTGAGTTTGGCCCACACACTGTTTTTATCAGTTTCGGTGGTTTGATTTGGCGAAATAATGTCTTTTTCACGGTTTTTGTCACAGGCTTTCTGTTTTAAATTTATCAACGCTTTTGTTGCGAACTGCACCTCCATCGCTGGATTCTTCCATTGGGGGGTCATTTATTGAACCATCACATTTCAGCTGTGCATGGTTGTTTGTGTCCTTTCACTTTTTATAGGCGCAATTGTTTTCACTTTCGTGGGTTTTGAAATCCTAACCTCACTTTTTCACTCTGTCGAACCAATACGGTCAAATTTCCGGTACTCGGCGGTTATCAAGGGTCACAGTGGCCTGCAGTTCTCCAATGATCTGATATCGTGTTAGAAACACTATTTTTACTCTTTTTAGGAATTTGGATCACTTACAGCACACTATTTCATTGTTTTTAACTTAACAAAAGAGTTTATAATTAACTTTTTCATGACTTTGGGGTTGCACATTGAAGCTCTACCAAGTACAAAATGACACAATTGAATTATTCATTGCCTTACTTGAAAAACTGAGGTTTTCTAATATGCTGAAAAAGGTATATTTGAATTCAAAAATCAAATCAGGAGTATGTAGGGAGTTCAGAATCCCCTATTCCATCAATTTTGCATTTCCTATTTCCCTAGATAGGAATTGAATATGTTGACATTTAATTCTGACAGGACCAAGTGTAGTTGTCACACATACTCCTATATAATAGAAAGAGAGAGAGTTACATGAAGGGGGCATAACGCTTTTTTCTTACGTTACGATTTCTACCAGTCAACACCTACCGCGAACCGCGTAAAAGAACTTCGTTCCAAAAAGTAAATTGTTGATTTTTGAAGATGCACCTCAAATATACCTAACAAACTAGTGAGGATATACCACTTCAAGGAGTTGCCAATGTTTATTTCTTTAATGAATTTTGATACTCATAGAAATTGATTAATAATTGCGGAAAAGGAATTAGTCGTTAAAATGAAATTAAAAAATATATTCTGGGAAAAACAATTCATTTCATCATTCTGTATGTTTACAGAAAAATGTTTTGTTTGGAAAGATCGGAAGATATTTTTGAATCATACCGACGAAAATTTGGAAACTGAAACTCCCATCGTCGAACCGTACTCAATCAATAGTCGAGAACATCACAAGTACAAACGGACATATGTTGGAAATAACCCGACAAGTAATAAATGAAATCCACAATGGCAGAGCAAGCGCCAAATTGAACGCGGGGCATATTTGCCTTCCCTGTGACCATGACTCTTTGACCCATGAATCTTCCGAGGGCCGGAATGCATCAAAGACAACTCCACCCATTACATGTACCCGCTTTAATATAAATAACGAAGGTTCGGCGTCCCCTGTGCCTCGGTCTCGAATAATTTCTTTCCCTTTAGCCGAAATGATTTGCATGTTTCTTGAGAAGAGGGTTTGCTCTTGGGTTTAGTTTTTGAGGAATGAGAATCAAAGTGTCTCAGAATTATTACCTTCCTCATCCAAGGAATGACTGTAGCCATCGGAAATTTGAAGTAAACACATTTAATTACAGAGTTATAATTGTTACGAACTAATCACGGTCGCGAATTTATGAAGACCATATTCGAAAACAGAGAATAGATGTTGAATAATTGTTTTGATAATGTATAATTATATTGACTCACCAGGAAACAAATTTATACAGGCTCACTCGGAAAAAGTCCAAATGAGAGTTAGCGTGATTATTGATGCATCTTCAAAAATAGTTACCTGCTCCGGAAGGAATTACCCAATCACAATACTGAATCTTCTAAACCATTAAATATTCTGCAAACGAAATAATTTACCCACTCTATAGTTGCACTCAAATGCATTGTAATGTTTCTTGAATATCTATAAGTCTCTACATATGAAACTATGAATGCAGAAACAGTATTGGGTCATGCCATTTGAAAAAAAAAATTAGTGAAAATGTCTATTCCTAAAATTCGAATGCCGATAGCAGCGAAGTTGTTCCTCAGTTCATGAAAACTACTTAATTTCGTTGATATTCTCGTTGTTGTTTCATGAAAATGAAATAGACATGGACTAAAAATTCCAAAAAAATCCATAGAGTTTGAATTTACTGTTGATCAAAATATAATGGGCTATCAGAATTTGGGTCTCATACCTGCGCGCGAGATTATTTCGTTGACTGTTTCAGGCATGAAAATAAATGGGACTGGTTCTATTTTACAAGCTTTTATTTAGTTTCACCTATCCCGGTATCTGTATGTAATCGAATTAGTTTATGGTCTGATTCGACTCAAAATTGGTATGTGGGGGTTTTTGGCAAAATTCATTAAATAAAAATGGCGGCTCCAAGATGGCCGACGATCTGTGTGATTATGGTTCGATTCTATTCAAAATTGGTATGTGGGGGTTTTAGGGGTCGAAGATTATAAATTTTTTGTCAAAATTCATACAATAAAAATGGCGGCACGAAGATGGCCGACGATCTCTGTGATTATGGTGTGATTCTATTCAAAATTTGTATGTGGGGGTTTTTGGCGTGGGAAATTATGAATTTTTTTGTCAAAATTCATGAATAAAAATTGCGGCTCCAAGATGGCGGAGGAGTTTTGTAATCATGGTCCGATTCGATTCAAAATTGGATTGTGTGGGTGTTCGGGGTCGACAATTATGAATTTTTCGTGAAAAATCATAAAATTGAAATGATGGCTCCAAGATGGCGGACGATATCTCTGATCTTGGTCCGATTCTATTAAAAATTGGTATGTGGAGGTTTTCGGGGTCGGAGATTATGAATTTATTGTCAAAATTCATAAATTCAAGATGGCGGCTCCAAGATAGTGGACAAGTTTGTTGAAAATGGACCGTTTCCATTCAAAACTGGTATGTGGGGTTTTTGGGGGGTTTTCTGTCATAATTCATGAATTGAAGATGGCAGCTCCGGGATGGCGAACGAGTTAATCTTTAGATGGTCTCCTCATTGAAGAACTAGATAGCTCAGAACTTACAGAAGAAGGCCTCATTATGACGATGCATGGATTAAGGCGTACTTACTAAAAAGCACAAATTAAACTGATTGATAAAATATTTTTTTAAATACAAGCCTTTATTCAAATGTGCCACAAAATAATTGCTTTGGATGTGCGACGTAGGTTATTCCGTGAGTTATTTATTCAAAAACTTGTCGCTTTTGTATTCGAACTGAAAACTATGCGCGACATGCTCTTGAATCTATAACTCACGGAATAACTCACGTAATATAACCTACGTCGCACATCCAAAGCAATTATTTTTTACTTTTGAGCGCATTTGAATAAAAGCTTGTCTTTAAAAAGTTTTTTTTATCAATTATTTTATTCCCCGTGAATTGGGACGATTTGAAGGACTTGACTTAACGAACAAATGAAATAAATCACATTGTTCGTTTTGTTTAGTATGAGAGAAAAAAAAACCGTATTAGGTTAGGAAAAAGTTGAAACAAATAATCCAGGTATACTAAATTACGTTGAAAAAGGCATGGTGTAATATAGTGCCAGTTGTTTGATGAAATTCAGCCAACAAATAGCCATAAATATAAGCACGAAAAGAGGAATAGTATAATAAGCGTTTAACAGCTCTGAAAAAGCTAGCGTCAAAAATTTCGTCATTCTTTTTTCACAACCTGGAATGCTGAAGGGTAGGAGCTATCCTTTCAAAAGATTGCAGGATTTCATCTCACGTGGGCCAAAATAACATAAAACAATATTTTCGTCGGTTCGATTATCTTTGAATCACAATCCCTGCAGTATTTCGGGTCACACTCAAAGAGACGACACCTCGTTTCATAACTGAAGCAAGTCTTTGACCTTCGAAGGATGCTTTTGCAACTAAGCTGGCGGTTAAAACCCTTTCGAACATACACATCCGCTTTCAATTCCTTTCCTTTCCATACAAGTTTCAATCGAGTTCAGTTTTTCTCGAATTCCCACCACGCCACTGGGGACCAAATAGTATTAGGATACAAACAAGCGAAACACGGAAAAAACATTATGTTCTCGTTCTCAAGGTCGCAGGAATTTTTTCTGTCGAATGAATGCAGCTCACGTTCAAGATTGAGGTTGTTCGTCGAGAGAGACAAGGGTGGGTATGGCTATGACTGACGAGGGAGGTGAGAATCTGGGTTGCATTTATGCCGACTTGGATGGGGTCATGACGAGAACATTTATAATTGCTCACTTAAAAGATGGCCCATCCACTGAATTGCCAGAATTAATAACGAATTTTATTTGAAATGATTGTTTTTATCATTGTAATTCCAGCATCTAAAGTGCATCAATTTTTAAATGTATCCTGATTGGGGACTTTGACAACTATCAGGTTGGTAGTATTTTAATTATATTATTACTCAATAATAAACCCCACTCACCTGGATGGTTGTCTATGATCAACACAAAATCAGCACGTTGCAATTTCCACACAGACCCTAGGGAGCTTGGGAGATTCAAAGACTCATAATATTATTTGGTATCAGGAAAATTGAGTAACGTAGGGGATGTAAAGTTTCAGTTGACATCTCTTTATGATAATTTTCGTGAACATTTATATTTCTTTTCATAGACCACCTTTCTCCATGAACTGTTCAATTCAAGGCATCGGGTACACAAAAAGTTGAGAGGTGTCAAGGGACACCCGGATGGAACGTTTAAAAGGAATTGTTATTTTTTTTTTTAAGTTATAATAATATTTTTTTTATTATTAACAAATATAATGTAATATAAACTTAATCAGTAGGCTCAATTTTAGTACATACGCATTGATATTGTAATATTAAAATATAATTTGCTTTTAAATTTATTAAAGTTATGACGCGTACACTTGCTAAACACACAATAATGGAGAGATTATAACGCGTATGACTTGGTTTGCACAATAGTAAAGGAAGGTTATAATGCGTACTTGCTAAAAATACATAAGCATTTATTATTGTCTGTATAAAATCTCTACTTACCTAACTCCATCAGCAATATCCGGAACTTGTGCAGAAACACTGTCAGGATTCATTATTGTTATTATTTTTTATTATTTATTATGTACAAAAAACCTGTATACACTCAACAAAAATAATCGTCGCGACACCACACTGTTCAATGCGCAATAGAAAGACGAAACGAAAATAACTGGCTTGCTTTCTATGAGAGAGAGAGAGAGAGAGAGACATAGACAGAGAAACACGCGCACGCCGCACGGCTTACAACTACAGCAAAAAGTGTCGTTACAACTTTTGGTCTTAATTTATTCCGTCTAGCCCCCTTTCGCAACGCGCGATAAGGAACTTCGTTCCAAAAAAACTCTCGCAAAGGTGTGTTACAGAGTAATTTCTACCAATCATTAAACAAAAAATGGATTAATTCAAAGTAAGTGGCAAAAACTACATCATGATATAGAAATCATATATGAGTCGATGAAAAAAAAATTACAGCAGTGAACCAATATCAAAACAAATCCTCCTTTCATAGATAAGAACTAATGAAAATGAAAACGCCTATATATTTCGGCAAACAATCAGCCAACTCCTTATCAAACTTCGATTGATAATCAATCAACCAATAACTAAGATAATAGCTAATCGTTTGCCGAAATATGTGGGTATTTTCATTTCCATTGGTTCTCATTTATCAGTAAATTAATGATTTGTACTGTTATTGATGCACCTTTGTCGTTTTCATCGACTCAAATGGTTTTTATTTTCTGCTGTAGTTTTTGCTACATGCTTTAAACAAATCCAGTTTAAGTTTTGTGGTTGTTGTCGTACTTTTATGGATGTTTTTTATTGTGAACCCGATACTTTTAATCGAACAGTTATTTGTTGATTCATTAATAAAGCATGAGATGATTGTTTGGCGAAATATGTGGGTGTTTTCATTACCATTGGTTCCCATTATCAGCAAAAAAGTCTTTGTTTTTATTGTTCCACCGCTCTCGCTTTCATCGAACAGAAGTGGTTCTTATACTCTGCTGTAGTTTTTGTCACTTGCTTCAAAGAATCAGCCTTTTGACATACGATAAGAACATATATCTAGATCTACTTTTCTGAAGATAAAAAATGTATTTCAACCGACATGTTGATAGATTTGACTTAGTTTCACAAAAACATTTCTTGTTAATCTCGTACAAGGCATTGTTCAGGAACAATTATAAATAGAACTGATGAACAAGTATTAATAAATTTGTTGTAACAAGTGTAGAAATGAGAAATTATTCGTTTGATATTATTCATCTACATTCTGCTGGAAGAGAAAAATTTTCATAATAGTTACAGTAGTCATCTTTAATCAGGCGAGTAGGTTGGATGCGCACAACACCGATTTCATATGGTTAACGCCCACTCCGCTGTAGACAGCGGCGTATATGTTGGTTTGACTTGTGCTCTGGTGCGATAAACTGATAATGGCAAATAAATTCGAATAATAAACTCGCCTCTGGTCATAACAACGAACCAATAGAATCAACCGGGTCTAATGACAGTTTGTACCGACTTTCGCCAGGATAAATGAATATTACTGTAGGTTATGTACTTTCCAGCGGCGCCTACGATTAACATATACATTCAGCCTCATTTTTCTCGAACACAGATGAGGTGAATCTGTTTAGAAAAGTACACAAAGTACAGAAATAATTTTGAGCAGAAAGGTACGCCATCATTTGTCACGACAGTATAGCCACAAAAATATGGACTAACACATTTTTTTTCTGAGGAATGGATTTTATGATGTAGAAAGAAATTCCATACAAAATTAAAAAACGGGAAATGTTACAATATCTTCGCATCTCATTTGAACACTGATCTTGGTAATAAAGTTTCGAGAAAAATGCTCTTTTTCCGAGAATATAAACACCAATAAATTAGTAGCAAAACGCAACCGCGGGTGTTTCTGAAACGTATGAAACCCCAAGAATTTTCATTCCGCCACCAATTCCACACACTTGGTGCCGAGAAAGAGAAAAACAAAAGTAACTCTCGAGGAAAAAACCTTCCACAAATCTCCACTTTTCCCATCCAAGATAATCCAATGAAATCTAAGTGAAATATAAATGTCTGTGGAGTGTCGCTGTATTCCCTTGCGCAAGAGAGAAATACGACAGCAGAGGCGGGGATCCAAACAGAATGGAGTGTTTCACAAATTTTGCGTCATTACAGCTATATTCCAAAACATTCCCAATTTCCCCAACGCAATGGAACACTTATTATTGCATTTTGGATGAAGATTTTCAATTACAGATGAGTTTTATTTTAAATATAACCTCTTGGGTTCAATTTGGGTATTAGTCTTCAGAATTTCTGGATAATTTTATCTGAACGTTTTCCTCATAACGTTAACGAGAAACAAAACAAAATATTATGGATGATGGATATGACTGTGTCTCCGGAATATCATAGAATACAGATGATTCAGATGATAAACATGTTTTTTTATATTTTGTGTGGAGAAACGAGAAATATAAAAACTATTAGAATAATAATGTTAGTTAGTTATTTAACTACAACCGAAATGATTGAATAGAAATGAAAGCAATCGCAGAATACCTGAAAAAACTACCATTCAGAGTTAAACATATTTCAAGGATTCAGTTGAAAAAAATTTAGTTATATTCACAAATCAGAAAAAAGAATGCCGGTAATCGAACTTTATACCACTGTAAAAAATGCCAAAACTACTTCAGTTTGGAAATATAAAAGAATAAATAAATAAAGTTATTCATCTATATATTTGAAGAAAATTATATATTTTGTTTGAACATTTCTATAATTCAAGAAGAAAAAATCTTAACTCAACTCACTATTAAGGTTCGATTTCGTGCAATTTGATTTCAATTTTTTCAACATGAGGTGGAACTATTTGGATTGCTGATGAAATTGATAGAAAGGCAGTAGGCAGAGAGAACTGTGCCGAGACCTGGAGAGTGGGCAGATTGTGAACCCGATGTCAAGCCATAAAATGTGATACACCTGAGGAGTAGGCAGATTGATACCCCAGTGTGAAAAACACTTTTTTTCATATCCTATTTAATAATTTTCCATTATTAAGTTTTATCAAAAATAGCTCCAAAATAGTAGCCGAAACGTAATATACAGTGACCGCCAAAAACTTGGAACCATATGGGAATTTTTTTATTAATAGTTTCTCAGAAAATTTCTCCATAAAAGTTGGTGCCTTCAATTTGACTAAATACGCGCATAGCCGTAATTATCATTGGCGTGCGATTAAGCGGGAATCGGCCGTTATTCTAAATTCACTATTGAGTAAAGTGACATTACTGTGGAAAATATCGAAAAAGTTTATTGAAAAAAGTTATTTGCAATTAAAAGATATTCCCAGTTATACAGTTCAGTCTACCAATTACTAATTTTAATAATTGCCTAATGAGACATCAACTCATTAAGCAGTAATTGAAATAAGAATTTGGTGGACTAGATTGGATAATGGGAATATTTTAATTAAATTTTTTTTCATTTTTTTTTCGATATTTTCCATAGTACCTAATGTTACTTCACTCTATAGTGAATTTATAATATTGACCTATTCTCGCTTAACCGCACGCCACTGATAATAACGGCTATGCGCGTATTTAGTCAAATTGAATGCACCAACTTTTATGAAGAATGAAATTTTCCGAGAAATTATTGATAAAAAAATTCCCATATGGTTCCAAGTTTTTGGCGGACACTTTATATGTTCGAATAGGTTTCTGCGGTCATGATTATTCTGAATATTGATAGTTCAGTTTGAACCGAGTCAAGATAATTTCATATTTTTATTTCAATATTCACAATATATATATATATATATATATATATATATATATATAATAATAATAATAATAATAATAATAATGTTTACAATAGTGGCATGAGACTCTGGGTGTCATTTGTATATAAACAGAGAAAAAAAAACCATTTAGGACCAAATGGTTGCGCATGGGTCATTATTTCTCGTCTGTTGTACAGAATGTTTCCCAAAGAATAATTACATTTATCATTTAAGTGATACAGTAATTTAAAATAATTACAAAATTTAAAAATGTTTTTACAAACACCTACAGAGTAACACATATTTTTACAGAAAAATAGAAAAAAAAGTAGTAAAAACAGAATAAACATCGAAAAAAATAGACAAAAATAGATGAAATAGACAAAAATAGACAGCAGTATTCAATTTTCGACAAGTGAATGTATTTTATGTCTATCTGTCACATGTAAGTAGCCTTTTATTATCTTTTTTATCAGTTCGAGGGAGTTTAACGGTGGATGTGGGATTTGTATATTTCTGGTAATTCATTGTACATTTTCCCCTTGCTGTATTCCATTACATATTGGTCTAATTCAATTATACTGCTGTCTAGTACAGTAAACGTTTCTGTTAAAATGAGAATGTCGTATTGATATTCCAATTGTTTCAAATGGATTTTCAGTTCATCTATATTTTTATAAACGCTTCTTATATTTTGATGAAATATGTTTAATGATTTTGTTTTCTCACTATTTCTAAAATGTTCATTCAGATCAGATATTGAGTAATATTCGATTGTATTAATGGGAGTATAATTAACATCTCTAATATATTGATCCATCTTTCTACTAACTATACCTAATACGAAAACTGAAATAACAGCTATTGCTTTCCTGTATATTCTGATGGTAACTAAATAATAAAACTATACTTACTATACTACTATACTTCTAAAATTTGTTCGCAATGTAAAAATGCTAAAAACATTCTCTGGTGTTTCACTGATAAGAATAGAGAAATGATGAGATTATTGAGGAACGATGAGAGTAGTCCAGCTAAATTAGGCTTTCACTTTTGATTGCGAAGAACTCTCGCTGCAAAGTCGCTGGAAGCTGAGTTAGTTCTTTGTTGAGTTTTTTTTTTCAGGTTCTTTGTGGGGTGTATTTGGTTTTCTTTCCGCTATCTTTGTTTCTATTTCTTCTTTCTGTATATTTGTTCCTTTTTGAGATTCCTGTGTTTTGTTGGTTTGCTGTTCTCTTTCTGGATGAGCTACTTTCGATGACGTACCGGGGGCACTATTTGAATGTTGTTTTCTTGAGGTGAGTGGATCTATATTTTTGCGAAACTCGTCTTCGTCGCGTTCTTTCATTTCCTCAATTCCATAGATTTCTCCATTGACTATTAGCGTCTTTCCTTTCATAGTAGCGTTTAGTTTTTTTTCTTTGGCTAACTTCAGGTGAGTCACTAAATTCTTCTGGTCTTTTCTGTCTTCTATCGAGAGATCCTGTGATATATAGATTTTATTTCCTTTCAATTTATAGCAATTCTGTAGTATTCTTTTGTTTTTCATGTAAGAGATCAGTTCTATTTTGATTGTCGAATTCTTTTGGTTTCGAAAAAATATTGTTAATATCTGCGTCACTGAGTTCTATATCAAGAAGTTCAGATATTGTTTCAACAACAAAATACTCTATGGATTCTGTGTCAGGAATTTCTAGTCCATATACCAATAATTTTTTTTTTTTAATTTCTTTATCAAGATTATCAAATTTCTTCTTAATTTCTTTTACTTTCTCTTCTAAAATATCTATACGTTTGGTGTTCTGTTCTAGGATATCAATTAATTTTTCATTCTCATTTTTTATTTCTAACTTTATTTCTTCTTTGTTTGTGTTTCCCTCTTCTTTTATTTTTTTCGAAATCTCGTTCAACAACTCTTTGTTTGATGAATCGGTTGTCATGTCTCCGTTGTAGTGCTTTCAGATTTTCCCAATTTGTTCGGACTAATTTCTCATACGTAGTCGACGGTTTACGTTTAATTCAATTTACTAGGAAGTTATATAATTATATATATATATATATATATACATATATATATATATATATATATATATATATATATATATGAAATGAAAACACTTCCATAATAAAGTACATTCATTCATTATAAATATTTACGAAACATTCATATGCCTTATTGAAATGGGCGATTGAATTTTTCTTAATGTCCCACTTGGACATTTTGTATCAGTTAAGACTAATTTCGGATAAATCAACTATGAGTGCCTCAGGGTTCTGTCTTAGGGCTTTTGATGTTCATAAACTACGTCTACAATATATCATTCCACCTCTGCCCCCAATGAAACAGGAAGATGATATATCAAGACTACAAAAAATGTGAATAACTGAAAGTATGTCAAAAATATAGAATAATTCGAATACTTTGCTCCTGAACTGCTATAAATCACAGAATATTATCATCTCACATAACAAAGGTTCAACTGAGTCGTTTTGGATCATAATATTTCCTGGATAGCCCGTATTGATTAAGTGAAAAGTGATTGATTATCATATGATATGATATAACAACCAAAAGAAATATTCAAACATCTACTCTTATTTTGGCATATTTTGCATTCATATTATTCCAAATCAGTTATAAAATTGATTGATAGAGTGATAGAGGTATGAACTAAAAAGTTGAAAATAATAAGAATGATGTCATTGGCCAAAATATCATCTTTAATGTAGAAAAAGCGTGGCGTGCTTGATTTAGTTGTCTAAAATTTTCTATCGCTAGCTATTCGTAAAGGTAGAGTCATCATGAAAAGTTAGTAGAGGGCACGCTTTCTATACACTAAAGTTAATTTTTTGGTTAATAGAGAGTTATTGCAACGTCGGTTCAATAGTTCTTTTAATAAAGTTTCTTTTATTTTGACATATACGCATGCGCATTGTATCCGACTTTGAGGATATCCTCAATCTGAAATACAGGCATCCCTTACTTTATGTAAATAAAGGCCAAGAACCTTTTATTAAAAGTTCCTTTATTTTGACAGATTCGTTTTTTTTCTATCATATATCTGTTGCCAGTTGAATATCTAAAGTTTGTTAAGGAAAATGGACGGTGGTTCCTTCAATCCAAGCGGCGCATGGTCATTTTTGAAAAGAAAAACCAAACCACAATTGAATCCTCATCTACAAACACAAAAATGTGCAAGATGAAAAAATCTAAACATTATGGCCTATCTGGTCGCATTATTATCTACCTGTTGGAGTATGTGTTATAAAGGTAACATAACCCCATCATTAATATCTTTTCTAATGTTATTTATACAGTTTAATTATATTATAGACTTGAAAAAGCCTGGAGGTATCCAGGAGAAACACAGAATCTATTCTGGTCTTTATTTTTATATAGAACCAATCCCCAAGAAACTACCCCCTATGAAACATTTACATGATTCAAGAACATTCACAAATATTTATATATATATATATATATATATATATATATATATATATATATATATATATATATATATTTCTCGCGAAATTCATACGAAAATACACGAGATATTTTGTTCAGTATACACAATATAAAATAATTTACGAATGACTCCAATATATATAACAGAATCGTTAAGAACTTCAATTCAGAACTTTTCAGTATGCTAAAAAGAGGAATAATGTCTAAGGACTTCAGCAGAACCTTTAAAATCACCGGAAGAAAATTCGTTCTGAAATATGCTTAATTCAACAATTTAAATGTATTTGTATTCGGAAAATATAGTTCTTGTGTTTTTGTCTATTTATTTAAGTTGGGTATTATCCCAAACCTGCGCTTCGTCAGGTGAATTATCGATTTCTTTTGCATCCAGAAATTTCTTATCCTAAAGCAGTTCAAACGCCGCAATTTACATCCCTTTCCCAACCAAACTCGCATCCCTCCCTCATTGATTACCCCAATGCAATATCTATCGAAGTGCTTTATTTTTGTTTTGGTCCATAAACCAAAGCGGCAGGCAATGAATTTAATAATTATTGCCGGGCGTAAATCTTGACTTCGGTGCCATCTTGATTTGCAGCCTTGGCGTCGTGTTCCAACCCGTTACTTGGCGATTACGGAGGAATTTAACAGAACATCTGAACATCTGGTGCTGTTTTAGTGGCCATCTGGATATCTGGCTGCCTGCCGATCCCGTTTCCGAATCGAGCTCTCGCAGATCGGGGCTATAGAGGCCAACGTAGTCGCTTTTCATTAATTGGGTATATCATAATATGTGGTTAGATAATGGGACATCAATCGATATTGGAAGTCTGTCTGGGATTCGCGTTATTATCCGGAATTTATTACTGTACTTTGATGTGGCGGAAGTCGTGTATTGATTGAAATATATTTTTATGTGTGAAAAAGTAAACTGATGAAAATTGCCACTGCAGATAGTCTACCACAGAGTCTGTTATCACACTATTGTGAGTGGGGAATATACTTTTTCGAAATCTATCATTCAAAGTTGTTTCTTACCTGATATTTATCAAGTCTCAAAAACAGTTTTTTGTCTACAGAACTCAGTTTTTTATCTACAGAACTCAGTTTTTCAAATCCACCTAAAGAAACCAATGACGTTTTAAATAATACAATCAGTTCACCAGTTCATTATTATCAACAAAAACAATCAATCATTAATAATCAATTTAATTTACAATCAATTTAACAGTTAATAATTTTCTCATATTCAAATTCAAAGTCGCAATTATACAATTAGGAAAACAGACTCCACTAGAGGGGATGGTAAGGTTCTTGATTAAGGCACTGGGTAGTTATCGAACAAGCGCCATACTTGTTACACCACTCAACGACAAGAACATCAGTCACCGTTTTGTAACATACATTCCACCTAGAGCTTATAATTTATTACCTTTGGCCATAAGAAATTTACTTCAGCCATCAAACTATATATTTACAGTAACTACAGGTACTTCATGAGAATTATAGAAACATAAAAATTGTATATTTATTACTTCCAACCAAATCAACTGCACTGACAAATTTTTAATCATATAATTATTGTTCATTTTATATTATATTTTCCATTTCTCCTCAATACACGATACATGTGTGTACTCACTTAGATTTGAAATTTCTATGCCTTATTATCAATAGTTTTCACGTTTTCACATATTCCTAATGAGGAATAAATAAAATGTTCTGAATGGTACCTGAATTTTTTAGTTCCTTCAAATCCATATTTGATGAGTATTTTTTTTTAATGACGGAATCATGCCGAGCGCACGGTAACCGAATCTTTCGTTTTAAGCACTATTTTCACCCCTAAATTATAATTATAAATATTGGTAGTAGAGTTCTGAGTGTCGGGACTTTTTTAAATTTCCTGCTCTTTGAGGATCTTTTTTATATACAAGCTTTTATTTAATTTCACCTGCCCCGGTGTCTGTCTATAATCAAATCTTGCAAATTAAATTTGACTTCTAGTTGCCCAATTAACGTGAAATTTGGCAGGTGTTCATAGTTCCCGTGACAATTCATTGTGGAATTTTTGTTAGAGAAAAAAAAATAATAAACTGGCGGCTCTAAGATATCGGACGAGATTTGTGTTTATGGTCCGATTCGACTCAAAATTGGTATGTATGGGTTTTCCGGATCGAAGATTATGAATTTATTGCATGAATGTGGTTTTTTGTGGAGGAACAACGTTTCTTGACATGTTTTTGGGTAACGTTCCACAGTCTGAAAATGAAAATATAATCAGGAAAATCTATACAAGTGTAGAAAGGGCAAACTAATTAGTTCACCCCGATAAGTAATTGCGTTCACCAAATTATATTTCCTATAGAAAAATGATTCAATCAGTCAATAACTTTCCGTTTTCTGAATTTGCCTATCAAATTTTTTTTTTATTTAAATTTAAAAGATACTTCTCTATATAGTTTTCGCCTGACGTTTCGGGGACTATATCTGCCCCCGTTCTCAAAATCTTCTAAATCTCCTTTAATTGTTTTAATAATTTGGATTTTTTCTCGCAGATCTTTTTCGCTATTTTAAAATGACGGATGTCAATTGAGATCTGCCAAAAAAGTTTGAGATTGACGTATTGCTCATTTGATATATGGGGTGTTGTTCAGATCAGTTTATTAGCATTCTACCATATCTCACTTCCTCTCTGAGTAGAGGTAACCATGTATGATACATTTCCACAGAATTTGTTGAAAAGCAGTTGTTATTGGAAAGAAGAATACAGGCCGTTTCTTTCAATTTTCTCCTCTCTTGATGTGGTTCTTTCATCAAGATTTTTGTCCTATTCCATTCAATCGTTTTTGGTACTTCATTCTACACTACAACTCAAACCATCATGTCAGTGTGAAAAGAGGCATAGTTAAATGTATCTATAATCGAGCCCAAACAGTTTGCAATTCCAACCAGAATCTACAGGAAGGAATAAACCTCATAAAATCTGTTCTCAAGGAAAATGCATATCCGGATCAGTTTGTGGAAAAAACAATCACTGACATTGAAAACAAAAATCCATCAAACAACCAATTAACACAACCAACAGGAGTACTCCCACCACCTACATATTTCAAAACCAACATAATACCTTATGTCCCCGGATTATCTGAAAAGATCAAACGAATTGGACATAGGTATGATGTGAGAACATCATTTAGAACAACAAACACACTGAGATCTATACTAACACAAACAAAACCAAAAAACACAGAAGAAAGTACCAAAAACTGTGTTTACAACATACCTTGTTCGTGTGGTGATAGTTATATAGGTGAAACGTCAAGACCATTGGAAGTGCGCCAAAGTGAACATCAAAGTTACATCAGAAATCGACAAATAACTGGATCAAAAATTGCAGAACAAATCCTCACATCCAATGGCGATCATACGATTGAATGGAATAGGACAAAAATCTTGATGAAAGAACCACATCAAGAGAGGAGACAATTGAAAGAAACGGCCTGTATTCTTCTTTCCAATAACAACTGCTTTTCAACAAATTCTGTTAAAATGGATCATACATGGTTACCTCTACTCAGAGAGGAAGTGAGATATGGTAGAATGCTAATAAACTGATCTGAACAACACCCCATATATCAAATGAACAATACGTCACTCTCAAACTTTTTTGGCAGATCTCAATTGACATCCGTCAGTTAAAAAAGTGAAAAAGACTCTGCGAGATAAAGTCCAAATTATTAAAACAATTGAAGGAGATTTAGAAGATTTTGAGAACGGGGGCAGATATAGTCCCCGAAACGTCATGCAAAAACTATATAGAGAAGTATCTTTTGAATGTTTTGAAAAAATTTTTTGATCGGCATATTCAGAAAACGGTAAGTTATTGACTAATTGAATCATTTTTCTATAGGAAATATAATTTGGTGAACGCAATAACTTATCGGGGTGAACTAATTAGTTTGCCCTCTCTACACTTGTATAGATTTTCCTATTATATTCTCATTTTCAGACTGTGGAAGGTTACTCAAAAACATGTCAAGAAAAATTATGAATTTTTTGTTAAAATTCATAAAATAAAAATGGCGGCTCCAAGATGGCCAACGATCTCTGTGATTATGGTCCGATTCTATTCGAAATTGGTATGTGGGGGTTTTCGGGGTTGAATATTATGAATTTTCATTCAAAATTCACAAATTCGAAATGGAGGCTCCAAGATTGCGAACGAGTTTTGTAATAAGTGTCCGATTCGATTCAAAATTGGTATGTGAGGATTTTCGGGGTCGAAGATTATGATTTTTCAACAAAATTCATAAAATTAAAATGGCGGCTCCAAGATGGCGGACGATCTCTATGTTTATGGTCCGATTCTATTCAAAATTGGTATGTAGAGGTAAAGGGGGTCGGAGATTATGAATTTATTGTCAAAATTCATAAATTCAAGAAAGCCGCTCCAAGATGGTGAACAAGTTTTGTGATAATGGACCGTTTCTATTCAAAATTGGTATGTCGGGGTTTTTGGGGTCGGCGATTATGAATTTATTCGAAGATTATTGATTTTTTGTTAGAATTAATAAATTGAAGATGGCAGCTATAGGATGGCGGACGAGTTGATTTTCAGATGATATCCTCAGTGAAGAACTAGGCAGCTCAGAACTCACAGAAAATAGGCCTTATAATGATGATGCATTAACACAAATGCATAGGCGTACTTACTAAAAAGCACGAAATAAAATAATGAATAAGCCACTATTCAAATGCGCTAAAAAATATAAATAATTGCTTTGGATGTGCGACGTAGGTTATTCCGTCAGTTATCGATTCAAAAGCTTGTCGCTTTTGTATTCGAACTGAAAACTTTGCGCACTTGAATTTTTAGATGCCATTCCAAATCGAATGACTCCTCAACCATAATTTACGGCAAAGGCGCACTGGAACTCCTTACACCTGTGCTTGTGGACTAGACTATCGATAGTTTTACACGACAAAATAGATTTCATGTTGTGATATAATTTTTTGCATGTTCTGCCTGTTTGATCTATGTGAAAACTTGGCCTCAATTTATACAGCCAGATCTTGAATTTCATATATTTTTGTATTATCTTTATTGTTTTTGGTCGCTTTGAATATACTTACCGAAGATTATAGCCATAATGGAATGAAATATCCGTTCTACTGGATCAACCTTGGTCACATATTTTACATATTACTACCTGCTCTATAAATACTAAATGAAACTCGTGATTGTGACTAGCTTTTCAGTAAATAAAAACACTGGATTATTCCTCGACTCAACAAAGGATGAATACAACACAATCCGAAGAAGCTCGGTCGTCGTTAATCATGTATACGGGTACGATTTCGTCACGGAATATCCTCTGATAATCTCCGCTTTCTTATCTCTCACTCATTCCCTAACCTAACTAATTTAGTGGCGGCCTAATCACTTAAATAAAATAACCGAGCAATTAACTAGCCCTGTTCCTTCCAAATCCGGCCAATACCGCGCCAACATGAATATTTAAAATTCCCCAGTGTACGTATACAACCCACTTGAGATAATATTATTATATGGGGGATAATTCAATATTTACTTGATTTCGATGGAAGTGAAGGGAATAGAGATTAGCCGTCGTTTCCATTAATACGTTACAATTCCTTTCGAAGAGCCGGAATCTGGATTACGTCTGTATTCCATAAATTTATATCAAAATTAATCCGGGCTAGGTTTTCCTGGAGGTATAAATAAGAATTTGGACCGCCACAATCCTCGTGTAAGAGCTTAAGGTGTATAATGAGAACGACACTGGCTTGGTAATTACTATTGGATTGTTTCAATGATTGTCGTGGACCAGTGTCGTCCATATAGCCATTTTGAATCAGAATTTTAAAATTCGGAATAACTATATCGTCCTGATTTCCATGAGTTCAAAATTGATCTTAGTAGGTTTGTTGTGAAACTTTGATATGTGATCGAAAAAAAAAACTTGAGAGGTGTCAAGGGACACCCGGATGGAACGAAGTTCCTTTCGATTAATTAGTGAAGGAATTGTAATAAAAATTTTTTTTTTTAATTTATTGTTATTTTCTGAATAAATAACAATGAAAGGATAATTTATTTTTCAATTCCTAATATAGGAATTCTATGATCAAATATAATTAAATTATTCAAGAATGAAAGTAACATAAAAATTTCACAAATAAATATCAAGACTGTTGGAAATTTAAATACGAGGTTAAAAGATCCCACACCAGATTTGAAGAAATCAAATGTTATCTACAGCATACCATGTAACAACTGTGATTTGAACTATATTGGTACAAGTTCAAGAACTTTAAATAATCGTATTATCTCTCACAGAAGTGATATAAGACTCAACAAAAAATCATGTGCATTAGCTCAACATGCTATTGAAACAGGCCATAAAATATCATTCGAGGAAGCACAAGTTTTACATTCAGAAAAAAAATTCTCTAAAAGATTATTTCTTGAAATGGTTGAAATTAATAAATCCAATCAAAATATGAACAAAAAACCAGATATCGAAAATCTTAGCAAAATCTACAGTTATTTTTACAAATGGATTTAAACTGATGATTCTCAAAGAATATAATGAAAAAATTAACTCACCCACTACATATTTTATATTTTTCTGACGAATAATCATAGGTTGTCATTTCAAATCCTTCAATGTCACTCGAAACGTCAAAGAGATAACACCATTCCGACAAATATTCACATATTTTACGTTTTTTTATAAAGTTAATGTTCATTAATCAACCACTCAGATTACTGTAAGTACTTCCTTCATTTTAAGTATTTTTTTTCTCAATAATGTAATTTACATATTTTAGGACGCTGAAGAAGTTTCAAAATTGAAACGAAAGATCGGTCCATCGTATTAAAGAGTTTTTCATAGTTCAACACTTGTGCTGACTGAAGATCCCCGTTATTCCCCACTATTCATACCAAGTTTCAGTCGTTATTTCCAAATTTTTATATATATATATATATATATATATATATATATATATATATATATATATGCACTCTGTCTATTCTTTCGTACACGTCATAGATGCGCGGGACTTTGTAAACACAACAGAGTGTGGGAAATATATAATATATGTAAAACGGTATAGGTTAGAACTCGCACGGCTTGCTAAATACATACGCATTGATATTGTAATATTAAAATATAATTTGCTTTTAAATTTATTTAAGTTATGACGCGTACACTTGCTAAACACATAATAATGGAGAGATTATAACGCGTATGACTTGGTTAGCACAATAGTAAAGAGAGGTTATGATGCGTACTTGCTAAAAATACACAAGCATTTATTATTGTCTGTATAAAATCTCTACTTACCTAACTCCATCAGCAATATCCGGAACTTGTGCAGAAACACTGTCAGGATTCATTATTGTTATTATTTTTTATTATTTATTATGTACAAAAAACCTGTATACACTCAACAAAAATAATCGTCGCGACACCACACTGTTCAATGCGCAATAGAAAGACGAAACGAAAATAACTAGCTTGTTTTCTATGAGAGAGAGAGAGAGACAGACAGAGAAACACGCACATGCCGCACGGCTTATAACTATAGCGAAAGTCTCGTTACAACTTTTGGTCTCAATTTATTTCGTCTAGCCCCCTTTCGTAACGCGTGATAAGGAACTTCGTTCCAAAAAACATTTTTCTAACAATATCTCCCACTGAAATTTTTTTGGCAGTTCTAACAACCATTCAAATTTTGTCATTTTGTGTCATATGAAACAATTTCACCCAATCATGTCAACATTACACTGATAATTGCATTCAACAAGATCATAAATATTATGCGTGGTGATAGATCTTCTATAGTAGATTACAGCAACGAATCTAATGTTAAGTTGAATTTTAATAATTCTACTTCCACTAACTTCACTCCCAATAAATAAATAAATGTTTCATTGTGTTGTTATACATTTTTTTGTCAAAAAATTTTCCGCCGAACATTGACAAATGCCTCATAATTTTATGACAAATTTCTCAGGCTCGTTGCTTGGTAATAGCCCTCAGCCTTCGGCTTCGGGCTGTTACCAAGGAACGAGCTTTCGATTGTCATAAAATTATCTTGTCTATTATCAATGTCCTAGGGATATTACTACTGATAATCAACCCCCAATTTGGCACACTTTTCATGTTGAAAAACTAGGTTTATTCAACATGCTTGGGAAATATCCATGTTCAGTAATAGAATATTTATCAACCGGACCATTCTATCTTGTCATATTCACTGGAGCAATCCTCTCCGCGTGTATATCCTCGGTAACTATTCTCTGGCACTTTTTCTCATTAATTTCCCTGAAAGCGAAGGAAGGGTCAGACTACCTGTTATGTTCGTATTCTCTGCTATTTACTCACCTACTAGTTTGGCCAATGTATGCCTCAAGGCATCTGAAATGGGGTGTTCGGTGTATATCAAGTGACTGTTCGAAATGGATTTAATTGAAAGTGAGGATGAGCTATCACCATTAACACCACCTGAGATAACAGACCTGGTGCGAAATGTGGAATTGAATATTTTACCGGATAAGTCAAGAACTGTATATAAACTCACATACAACTTTTTTGAAATGTTAGAATGTGGTAACAGAAATAATACTACAATATTATACATAAGATGCAATAAAAGGGAAATGAATGATGAAATCCAATTAAATGCTGAAATATAATACACGATATGTTATAAAATACAATGGATCTCAGTGACCCACAGTTATGTATTATAAAATACAATAGAATAAAATACAATAATATAATTAGATGTGTAAAAAACAGGATACAGTTCTATCTATTTGTTTACTTTTAATAAAATTTAATCAACCATTATCATGGTAATTAAATATGTTCTGGGATTCTGTAGTACGGACTTTTCCAGGTACGATTATAGGAGAAGCTCCTCTGTGACAGTGATTTTTTCAATAATGGGTGTGTAAGTAGTTGGCACCCTCTAGTTATATACTGATGACAGGGATGAGGTGCTTTATCTATACTGAAGTGATATGTTATATACGTGTTTAAAAGAAAAGCTGACGAATATCCATACAGGTCTTCAGTAGAATATCTACGCGTTGAAAAGGGAAACATGAATACCCCACAAGAGGTTATCTTGACGATGGAAGATAGTGACTAAAGTTTATCTTTCAGTCGCAGATGATTCCACATCTGATTTTATGAACATCCTGTTTATATTTTCAACAAATCAATATCTACGCGGTTTTGACATTATTATTTTCATGAACCATTTTTGTAGGATTCCGAGTGGGTTGATGTATGATCGCGCAGAGGCGCCCCATCCTGTATTCCATATCTGAGGTGACTCTCTACAAGTGCAAAATACAAAGTTTTCCAGTTTTCTATTGGTAGGTACTCTTTCATGTGTTTGAAGGTAAAAATTCAATTTTGTAAATTTTCTTGTCACGTAGTTGATATGTCTAGCACACCTTAGATGCCGATCTAAGGTGTACGCCTGAATATTTTGTTTCTTCCACTGACTGGGTACCATGTATCTTGCCATTTATGTTCATATACCAGCAGCTTTACAACTAAAGGGTAGAAATTTAGTTATTTTGGGGTTCATGGTAAGGAGTTTGTGATCGAAACAGTCTTTTATTACCTTGAGGTCTTTCTCTACTTTCTTCCTTAGATTTGGCCAAGTATCAGATTCATAAAAAACAGCTGTGTCGTCTGCAAAACCTGTCATCTCTCCAGATATTTCCAAGCTAAATAAATCATTTAGGTATAGATTGAATAGTGTTGGTCCCAAGTCCGTTCCTTGTGGTACTCCACACTTGCTTTCTTGAACTCAAATAGCTTTTAAATAAATTCAACACCATCCCTCTGATACCCGAGTCCTCTAACGCTTCAATTAATAACGTGTGGCTCACAGGATCAAAAGCCTTACTCAGATCAATAAATAGGCACAGACTAGGCCTTCCTCTGTCTAGAGATGTATGCATTTTGTTTGTTAAATTGAGTATGGCATCCCCAGTTGAGGTTTTTTCCCTAAATCCGAATTGTTTAACAGACAAGTTGAATTTATTTATGAATGAAGTTATTGTTTTTCAAATATTTTCGCCAAGTGGCTAATGAGAGAAATTGGTCTATAATCACTGACGGATGTTTCATCACCATCTTTAAATACCGGCACTACGACAGATCCTTTGAAGGCATCAGGCTATGTTCCCTCTTCAATGCTCTTATTTATTATGTATGCTAGTGGGGTCGAAATATGGCATGATATTTTTTTCAATAGTTCTACCCTTATCTCGTCAATTCCAGAAATTAATTGTTTTTGAGCTAATTTATAAAATTATATATTTTTCAGCGTTCGTAGGAGCTCTAGCAGCATAGTTTTGGGCAGGATCTTTGGCGTGCTCTCGAAGTGAGGGTCTCTCTCAATTATGTCAGCAAGTATTTTCCCAAAACTCACAAATTCACGATTGAAGTCGTCTGCTTTTTCGTCATCGTTTGTTAGTAGATCCCCATTTTCATTCGCTATAGTGTCAATATTTAATTTTTTCCTTCTACAGAGTTTTTGTACCATGTTCTACAAATATTTTGTGTTCGATTAATTTTTTTTTAGCTGCTGCTCATAATAGTTTGTTCAGTTTTTCGTGCATTTTATTTTTATTGTTTATTATTTTCAAAATACTATTTTTGAGCCACGGTGCAAAGGGCGTATTTTTACGTTTTACTAACTCTCTTTCAGTGCTATTTTCCATCGCTAGTTTTATTTTATTAATGAAGGCATTTGTTACAGCATTTGATTCTTCATGGTAAGTGATAATCTGGATTAATTCCTCGATTCATGCTGTAATTGAGTGATTTCGGTACCGACAATTAGCACTAAAAGTTTCGAAATTCTATCGTGCTTCGTCCATTTCAACGAATTATATTATTATTATGTTTGTAACAATGTTTGTGGCTGTGGAATTGAAATGTATCGGTGTTCCGGGTTTTACTACTCGAGATGTTCAGAGTTTTTTATACTTGTGTTTACTGGCTACTTTATGGTTCCTTTGTTGTATTTCTCGGATTTTGGATGTGGGGCGGATTTGTAGCTGTTCTTTATTTGAATGAGAGGCGCTAATGAAACCTTTGGAATTTAATTTATATTTTGTGTAGGCTTCCCATTTGTTGTTTTATATGAAATGGAGGAGTAAAAAGCCGAAAGTTGCCTCAAATCTTATACAATAGATGACTGAATAGAACGAAAGTGTATCCAATTATCAGTTGATAGAGTGGAACATACTCAACAATGGGGAATTCCTCAGGTTGTTCTGAGCTTTCAGTAAATATTGGGAATTTACGTCGAGCTTTCTACCTTTTTTTTCCCACGTTACAACAACTCTTCGCCAGAAAGATTGTTCTATCAAGATGTGAGTAGCATAAGTTGATTTTGTTTGTCCACTGTTTCTGTGTTCGGATTTTCGTTTCTTGGATATTTGACATGTTTGTCCTGTGTAATACACCAAAAGTTGACTCATATACTGTACATGATCTGCCTGTATGTAATATTGTGTGCAAAGTTAATATCGTTTCGTAATGAGGAACGAATTTTTATTTTGTAAAATCTTACATTTATCTCACGAATGGACTAGAATCTGTATCTGAAGGTTTTTGGGGTAACATCGATTTATCGTGTCATGAGATTGGTAGATTTAATATTTACTACTACGAAATAATATGTTTTCCACACAGCCTCGAATAATCTAAATTCAATTTGAACTCACCAGTTATGGAATGTGTCGCTTCCACAATAATATTGGAGAAGCTTGTTTCCTGTCTGAAATAAAATCTTTCCCGACAGTTCCTTCTGCTTCCCCGACTAAAACTAACAAATCAACTAAGCCGCGTTCAAACATAGCATTTTTCATATTCCATGCACAGCTCATTGTTCTCCGACGATGCATTGTCTCCAGCCATCTAGTCGCATTCACGCATTTTGTGCGAAATAAGCAAATGCAGGGGAGTTGAATATACGGCGCCGAGTTTTCAAGTATTTCATTCTCCATAATTCTCGAGAGCAGTCTGCTATTATACAGGCCCAGATTGTGCATTAGGGTTAAACATGATCCGAGACAAAAGAACTTGCGCCTTATTGTCTTTTGAATTTGGATGCGAGACTCGAGCTTTTGATGTGATGATGACGGGTAGTATGTGTATGAGGGGTTGTTATCTTTTGTGAACTTTTACTTTCAATTCGTGATTCCGCTAATGATAGGATACGTGCTGGAAAAAAACAAAAAAAACACAGCTGCCTTATGAATCATCAGTTAGCATCGTCACAGCATCTAACCATTGGAAGAATCGCCAAATTGGTTTCAGAAACTGGGAATTTCAAGAAATATATACAGCAATATCAAAACCCTTATATAAGTGGAGGAAAAATAAATTACCTTTCGAATTATAGGCCCATTTTATTCACTCCTTTACAATATAAGTAAAATAATAGAAGGGTCATTAAAAAAATATTAGTTTTATGTAAAAATACAATATGGCTTCGTAGATGGCATCACCAATTTCTTGAAAAAAGTATATACTGCGAAGACAACAGCAATCTTCGTCTCCATCGATTTGGCAGAGTCTTCAATATATCTTTTGTTCAGCTGATATCATAACAATTATCTCTGTGTTGATCGAAAATACTGGAGAAGGGTACTTTCATTCGCAGATTCCAATAAAATTCCAATATAACGGTTTATGATTTGAAAATGAATATTTTTTATTTATATCATGTCCAATTCAGGTCCCGATTACATAAAAAACAAATTAAAAGCCATTTATATCTAGGCACATTTGTCAAGGTTATAAAATCGTTCATCTCCACTCAAGGGAGTTATTGTATACTGATAAACATGTGATATGTCGAAAATTACAAAGAAAATCAAAATTGACGTTGAAGCTCAGTCAAAATAATCATCTGACAGCTGGAACTTTTATTGTTCAATTTGTGTATTATTTCGTTTGATGTTTTAGCGGTTTTTTTTCGACATTGGAAACAAAAAGAGTGTGACAAAGTTTGGTGGTGCATAAAATATAAAATTCGGACTGGTCGATTTTGTATTTCAGTTTTCCACCTTTGAAAAAAAAAAGATTTTTTTCCCCACCACCTTACAAGATATTACGTCATCGATAATTTTTTTTAATTGAAAGGGTGTATTTTTATATCAAAATTTGTATGCCCATATTTTTTTGAGTTCAACCGTATCACATACGTCATATGTAACACTTCAAGTTACAGTATACTGAGTATAAAGGAAGGAAGTGTTCATATTTCCTAAAATTATTTTCATTATCTATTTTGCAATGAACCTGAGAATTACTCACTAGTTAGTACGAGTATATTGCCAAACTTCAGTAGGCTATGAAAACATCTGAGAGCCCTTAGCAACCAGATAAGTTCTTAGTTACCATTGCATATGTCAGAATAAAATTGATTTGTTGTGTAGCATATCGATTTATAAGTCTTCAATAATACCGTTCTGAAAATATTACCCAGAATAAAATTATTTGGATTACGATGGTGCTGTCAGAAAAACAGCGGATGAAGTTTTAATGATCTTAGGTTACAGCGATCGTAAAAGAAGTATGGCAGAAGTATGCGACATCTTTAATGAAAAATATCCTGATCGAGAACCAATAAGCAAATCGACGGTAAGCAAAATATTACATACATTTAATGTAATGTAATGTTAGGGATAAGCCCAAGAGTGGTAGGCCTACAGTTGCCGAAGATACTCAATTGAATGTATTACTTGGCATTGAAGAAAATCCTCATTGTTCAATTATAACTTGATCTGGCAACAATGAGATCTGTCGTGGTGCTGTGCAGAATATTCTGAGAGAAGCCAAATTACATCCATATAAAGTTAAACTTATACATGAACTTAATGAAGACGACTTCGATAGACGCATGGAGTTTTGTGAATTTATGCAAGAAGTGTTTAATCTAAATAATGGCTTTGAATTTAAGGTCCTATTTTCCGGCGAATCAATTTTTTTGTATGAACGGTACCGTGAATACGCAAAATTGTATTTATTGGGCAACAGAAAACTCCAAATTGGACGATGGAAGCAAGAGAGAATTCGAACTTAAATGTTGCGAAACATAACTCTCAGTTCGAGCATTTGTTGTAAATTTTGTTTATTTTTACTCACTTGCTTATGATATTTTCATTGCAAAGTGAATAATTAAATGAATATTAAGAAATATGAACATTGGTTTCCTTTTACCCAGTATACTGTAACTTGAAGTGTTACATATGACGTATGTGGTATGGTAGAACTTAGAAAAAAAATCAGCTTTGAACTTTTGATATAAAAATGTACCCTTTCAATTTAAAAAAAATATCGATGACGTCATATCTTGAGGGAGAAATTTTTCTTTGAGAAAAAAGGTGGAAAACTAAAATACAAAATCGACCTGTACGAGCTTTACCTCCGAAAATGATTAACTCGTATGATAATGGAGCGTTTCGCACTTTATGAACACTGTATGTATATATATATATATATATATATATATATAATATATATATATATATATATATATATATAAGAAGTATCCTGACTGATAGTTGAAAACTATGAATTTGAAATAAACTTGAGAAAGGATATTCCTTGAGTTGCAGTCAAATTATGGCAATGAAAGAAACTCTTCTATTTAGTCGAGCTAAATGTTTATTTCCATATCAAGCATAGGTAGTTAGTGAAGACACGAAATAATCACCATTTATTGAAGAACTTTCAAAATCTATCACTATGAAACACTCTAGTATATATATGAAATAAACAATTGAAAGCACATATTGTTAAAGCTTGTTTAAACAATTTGGATTTAGACTTCACATGGTTAAAGCATGCTTAACCATGTGTATGTAATTGTAATATATATATATATATATATATATATATATAAACAGTGGAATCGGGATTTCAGTCAGCAAAGTGTTGAACTATGAAACTCTTTAATACGATGGACCGAGCTTTCGTTTCAATTTTGAAACTTCTTCAGGGTCCTAAAATATGTAAATGACATTATTGTGAAAAAAATACTTAAAATGAAGGAAGTACTTATATCAATCTGAGTGAATGATAAATGAACATTAACTTTAAAGAAAAAACGTAAAATATGTAAAAATTTGTCGGAATGGTGTTATATCTTTGACGCTTCGAGTGACATTGAAGGATTTGAAATGACAACCTATGATTAATCGTCAGAAAAATATAAAATATGTAGTGGGTGTGTTAATGTTTATATTATATTCTTTGAGAATCATCAGTTTTAATCCATTTGTAGAAGATAACTGTAGATTTTGCTAAGATTTTCGATATCTGTTTTTTTGTTCATATTTTGATTGGATTTATTAATTTTAATCATTTCAAGAAATAATCTTTTGGAGAAATTTTTTTCTGAATGTAAAACTTGTGCTTCCTCGAATGATATTTTATGGCCTGTTTCAATAGCATGTTGAGCTAATGCACATGACTTCTTGTTGAGTCTTATATCACTTCTGTGAGAGATAATACGATTATTTAAAATTCTTGAACTTGTACCGATATAGTTCAAATCACAGTTGTTACATGGTATGCTGTAGACAACATTTGATTTTTTCAAATCTGGTGTGGGATCTTTTAACCTCGTATTTAAATTTCCAATAGTCTTGATATTTTTTTGTGAGATTTTTATGATACTTTCATTCTTGATTAATTTAATTATATTTGATGATAGAATTCCTATATTAGAAATTGAAAAATAAATTATCCTTTCATTGTTATTTCCTGAATTTTGATTATTTGTGTCATCATTATTAATTTGTCTATCAGAGTTGGTATTGAAAATAATTCTATTAAGAAGTTTTTTGGGGTAAGAATTATCTAGTAAAATATTTCTGAGAATTTAAAAATTTTTGTTTTTCAATGAAGGATGAACCAACATCTCGATTCTTTTTTTCATGCAAAGAATCAAATTTATTTTCATTCTTTTTGAGTGGAAGGAATGATAGTTTATGTATCTTTTAGAGTTTGTTGGTTTTATATACCAATCTGTGTTTAGTGAATTGTTTTCTCTACGAATTATTCTGGTATCTAAAAATGGAATACTTTTATTTTTTTCTAATTCAATTGTGAATTGTAAATTTTCATTGTAGTTATTTACTTTTCTTAAAATTTCATCGGATTTATCCATTGGTATTGCACAAATAATATCATCACAAATTTTTTTTAAAATGAACTTTAAAGGTCAATTGTGGTAATATTTCTTCGAAAAGGTCATCCATTACATACGAAGCAATGATTGGTGAGATGGTAGCTTCCATAGGTGTTCCAAGAATTTGTTTGTAGCAATTTCCTTCGAACGAAAAGAAACTAGATTTGAATATGAATTGAATGATTTCTAAAAATTTTGTTTGTGAAATATTACAGTGTTCTTCTATTTTACTCCATCTTTTAGTTATACTTTTCAACACTAATTCTATCGGTATGTTACTGAATAAGGAAACAACATCTAGTCTTATCAAGACATAGCTTTGTGGAAGTTGTTTTTCGTTGATGAATTTAGAAAACTCGAAAGAATTTTTAACATAAGAAAAGTAAATAACTACAATAAAAATTTACAATTCACAATTGAATTAGAAAAAAATAAGAGTATTCCAATTTTAGATACTAGAATAATTCGTAGAAAACAATTCACTAATCACAGATTGGTATATAAAACCAACAAACTCTGAAAGATACATAAACTATCATTCCTTCCACTCAAAAAGAATGAAAATAAATTTGATCCTTTGCATGAAAAAAAGAATCGAGATGTTGGTTCATCCTTCATTGAAAAACAAAAATTTTAAAATTCTCAGAAATATTTTACAAGATAATTCTTACCCCAAAAAACTTCTTAATAGAATTCTTTTCAATACCAACTCTGATAGACAAATTAATAATGATGACACAAATAATCAAAATTCAGAAAATAACAATGAAAGGATAATTTATTTTTCAATTCCTAATATAGGAATTCTATCATCAAATATAATTAAATTATTCAAGAATGAAAGTTACATAAAAATCTCACAAAAAAATATCAAGACTATTGGAAATTTAAATACGAGGTTAAAAGATCCCACACCAGATTTGAAAAAATCAAATGTAACAACTGTGATTTGAACTATATCGGTACAAGTTCAAGAACTTTAAATAATCGTATTATCTCTCACAGAAGTGATATAAGACTCAACAAGAAGTCATGTGCATTAGCTCAACATGCTATTGAAACAGGCCATAAAATATCATTGGAGGAAGCACAAGTTTTACATTCAGAAAAAAAATTCTCTAAAAGATTATTTCTTGAAATGATTGAAATTAATAAATCCAATCAAAATATGAACAAAAAAACAGATATCGAAAATCTTAGCAAAATCTACAGTTATCTTCTACAAATGGATCAAAACTGATGATTCTCAAAGAATATAATATAAACATCAACACACCCACTACATATTTTATATTTTTCTGACGATTAATCATAGGTTGTCATTTCAAATCCTTCAATGTCACTCGAAGCGTCAAAGATATAACACCATTCCGACAAATTTTTACATATTTTACGTTTTTTCTTTAAAGTTAATGTTCATTTATCATTCACTCAGATTACTGTAAGTACTTCCTTCATTTTAAGTATTTTTTTCACAATAATGTCATTTACATATTTTAGGACCCTGAAGAAGTTTCAAAATTGAAACGAAAGCTCGGTCCATCGTATTAAAGAGTTTTTCATAGTTCAACACTTGTGCTGACTGAAGATCCCCGTTATTTCCCCACTGTTCATACCAATTTTCAGTCGGTATTTCTAAATTTATATATATATATATATATATATTATATTATATATATTTATTGTTGTCTATATTGCACCTAGCGGAAAAAAAAATTCCCTATGCTTCAGAGGACACTAACGGAGACTAGGAAATCGGAAACAATCGTTTTTTATGTAGCTATACTGAATTGAGTCTGAATCCTCACTGAAACCGTCCCCTTCTTAATGTGAAAAACCTATATTTCATAGATTTTTATCTACCGGTTGAGCTCTTTCTCAGAAACTATTTCAACATAATGATGTCTATTGATTAGATTTTAAAATAATCAAGTTTTAATGGCCTGTTCAACCGTATAACCAAACGAATATACTTTTTTGAAGTTTCGTTACACCCCTCATATATATTGTAGAAAAACGGTGGAAAATATCTCCTTCATAAAATAAACGTATTCCATTTCAAACTTTTCGAACTTGTCGTTGTCGTCCTTAAAAATTCCACTTTCTCCACGCATCTCATAAAACCTTTCGAAACCAATTCAATAAATTCTGAAATGAAATCGAAAACAAAACTTCAACTTTTTACATTACGCTCGATATTGTTTCCAAAACTTTTACGGTCGCCTCACGAACACAACCATAAAAAATTTCTATGCCGGCCTACTTTTCACGAATCACTACTTCCCTCATTTCCAAGGGAAGGGAATATAAGTGTGCTGTGGCATTTACTGCTTGCTCTGCCTAATAAGGATATTGACCTTTCGAGGGTGCCCCGATTTCGGAGGGATTGGAAAATGGCTACGAACAATCGGTAATGGCATTTACTGCTGTGGGAAAATTGAATATACCGTGAAGATATCCCCACTGGGTGATGAGACATGTGAAAAAGAGCAACTGAATTAATGATGGAAGAGGCTAGAGGGGAACGTGAAAGAAGTGATTTTCCTTCACAGTCCTTGCCCAACTATTGTTACTGATTCGTTTCATTGTCAGGCAAGACGTATCTGAGTCTCTTTCCCAATTCCTCTGTCCTTATGAAAAGGGACATCGCCTCAGATAAGCACTCGAATTTGAAACATAAAGCTGTTGGTTAGGATTTTTAGGAAAAAACATATCTCTGGGAGATATTTGCCCTTCATAAATTTCAAAGAAAGAGAAGTGAGCTAGAAGTCAGTTATTACGAATTAAGTTTACATGTTTCATCTGGAATTTGGTTTTTCGTTGAGCGCTGGTATCAGATTACACAAAATATATCGTGCAACTAGTTCCGAGAAGTTTGAGAATATGGTTCACCACATCTTATCTATGTAGGTAGAGAAGATATCTATACTATTTATCAATATTCTTTTTCGACGACCTACCTGAATTACGTATCATTTCGCACTGTAAACTAGTACACAAAATAAGATATTTCGCACTAGTGCGAAATGAAATATTCATCTCCACACTCTGCGATTGGTGCGATCACCTAATATAGTTAACTATATTCTGATTTTTAGTCATAGGTAGCTGTGACAATGACATATCTACAAACGAATTCATAACATCATAGTGTCAATGTGATTTACCAAGTATATAGGTACCGAATCGTATAATTTGTTCAGTTTTCTTTGCTGCAATGTCATCCGACGATAAAATGGTAGATTCTACTCCCCCAGAAGTATGCAATTTAGGAAACGAAGCAACGAAGCAATTGCTGCCAGAAAAATCAAAACAGAAGTATGATTTGGCGTACGATAATTTTATGGCATGGAAAGAAAGAAGTAACGCAAAAAGCTTCTCCGAGGTTGTTTTATTGGCTTACATAGGAGAATTAAGTACAAGCCAAGTACTGTCTGGTCAATATATTCTATGTTACGAACATCTTTGATAGCTAAACATAACATAAACATTGGAAATTACCTGAAACTGAAAGCGGTTCTCAAAAGACGCTCAGACGGATATAAATCAAAAAAATCAAATATTTTAAATTCCCAGCAAATCAAACAATTTATGGAGACTGCTCCAGGTGAGAAATATTTGTTAATCAAGGTATGTTTCGATTTGCATTTACAGTTGATTTATTCAGAATGAGTTTTTTTTTGAAGAATATTGAAATTCTACTAATTCACTACTCATATTTTGTATCAATAAATCGTTGTTTATGACAAATAATATTAATGTCATTCAGTAGCTCAATGCGTCAATGTATCGACAAACACACAATATAGAATGTATGGCGTTGGTTCGAATCCTGACGGATTACCTTTTTTTTCTTATTTGAATGTTTCATAATTAAGGAGTGATAATCATGTCACTCATAATCTCATTTTGTAGTAGATATATTATACAAATTGTCTGAATTATAATTTTTTTTGTCAAGATAAATGTGTATTTTAATCATTCTAGGTTGCCTTAGCATTCACTATAAACGGAGCTCTGAGACGAGCTGAATTGGCCAATGTGAAAATAAACGATCTGAATGATGTAACAACTGCATTAATTGTAAAGGTTCCGGACACCAAAAATAAAGTACCACGAACTTTTATATTAACAGGAACATTTTATGAAATATATGAAAAGTACGCTGATCTACTACCCAAAACCATGATGGATAAAAATAACAGATTTTTCATTAATTACCAGAAAGGTAAATGTACCTCCCAGTTTGTGGGAACTAATAAGTTTGGTGCAATGGCCAAAGAAATCGCTACAATCTTGAAATTACCAAACCCAGAAAACCACACTGGTCATTCATTTAGGCGTTCTTCAGCCACAATATTGGTGGATAGTGGTAGTGACTTATTGGTTCTGAAAAGGCATGGCGGCTGGAAAAGCAGCACAGTCGCAGAGGGTTATATTGATGAATCAATCAATAAAAAAATGGAAATATCCAATCAAATAACCCAATCCATTGAACATGCAACAACCTTCACACCAGAACTATTCGGAACTAGCTCGGAATCACAATAATAATAATAATGATAACTTCATTCACTCAATAAATACAAATACAAAAAATTGGATAGTTATATGGCAGAAGTGAATAATGCGTTTTAGCGATAAGTGCAAGCACTTGTTTCGCGAAGAAAATATCAAATCAAATGTTCATAAATAAAAAATATATATAAAAAAAAACAATAAAAAAAATAAATTTAGTCTCTACTGCGAGACCATCAACCTCCACTACAGTTTTGGAAACTAATAATAATATTATGACGGGAATGAATAATCAAGCCATTCAAGGTTTGATAAAAGAAAATGATAGTATTCCGTTAGTACTGAACAATTGTTCAAATATTACCATCAATATTCTTTTTTCCAATATTTCATAAATACAGACTAAAATGTACCGAAATATTTTTGTCAAATGTTCAATAGCATTTGTTCTCTTCGTGTGATACATCTTTCTTATATGCTTCTTCAGGCAATTGAATTGGTTTCCTGTAAAAATGATTTGTAAGTAGGTAATACAGTCATGCGAAATTAAAATCATACCTATGTTTTTCATGTAGGTCGTCGGAAAAGTATAGTGTACAACTCGTGCGGAAAATAGGATATTTCATAATCGTTTGACAAGATGATGAACCACGAGCCGTGTGAAATATCCTATTTTCCGCACTAGTTGGACAAAATACTATTTCGGATGTTGGGATGGTATAATTGTTCAGGCAATGAGTTCCATTATTTTTTTCCGGAAAACATGAAAACGGTTTCTGATGAAGCAATATTCGGCAAGATGGTAGCTCAATAGTATGGGGGATTGAGTCAGTTGGGTTTGTCTGACAACTTCTTGTCGTCAAAGTATCAGTAGAACTGAGAACTGTCTAACGGTGATCTAGGTGCCAGAGAACTAGTCAAAGTGACAGCTCTTTTCTGGATTGAATCCAACAATTTCAAAGTAGGTTTGGATGCCGAACTTCACAAGACAGGAAAAAATCATTTTCGTGCAATCGCACGCCAAATGAGTATTTCACGTTCTCAACAGAGTCCGCGAAATTCAATGTGGGTTTTGTAAACCAATTTTGTGAAAATCGTAGTGAAGTGTTTTCACATTACTTTTAGAAAACAAAATTTTAGGTCAGTTAATGCGACTTTATGAAATTTTGTAGCCTTGGAAATATTTTTGTTTCGGACATCAATCACAACAAAGTACAGATGGCGGAATGGACACAAAAAAAATATTTCACGTATCTCCTCGAACCTACGGATACATACGTAAAAAGATTTAGAAAAAAATGTTATAATTTTACGAAAAAAAATGTTTTCCCGCAGTTGTCCCCATTTCCACGGAAGACACATCATCTATCTCGGTGAATAACAAAGATAGAGTAATTCTGCGAACGCCAATCGATTCATAATGATTGATTTGTTATAGGGCCGAAGTTTCTCGATTTTTTTTTAGAAAAATTACACACCAACGAAAATCGTCGTATGAACTTGGGATCGGAACCAAAACGTAGTAAATGACGTACGCTTTCAGAAAATATATTGGGTTTTTCTCAATAACAGCAATCTTAAAATACATAAATGGCGAAAAATTCGGTGTAAAAATCTGAACTTATCCCGGACATATTTCTGGAGTGCCCCTGTATATAATTCAACGCGATGATTTCGAAAAAGTGGTTCTTTCAGGTGTCAGAAATACCCTTTCATGGTGAAAACTCGAGAAAAAAAACCAAGGGGATCCACATTTGACGAGTAAGTGATACTCGAGACAATAATTTAGGGAACAAAATATTCAAACAACATTTAAACAAAAATCATTTGGTATTCACTCACTTGCAATAGGTCAAAATCAGTGCTTTGTGTATATAATAAAGAAGTTGATACTGATGTAGGCCAAGCAGTTGACAAATTTAATTCATCTCTAAAATTCATAATTCACATGTACGGTATTGTATTTTTCTCCTGGTAGATGAAGGTTATTGTAAGTGTACAAGGTTTGGAAATTTCCGTGGCTTTAGAGTTCGCCATGTATTTCTTCTTGTATGTATGACTTTGACAAGGAAAAGCTAGTGAATCTTTGGCGAAGAAAACAATATTGCCCATTGCTCCATTTACATCAAATCATCTTGAAATTATCTATGATGATAGAATTGAGAGAAAATAAGTCTCGGGCTATACAGTGACCGGCAGAAAGTACGCATCATATGGGAATTTTTTTAAATATATTATTTTGACAAATGTCGGTACATGCAATCGCTTCTGCATCAACAGAAACCTCAAAAGATGTTGTACAGTGCCGTTCGTCTTTTCTTGTTTGGCAGGAAATTTAAAAAATTTAAAAATTATGTCTCAAAACACATTTATTTGGGAAAATATTGAAAAATGTTACTTGGAAAAGTTGTTTAGAACGACATTTTATAGCTATGTACAAGTTTGGAAAAAAATCTGAGATAAAAAAATAAAAATCAATTTTTGCCATAAAATTCAATTTGGAAAAATACATTTCTGACTAAAGAAACTCATTAGTGAAGCCAATAGTAATATTTTGAATAATATTTTGTAAAGATTCACAGTAGTTCTATTTTATTCGAAGAAAATTTTAATCTGTGGATTTGCCTATGTAGTTCAGCTGCTTCATAAGAGGTCACAGAAATATCTTCAGGACATTATAATCCCGATACTGTTTATTATTGACAAAGAACCATGTATCTACAGAATTTCAATATGAATTTTTTATTAGAACAAAAAATTGATTCAATTTTTTACATAATTACATTTTATAATAAAATTAGAAGCTGAAATAATTATAAACCAAACGATTTAATGCATTCTCGAAAGTTTGTAATCAATTTATTTTTTGTTTGAATAAAAAATTCAATTTGGAATTATGTAGATACAAGGACCTTTATTAATAATGAACAGTATCGGGATTATGATGTCCTGGAGATATTTCATTTCAGTGACCTCTTATGAAGCGGCTGAATACATCCATAGATTTCAATTTTTTTCCGAATAAAATAGAAGTAGCTTGCGAATATTTACAAAATATCATTTAAAATATTACTGTTGGCCTAACTAATGAGTTTCTTTGTCTAAAATGTATTTTTCCAAATAAAAATTTTTATTATAGAAAAAAATTTATTTGTATTTTTTTATCTCAGATTTTTTTCAAAACTGTTACATAGCTATAAAATAACGTTCTGAACAACTTGTTCGAATAACATTTTTCGATATTTTTCCAACTAAGACGACACGACACGAAAAGACGAACGGCATTGTACAACGTCTTTTGGGGTTGCTTTTGATGCAGAAGCGATTGCACATATCGATGTTTCTCAAAATTTATTAATAAAAGAATTTCCCATATGATGCGTACTTTCTGCCGGTCACTGTATATATTTCACAAAAAATATCATAAAAAGTCACGCAATCGCTATAAAATCACTCAGAGGCAACATACGAATCAACACTATTTATCATTTCCTAGGTATAAAACATGGACCTTCATCAAATCAAGATTTATGTCAGGATTGCGGATAAAAACCATGTTTGGTATTGATTTCTGAAGCAAAATGGAAGTAGGAAGTTTACTACTTCTAGCTCTCGATGAGTAATGCCTACGAGACGTGTTTCTATTATGTTGATGGCGTTTCTATTCGAAATAACATCAACAGAATTGGAACATGATAGCATCATGAAAACATGGAGAACACATGCGAGCAGTGGCGGATTGCTGTTTTTTTATTTGATAGCTTCCTAACACGTCCTTGCATAAACTTGTATATTTCATAGTAAATATATAAAGTCCATCGTGCCTAAGTAGTGCAGCTATACCAATACGGGAATAAAAAATGTCACCTAACCTCACTTTCTGACCACGTGTACGTGGAGGGGGGGGGTCTACGTTGGGTTATCTCATGATTTTCCTACAATATTCCGATATACGAGGGTCCAACCTAGAGTAAAATTTACGAGGGTCTAACCTATTCTATGAACCACTAGCTTTTGAATTTGGCGCCTAACCTCACTTGTCATTGGAAAAAAACATGGTAGTCTGTCATTGGAGAGAAAAAACATGGTAGTCTGTCATTGGTAACAAAAAAACATGACCGCCTGTTATTGAAAAAAACATTGCTGCCACCAAAAGAAAAAAAACATGGCCGCCTGTCATTGGAAAAAAATATTACTGCCACGAAGAGAAAAAAAAACATGGCTGCCTGTCATTAGAGAGAAAAAAACATGGCTGTCTGTGAGAGAAAAAAACATGGCCGCCTTTCATTAGAGAGAAAAAAATACATGGACGACTATCATTGGCAAAAAAAGACATGGACGACGTTTATAAAAATTCACAGAGTGGCTCAAATAATGGAAAAATTTACGAATTCACATAAATTTTGTATACAGGGTGGATAAAAAAACCAATGTTTCTGATTAGGTTAATTTTCAACGAGCTGATGTGAATCGATGTACTCGAGCCATTTTGGAACTTACAAAACGATTCAAATAATTTAAAAAAATGATTTGAACCGCAGCACACCGAGTGAGGTCTCAAATAGCAGGAGAGCACCCATAGATTGTAAATTCATCATCCATCCCCTCCACTTTATCGTAGAACAATAAATCGCTATGAGAATGCTTTTAATTATATAGAATAACAAAACCAATGTCTAATTCGTATCGGCCGCATCGAGCATCATCCAAATCCATAAAAAAACAAAGAAATGTCGAAATTTAGGCTCGAACCCGGGACCGCCAGATCTTCACTTCAATAAGATGGGGATTTCAGTGGCAATGGATTCGTCTCAACGTCGAGAATCATAATTACGTATTTTCCGATGTCAAAAGGGCACAAGTAGCTATCTTCGTTATTATTGGGGGCAGAGATTCATGCGGGTACTCTAACAAGACACCTTTTACTGAAGAACGTGAATATGAAAAGTCTCAATGCATATCATGCTCGGTTCGTCAAAAAATAAAGAATTATCGAAACCCAGGCTCGTACCAGGGACCGCCAGATCTTCACTCTGATAAGATGTGGAGAACTTCAGTGTCAATGGATTTGTCTCAACGTCAAGAGTCATAATTAAGTATTTTCCGATGTCAAAAGGGCAGCTTCGTGCTTCGTTTCTCTTTTTCCAAACTGAATAAAATCCTAATATATATTCACGAATTTCATTTGAATAGTATTTCATAATTATGCAACTTGGGAAACGTAACACTTATTATGGGAAAGTACAGAAACCTAATTATTCATAACAACTGCATCAGCAAAATACTCGGGTATCAATATCCTGGTAATGAGGTCAAACTCAGCAGAAGAACAATAACAATAACCGGAAATCAATATAAATTATTAGAATTATTGCAGACTTGCATTCTTGCATATTCATGAAGTATGTTCATTCTTAACAACTGCATCAGCAAAAAACTCCGGTTCAATATCCTGATAATGAGGTCAAACTCGGCAGAAAAACAATTACAATGACCGAAAATTGATATCCATCAGAGTTATTGCTGGAACCTGTGAAATTATTTTTAGGGATTAAATTGTCCAAACAAAAGAAAAACGTTGATATTTTTGCATGATAATTTTATTTTCGTGTTTTTAACATTACAAACAAATTTATAACTTCTTATGATGAAACAAACATTTTCCTCAGTTGATCAAATTCTTGCTCAACAAATTAAATGCCACAGGATATGCATGCCATTACTATTGTACAGGATACTAATAAGGGCGCGCAATGAATAATCAATCAAAAATTGTATTGAAAAGGAATTAAAAGTAAATTTTCAAACATGGATTTGATTATTACTCGTTCAAAGTATATGAAAAAAAAATCATCAATAGTGACATTATTGTAAATGTATATAATGACCACCACAATCATAGTTTTTGAAACAAAAAATCTATTATCTAGTTTATTTATGATTCCACATATTTTGTCGCAATTTATTGATTCTCACTAGTTTATTTATGATTCCACATATTTTGTCGCAATTTATTGATTCTCACTAGTTTTTCATTATCTACGATTTCTCTGGAAAAATTACATAATATTGATTGAAAATCAAATTACTGATGACATTCAACTTCATTTTTGCAGAATTGGAACCGCATACTGACGAAAGAATAGTCTGTTGCATGTTTTTTTATCTACATTCAATGCCCAAGTGAATTTTTTTCTGAATAACCATACTTTTGCATTGATTCATTCATTTGCTTTTGAAATGGAAAAAATATAAAATGTGAAATCAATAATTTTTTATTTGTTTCAGGTGAGTTTGGGTAAAACATCTTCAAATCATCAGTGAGTGGGTAAGGAGACTTCACATTGATTTATTCAAAATAATTACTGTAGTATTCCATTCTTCTTCCCAATTTGAGACGATAGGAGAAGATTTCTAACCTATGATAATCAGTATAGTGGATTGTTATACAGATCAACAATTCATTTATTCAATAATAAAAAAAATCGGCGGGCGTCCCGACGAATCGACCCTTTATGACATCACCCGGAGCGAATTCGAATCCCGCAACCGACGAACACAATTTCGAGGCCCCAAGAGTGGTTTCAGATCCCACTATAAAAGGTAAGGCCCCCGTGATCTTAACTCGTACAAGTTTCCATTAACTTCTGAGGGTTGGTCAGGCAACTAAGAAAGCGGTTAAAAAAACAACCAAAAAACAAGAGCTTTGGCTCTGATCGACGAAAACCACATTATTTTTACGTATAAAACCCTATTTCGCATTATTTTTTGAAATCCCAAATTCTACACGGTTGTCATCCAAAATGCTTTTTTTTCGGTCCCTGGAGCGCACGGTCGAGTTTGAAACGTCGTAAAACATTCAAGGGCAATGAAATCGTTTTGAAATTCTAGCGTTCCTTATGGAAATACATTTTCTATCGATTGATGAGGACGGCAGCATGAAAATCAGAGTACGAAAATTATTTTTTTCTTGCTCCAAAGTGGAAAAAGTGTTTTTTTTGGAGGCGTTGGTGCAGACTTTACTTTGAAAAATCATAGAAAAATCACGAACAAAGCGATGGGGCAATTTGGATCAAAAGAAATGGAAGAATCGTGACGAATCGCTTATTTCCAATGAAAAGATGAAGGGCTGAAGTATTCTATTTATTCAATTAGTAAAAAATATTTTTAAATAAGAGATAAATAAAGACCACGTTCTTTCCTCAGGGATCTTTTTTGTATAGGTGGAACACCTTTTCGAAAAACGATTTTGAGAGTTGGTTCAGTTCGTTGGTTCACAATTATATTCACATTGATTTGTTTTAAAATATGAACAGGATGTTCATAAAATCAGATGTGGAATCATCTGCGACTGAAAGATAAACTTTAGTCACTATCTTCTATCGTTCAATATAACCTCTTGTGGGGTATTCATGTTGAAAACGGAAACATTATCGATTAAATATTGAATAGAAAGATTTTTCTGTGAATTGAAAAATCCACGATAAAACTGAAGTTGTTTTTTGCGAATGTCTAACAGAAAATAACTACTTTCCCGGCTAAAGCTACGCTGGACATTGAACTACATCTGATAGATATTCTGAAAGGACCCTAACTTAAAAGAAAATCTGAAATTGAAAATTTGCATTTTAATTCATATAAATATTTGATTTTCTATTCCAGTCTCAATTAAGAACTCATATAGATGAATGAAGCAAAGAAGAATGTTTTCCAAAAGAGAGTACTCACCAGAAATCATTTGTAACAATGACGCAAGAGAGGAATTGCATTCACTAGGTCTTCAATGCATTTTTTGGCGACGAAAATCTATTTCACGCTTCCACGATCATCAGGAAGACCGGAAGAAATGGTAAACTTCATTTTTATCGTGGATTTTTCAATTCACAGAAAAATCTTTCTATTCAATATTCAATCGAGGATGTTTCCCTTTTCAATATATTCACATTCTTGTTTCGATATAAAAAAAGAAGTTATTGAATTTTTTGTAATAATGGAAATAACCACAGGAACTTCACAAGATAGTTAGATTTGCATAATGGTTCCAGAACATAGCCTAGCTAGATAAAACACCTCAAAATACCCTGAAATCCCTGGAGACGATCGTTGTCGAAACATTCATCTTTTCTCTCAAAACAACAAAATCAACGAACCAAATATCTGTATCGATATTTATGATTATGAAATAGAAATTGTCATGATTTCACTGTAAGCCACCTACCTATCCCCATACAAAATGGAACAAAATCTCCATCATAAAAAATTTGCATTTGAAGAGTTTATATACATAAGGTAGTTTTTAATTGGAGCTCATTCATTAATTCTGCATTTTTAATTAGAATTTGATTCCTGCAATTATTTTGCGACAGTTTGTCGATTTAATGAATATTCCAATCCGACATTCATGATCTAAAATACAAAACGGAAGAATTTCAGGAAATGAATTCTAATTTTAAATGTAGAATCAATGCTTTGTATTTCGGTTATTTCTTACCTGTCTATTTCGAATAATCTCATTCACAGTTGTGTTTCGAATATTGCAAGAGTGAACATGTTGGATATAAAGTGAATTATTTGATCGGTGTATGGAATTCAAACTTCTTTGGGTTACTGCGTATATTCGGAATTTAGTTTTATTATTGCCTATGATTATATTTCTCATTGACTCCCATCAATTCTGAATACTCTCATTTCGGAAGTCTTGATGGGTTTAAAAGGTTTTCACGACGTTTGGAATGATTGAATCTGCAATCGTCTTCAGGTGAATACTCCATCAATTCTATTCGAATTATTAAACCAACGATCAACATTTCGATTCATGTTCCAGTATGCTGAATCTATTCACCAATATTGATATAAAGTTTTCATGAAAATAATTCACATTTTTTCTGGCATAAACTTTATGTGACAATAAAATTATCGACTTGATGGCTCATATCATGTATAAATGGTATGGACAATTCCACTCACGTATAATAATTCCCATTTGTGAGTACAAAAATCGTAGTTTACTATCGGCTTAATAGGAAGGAACAGAAATGCAAGTGGATAAAAAAATCGGATGAATTACGTTACCATAGCAACGCTAGCATTTATTGTTCGTTTATCAAGCGTTGCGCGTCTCATCAGTTTGACAATTGTAAATGTCAAAAACATAATTTAACATCAGATAATATTCCAGTAGGTATGTCGAGATTTGGAAATATTTGCGAGGCAGAAATAAAATGATAAGGGAGATTGAAAAATCAACTCCAGAAAATACAAAAGAATCCTCCATTTGGAATCAATTTACCGAATTTTGTAAACAACAGAATTTCAATTTGGAAACCTAACAGTCAGTGGTGGTGGTGCTGAAAACAATTTGGAACACAACAGCGAAAATGTTGCAAAGCATGGAATTAAAAAAATGTAATGTTACTGTCACTGATTTGGCATTTAAGAAATCCCGTGATGCACGTCATTCTAAGCGGAAGAACTCACAAGGTGATTAAGAAAAACTCAAAAATAGTGCAATAGCATTAACTAAAGTTAAATTGTTAAAATAGCACCAATATGGGATGAAAATAGTCCCATAGGTCTTTTAAAAAGATTTTTATCATATCGCTGCATATGAGTTAGCTTGGCGAGGAGGTGAAGCTGCAAATTGTTAAGTACACTATTTTAAAGAAGAAAAATCCTAAATAATGGCGTATTAACTGGTTGCATTGAATATAATACAGTTTTTTCCAAAACATGTCAAGGTGGCTCGAACAAGTGCTGCGATAGTAAATGGCTAATAAAAAACATAGAAAACCCTAGCATATGCCCAGTAACATTGTTTTATAAAATATTATCACATAGACCGAACCATATTACAACTGATAGATTATTCATAACTCCCAATCCGTTTTGGAAAAATAATTCATCAATAGGTTGGTACAGAAATGTTCCTATAGGAGTCAACGAAATTCTTAAGTGGACGAAAATTTCAGCTGAAAAAATTGGACTGGATACAAAGAATAAGAAAATTTCCTAATCATCCTCATCACTCAAGCGCCGTGTCAACTTAAGCTAAAGCAGGTATTAATGAACAAGAATTAATTAAAATAACTGGACATTCCTCTTCCAAGTCTATAAAGCCTCATTTATAACTTGATAATGAGCATCTTTCGCATCTTGTATCAAATCTCCGAGATGAAGCTTCGGATAATGAATAAGCCACAGTGTCAACAACATCCATGTTAATGTCAACAACAAAATCTGCATCAATCAGTAAAGGAGCAAATGTCTACTGGACCAATTGTATATAATAATTGTATATTCAACAATTGTTCTTTCGGAACATTATTCTTCTACTTATTGTTCTTTTAGTTTGTTAAATAAAGTTTAATTGAATTGAGTTTTCTATTCATGGAATTATGGAAATACCACGCGAGCTCAGATCTAGCAGGATATTTTATACGATGGTTTTCTCAAACTTACTTCCATATATGTAATTTAACCCGATCTGTTCTGACAAAATCACTCGAGCTACCCCGTGATTTTGTCAGAACAGCTCTTGTGAAATTGCCAATTAAAGTGAGTATTCGAAAACAACCGCATAAAATATCCGGCTAAATCTGAGCTCCCGATAATATTGGCACCCCAAAAATAAGTCCTGGAGACACCGTTTCTGGTTTCAAATTCAGATGGGGACTCATTGTCAAACCTAGTACTATTTTTGTAGTCCCCGAATAGTTCTATCTATTTCATTCATATTTGTACTAAACATAGGTATACATTATTAGAGTCCATTATAAAATATATTGTCACTGGAGGAAAACTCCCTATTATGATATTTTTTCCGACTCCCAATGGTAAGTGTTTTATAATCCAAAGGAGTTTTCTATGAAACTTCCCGAATTTTTTTCTCCGGAGCTCTTATCTTACCAAACTGGAGAAAAGCGCACTTTTCACGTTCGATTGGTCACAAACTTTCCAATGTAAAGTTTGATTTAAGGAATTTACGCACCGAAACTCCGAAACGAGTGAATTCCTGCAGAACTGATTTAGAAGTTTTGATCTTCAAATCGGTCGATTCAACCACGGGAAGATTATTCGATTGTATTTCAAAATGTTCAATTTGGATGGCTAGAAAATTGAAATATGCCAGGATGTTCCTAGCGATCCTAATATCAATGATATTGTTTCATCATAAAATGTGGAATAGACATAATCCAGTCACCAGGGCCGAATTCCTAGCCGACGATTGCAGTAGACCTATTGCGTCTGCTCAAAGTATACAACTCTCTGATATGGAGAGTGGGATAATGACAACCTTGATAAAATGATGCTACAGGATGAATCCTGTAGAGCCTCAGGAGTTCGAATCCTCTCCTCTGTTTTTGGAACGAAGTTCCTCATCGCGCGTTGCGAAAGGGGGCTAGACGGAATAAATTAAGACCAAAAGTTAAAACGACACTTTTTGCTGTAGTTGTAAGCCGTGCGGCGTGCGCGTGTTTCTCTGACTGTTTCTCTCTCTCTCTCTCTCTCATAGAAAGCAAGACAGTTATTTTCGTTTCGTCTTTCTATTTCGCATTGAACAGTGTACATAATAAATAATAATAAAAAATAATAACAATATTGAATCCTGACAGTGTTTCGGCACAAGTTCCGAATGTTGCTGATGGAGTTAGGTAAGTAGAGATTTCATACAGACAATAATAAATGCTTATGTATTTTTAGCAAGTACGCATTATAACCTCTCTTCACCTATTGTGCTAACCAAGTCATACGCATTATAATCTCTCCATTATTGTGTGTTTAGCAAGTGTACGCGTCATAACGTTGATACATTTAAAAGCAAATTATATTTTAATATTACAATATCAATGCGTATGTACTAAAATTGAGCCTACTGATTAAGTTTATATTACATTATATTTGTTAATGATAAAAAAAATATTATTATAACTTGAAAAAAATAAAAATTTATTACAATTCCTTCAGTAATTAATCGAAAGGAACTTCGTTCCAGTCGGGTGTCCCTTGACACCTCTCAACTTTTTTTTCTTTTTTTTTTGGGAGGGTAAAGGAAATCCTTTATGGACACTTTACAGTAGTAAGGTAGTGTGAGATTCACTATTTGAGTTCTGGGGTTTCTATGTCCACTTTACTGGCGCGCTACCCACTGAAAACTCCACCCAGTTGGCTCGTCTGATCAAGACCTCCGACTACGCTTGGGTCTTTTGGCACCCATTGTATTTTGCATGTTGTTCGCTTTTACACCACCCATTCCAGTAATTTCGTACCATGCACAAGTTTGTACCGGTCCTTTACTGGATGTGTCCTGTACAGTCTTGGCTCACCAATTGGTTGTCCGAATATTGACTGTATTCTGCGTTCCAAAGCCCCCCAGTTGCACAGTTAGGTCGCTGTTGAACAATCCCATTTTATTAAGGTGTTCTTCCTCTTTTTAAAGTTAGGTCTGCTATTTTTTTTTCGGCACGGGCCTTTGATGTATTCTTTCCCATGTCTGTTTCCTGGGATGTAATGCCAGTATTGTTTGTGTTTTTCCTGGATCCAGTCTTCTACAAACGCTCGTACAATGCGCTTCGGTACCCTAGGGTCTGTCCTGGACCTGGTTCGTTTTCCGATCCCTGTTGTCCTGGCACCCCAATCAGCTTGACGCGGTTTTGTTCTGCTAGAATTGTCAGTTCCTCTTTGCAGGTTATACCAGTTGGGATGTCACTTCCTGGTACTCAGATCCTTCAGTTCGCCTATTGTCTGAGAGAATGTGTATCTATTCCTCTACTATAGCTCTCCTATTGTTTTCCTTCACGCATTGAAGGATTGCGTAGACCTCTGCTTGAAATACAGACGTGTGAGTACCCAGTGAGTAGCTAAACTCGGTCTTTGGGTTTCTGGAATACACTCCTGTTCCTGCACCATTCTATATCTTCGATCCGTCTGTGTCTCCTCGGTTTGGTCTTTAGCAATAGAAACGCTGACATAGTAACATTTGTCTCTGAGGCAGGTAGCAGCCTCATTTTCTACCCCAAGATTTTTCCACTGAACAATATCGAAGCGGCACTGCTATGGGTTCTAGATATAAGCCAATGCCTGACGTATCTATCGAGAATGTAAAAAACTGCAAGATATATCTTAACGTCCAGTTGCTTAAGTCTTGCCAGGATGCTAACAGCAATCAGAGCTGTTACTATATGTTAGAGGCAGCATATGCAGTATGGTCTTGGCGAACTTCGGTGGAAAAGGCCAGGACCAATCTTGGGTTCAGTCCTCATAAGCGTTGGGATTGTTCGTAAGCAGCGTGCCTTTGTATTGGAGATGTGAGAAACAAGGATTGTAAGAATTGATTCCATACCAAATAGTTGACCATTGAAAATAGAATATTCACTGAGCTATATTGAAAAAACAAAAGCATATTTTTTCAATTTATTATCACCACTCCAACATTGAGCAAAATAAAAACTTTTCAACAAAAAATTAAACCGACGAAAAAATCAACTGGAAAGCAGAAAATGAAATGAACCTTCTTAGTCTAAATGATAATTGAGCTCCTAAACTAATGTGAGTAACTGATTTTGAGTCGGCGCCAAACAAACAATTATAGAAGATCATAATATTACTTCGAAAGAAGTAATCAAAACGCAGCCGTGCATATCGCTGCCATCATTTCACGCTTTACCTAATTCAATTGCTTATTTGTTTGGCGCCAACTCAAAATCAGTTACTCACATCAGTTTAGCAGCTCAATTATCATTTAGACTAAGAAGGTTTATTTTATTTTTTGCTTTTCAGTTGATTTTTTCGTCGATTTAATTTTTTGTTAAAAAGTTTTTATTTTTCAATTTTTTATGCTAAAATCTATGAAATCTATTAATTACTACCTACTTAATTTTTATTTTCCAAAATACTTACTTACCTAGCTTACTCCAACTATTAACTATCAAATAATATGATTTTCTATTGTAACTATTTATTGTTATATAATATAAATCAATTTTGAAAGTTCTGGTTAGTTGATTTCATCACTTTGTATATAATTTCATCATTTCATAGAATGTAATCATTCTGACGGATGTAGGAGGGTCTGTCAATGTCAACTACATATGTGTGCCAAAGTTCACAAGTGAAAAATCAATCATCCCCTATTTTGCTACCCATAGGGGTGGATCATTTCATTTCAAATTGGAATATGATCAACTATGAGGTATACCCTTTCTAATAAAAAAAGAATCATCCAAATCGGAAAACCCACTACAAAGTTATGCCTGATATAATCAGTTAACGGACCAAAATTCAGAGGGTGAACGATCAATATCCTTAATTTTGCTACCCTTAGGGATGGATTTTGTTATTAAAATTGAATTGGGACCAACTCCGAAGTACACCCTATCCAATGAAAGAAGAATCATCGGAATCGAACCGCTCTGTGAAAAATTGTGCGTGATCATATATAAAAAAAAAAATATACGCGTCGAATAGAGAACCTCCTCCTTTTTGGTTTCGTCGGTTAAAAATAGTTGATATTGCTTGACGTGTTTTTGAGTCAATTACCCCAATCTATGAAGGCAAACTACTGTTTTTTTTTGTATAAAAATATTCAACTTGTCAGTAACTTCCACTATTCTGAATTTGGTCACTCAATAATATATTGGAAATAATAAATAATACTGTTACGAAACTGTTTATACTTAAACAACAATACTCGAATAATTATTGTTGCCTTGACTGTTGCAAGAAAAGGGTGTATTTAGTTCATCGACAAAAATAATCATCTCTCATAGTTTTTCGACAGAACGTCACGAGAATGAAAAATTGTAGAGCCGTTTTGATGAAGTCAATACAAAAAAAATCAACATCAATTACACTCGAGGAAAAATCCATCACCTCTCCTCCACACTGTCATCATCTGAGCCCAAGGACAGAAAAACTCGGAGGATAGCAATTCCGTCAAGTAGGAACATCAAGGAATCGGGACACAGAAGTAAAGTAGGCCTCTACACACTCTCCTACTATAACACCCGAGGCGAGTTCGACGTTGTCAGATTCTCTCGGTGTCCAGAGATGACAAAATTGAAGTGGAAACTCTGAAACTGATATCAATTGAAAGAATTGAAGAAAAAAACAACTGCTGGACGAAATTTCTGATCTACCCGAATATCCTGAAAATGGGTACGCTCAAGCTTTATGGTGAATACCAGAAATACATCCTACGACGAGATGGAGGCCATAATGTAAATGATCAAGCAGCAGTTTGCCGAGCAAGAGATATGATTACTGGAAGAAACCCGAATTGTTGAGGAACCGCAACAAAAAGAGGAGGAACGTCGACTGAATTAAAAGCAGGAGAAGGAGGAACGACGGGAAAAAAAAGGCAAGATGAGAAGGAATGTCGGAAAAAGTAGGAGGAATGACGAAAAAGAGGAAAACAATAGGAGAAGGAACAACATAAAGCACTCTTCGGACACATTATCCAGAAACCCGAGGGGCAGATCGTAGCTCTGAAGAAAAATGTTGATAAATTGGGGCCGAAATCAACACATTCTGGAAAACGAGGAAATGAATGGACAGAGAGATAAAAATCGAAGTCAAGTCAGTCCGGGGAGAAGCAAAGAAAGACATGTGGGTGGTGCATGAGAAAACAATGCAACATTTGAAAGAGATAGAAAAGGAAGTTGCATCGTTGAAAATCTAGGACCACCGCGACAGTATTGCCACATCAAACAATTTCGTCAAACCTGCGACTTTCGATGGAAAGTCGCCATGGCCTCTATATCGTGACAGTTTGGAGCTGCGGCTACGGCCAATGGATGAGTCGTTGAAGAAAATGTCACTGCACCTGCTTAGGCAATGTTACAGAAGACTTTCCAGAAAACCAGCATCGCAAGTATAAATATCTGATTGTGGCTCTGTAATTCAGGTGGGCGACCAACATCGAGTACAGTTCTACCGAGCAAACAAGTGTGCAGCAATCTGCAAGAGTTTGAAACAGACGTGCAGAGACTTATTCAGCTAGAGAATTTCAAAGAACAGTTGGTGGTGCAGGTATTCATTGATGGATTGAGGTATATCGATATAGTACGGGTAGCGAACTGTATCAGTTTTCCATCATGCCTTGTGGTCTCTGGAATGCTCCACCGACCTTGGAGTTATTGATGGAGCTGATATTGCGTGGACCCACTTGGAAAATTTGCCTGGTGTATCTGGATGATGTCATGGTTATGGAAAGAAATATCTGAATCTTCATAAGGGCTCCCTATTCCAGGAGCAAGTGGATTTCTTGGGCCAAGCAGTCTCGGCAGAAGGAATTCAAACAAATAAATTGCTAGATGGATAGAAAAGCTAAACCGGCACCATATTAAAATTAAACATCGCCGAGGACAACTGCATAGTTTTGCGAATGCCCTATCTAGAAGACCGTATCCAGAAGCCTTCATGTATTGTCAGTGTATTGAATGCAATGGAGGAGTCGCCGATATTAGAAGCACAAGACGGTTGACTGAAGACGAATGGACTACCACACACACACAGTACCAGGAAACCGACCCAAACAGGGTACTCTCCACAAAGAGGATGGAACTGGCAGACCCACTTGGAGAGATATTTCGGACAGACATCCCATCTTCAAGGCAATGTGGGCACACTGGGATCACCTAGTTGTGGAAAATTGGCTACTTAAACCAATATGAGAGGTCGCCACTTTCCCAATTGGTTTTGCCCAGGAAGGGGATTAGTGAAGCATTGAAGGAAATTCATGTATAAGAGAATCAGGAGGACATTTGGGAGTCAATGAGACTTTGGACAAGGCAGAGGTTCCACTGGGTGCAGTATCGGGACGATGTGGAAAGCTGGTGCAGATGTCCAGAGTACGGCGCTATTACAGGTCCAAAGGTTAGGTCCAGGGGTGAAATGGAAAAATACAACATAGATGAACCATTCGAACGGATTGCCATTGATGTAGCTGGGCCATTTCCCGTGGAAATGAATAAAAGGGATTCAGTGTTTTGTGATTTACGAAGGTCTTCGTCTGCATTAATTACAGGATACTCCTGGGCAAGCTTCAATAGTTGGGAGGACAATCTTATTCTGCTGATACTGGCACGCTAACAATAAACAATTCCTACATTATGAAATCGAATAAAAATTAAACAATGAAAACCTAGTGTGACAATAATATGCTTGTTCTGAATATATCAAGATCTAGCCTGCTATGAATTTAGATTCAAACAACATCGATAATTGGTCGAAATTTGACGATTATGTCACAAAACTATACAAGAAACTGTCCTCCAGATGTGCCATGGGGTATCGGAAAAAATGGGTATCACTACTGCGAAATAGGACTATCATCTGTTGATCGGATCCCATCTGAATAGCATTCTGGGGAGTGTGTAGCAAACAATTATCAAAATTATAGGTTATTTTGGTTCACGTGAGACGATGTTCAGACAGTGGGTCTAGACAAGGGACATACGAATGATGACATTTTAAGAATTTTGTAGCCTGATGTGTTGGTTTCTTCACTTGGTGTTTTGGTTTCTTCACTTGGTGTTCTAGTTTGAATCAGGGTTTGGTGAAGTGTCGTTTGGTTCTGTCTTGCTCTGGTCTGTTCACGATGAAAAAGAGGTTGCTTGCAGTTTCGAACCGTTGAGAACAGTGATTTTGTTTTTTGTTTTCCGGAGAAACGATTTCCGGAGAAGCCATTTGAGGTGTGGAGAAGGATTGTTCGTGGCTTTTTGGCGACGAGCCGTCTAGGAGATCAGACGTTCCTGGAAAAAGTATTTTTACATCATTGAGTTCAGAGAATGACCTGCAAATTATTTATTCGAGAAAGCTGTAGCTTCACCAGATTAGTTGGGTTCACCCCCTGCATATAAGAAGTAATTATTTTTCGTTTATGTGTTCGAACAGAGTAAAACCACGCGATTCTTGTAAGGAGCTATTTAAAAATCACAGGATTCTCATAGTAGTTTCTATTGTTATATTTGAAACATGCTGGTCAATCCAATTACTCAATTTTATTATAATTACAATAAATGTGTGTTATTGTCATTTCATATACATTACTTGACATGTTTTTTGGGTAACCTTCCACAGTCTGAAAATGAAAATATAATCAGGAAAATCTATACAAATGCAGAAAGGGCAAACTAATTAGTTCACCCCGATAAGTTACTGCGTTCACCGAATTATATTTCCTATTGAAAAATGATTCGATTTGTCAGTAATTTTCCGTTCCCTGAATATGCCTATAAAAAAATAGTAAAAATTCAAAAAATACTCTATATAGTTTTTGATTGATGTTTGGGGGACTTTATCTGCCCCCGTTCTCAAAATCTTCTAAATCTCCTTTAATTGTTTGAATAATTTGGATTTTTTCTCAGAGTCTCTTTCGCTTTTTCAACTGACTGTGGAAGGTTACCCAAAAACAAGTCAAGAAACGTTGTTCCTCCACAAAAAAAACACATTCATTCAATGTATACATTACATTCAGCAAAAATAAATTGGTCATGTATTATTGTTTTGGTCTAAGTATTGATCTGTTTGAAGGTGCAACATTTTTACCACGTCATTTTTATTCATACTCTTAGTCCATGATAAGTGTTCTCTTCTACCAACGAAGCATATTTTGATTGATGATTCTTTCTGGATTCAATCATTTGAGGGACTTTATTTTTACGAATATCGGTTAGTATTAATTTTTGGAACGAAGTTCCTTTACGCGGCCTGCGGTAGGTGTGGACTGGTATAAATCGTCACGTAAGAAAAAAGCGTTATGCGTACTGCATGCGACTTTATCTATCTCTGTCTCTTTCTATTATATGCGAGTATGTGTGACAAGCGTCTAGCCCTTGCTCATATGATTCCGAAAGTGTCCCAAACCATCCGAACTGCTGTTAAGCTTGCGGGAAAATTAAAATGATACATTAGTGGTAATATGTGGAGGATATTTTTGTTTCTTTTATATTTCTGTGTGTTTAGATGAGTATATCCTTTTTTGAGGATAATTTAATATGTTTTTTGTATGCCGAACTTGATTTACATTGGATATGTGGCACGTCAATTTGATATAATATAACGAATAGTATTATCAGGAATAAAATACCTTGTACTGTGTTGGAGGAGGAGAGAGGATATATAGATATAGTATTTATTCATTTATTAATTTTCATTTATTTATTTATAATACAATACTCTACAGGACAAAGTCCAATTACAGAGCAGAAATAAACAGAATATAATAAATGCATCACAGATTTTTATATGAATATTAAGCACATACACATTTTGTATTTCATAAGAGGTAACAAAATGGTTATTGTAGAAAGTGGAATTTTATATCTGACAACTTGCAAATAAATACACCTAGATCATCGCCAATAGAATTTGTAATTTTACACATGGTATGGATCGGAGCATTGGAACATTGGTGCGAGATGAATTCATATAAAAAGTACTCGGGTGTCTGGAAGAGATTCTGGGAATGCAAATATTAAACTTTTCCAATAATGTTGGGCAGTCATTAATACTTTTGATAATTTTATAGGTTACTGCTACACTATAATACTCACGCCTTCTTTCGAGACTGATAAAGTTATGTTTATGTAGTAATTCAGAGTGAGTTGTGCCTATTGGTGGATAAATGCCATCAGTTTTCAGGTTTAGCAGTTTTAGAAATCGTCTTTGAATTGCTTCTATTTGATCTATAATTATTGATAAAAGGGACTCCACACAACTGAAGCATATTCTAACTCAGATCTTATGAAAGAATAGAATAGAGTTTTCAAGGTCGAGGTTTCTTTAAAATCACTACTTCTACGGGCAATTGATCCGTACATACGACGAGGATTATTAATATGCTTATTAAATGATTGAGCAGTGTCAAACGTGACGCCAAGATCAGTGAATTTTTCTGGTCTCTCAAGGGCAACGTTTTTTATTGAGTAATCAAAGATTAGGATATTCGTTTTCAAACTCTAGGACATAACTTTACATTTATCTGGATTTAGTGACAAGTTATTTCGATAGCACCATTCTACAACCCGTCTTAAATTTGCTGAGAGGTTCTCGCAATCACCTATGTTCTCCACAGGGCAGTATAGTTTTAGATCATCAGCATACAAAAGGAAATATACATTTATAACATCTGCAATAACATTAATGAAGATATTGAAGAGCAGCGGTCCCAGATTAGACTGAACCGAAGGATGATTCGCAGATAACAATTGAGCGATATTGTTGATTCCGTAGGTGATGAAAGATGCATAGAGGATAACAGAAGTTGTTTGTTAGAGAATGCGTCAAGTCGAAGGCCTTGGAAAAAATCTGTGTAAATAACATCAGTTTGGGCTCGGTTGTCAATAGATTCAGCAAGATATTGGGTTACGGTCAGAAGATTGGTGACCGTTGAACGACTTTTCATGTTGGTTTATACTTATATTGCAACTTACATGACGATATATAACTCGCTCCAGCAGAAAAATAGTATTGCATGGTACAATGACAATTAATTGTGATGGAATAGAAAACGTCAACTTTCAAACGAAAAAATATTAGGAAAAAATGAACATAAAATGGTGGATACATGAGATTGATGGCGACATATTCTGCTACCTCGATATTGATTGATTTATTGGATCGTTTGGAACCATAGAGGGAGCATAACGCTTTTTCCTCACGTGACGAAAAGATACAAATAGAAACAATCTAAATTTCGATATCGAATAACATTCGGAGTTGAAGAAAAAGCGTAAGAAAGTCCGTTCCTGACGGAGGTCCCCCGACCGCACACGATTTTTATTGAGCCCGTTTGTTGTTGGCCCGATTTTTCCTTGGAATCCGTAACTTTCCCCACATCCGGCAACAGCGCAAGGACGAGCGAGGGAGGGTGCGCTACCGCCGCCAGCAGGCGCCATCGCCGCCGTACGACCGATTCGTCGCCATGACGACCGGCCGGATCGGGTCCGAACTCGTACGGCGGTGCTGAGAAGCGTTTCAGTCCGATTCCCGCCATTCTACCGTCGAAACTCTTTGCGGAAGAAGCGAAGGCGCGCACCCCGTCACGTGGCACCCACACTGACAGATCGTCCGTCGGCGCGTGCGATTTTCGCTCGTCTCTGCCTGCACCCTCGAAACAGAGAGTCGATCTCTTGATTCCGTATCACCCGGGCGAAAGGGCCGAGCAGTTGTCGTGAACGCAGTGAGCGCAGAGCGTGAATTTCGATACGAACGAACTTACCGCACATCGAATCACAGTAAGTTTGCTTCTCTGGCATGATTTCTCGTTATATTTCACGAAATCTTTGTGTTTTCCCCTGCATGTCCACAAGAGTGCCTTTCTTCCCGATTGACTCGAGAACAAACCTTGCTTCAACAGTTATTAGGACAGATTTCCGAAAATAAAAAAGATCTCGCGAAAGAATCCCTGGTTCTCATTGTGCATCAATCATAAACAACTTTATCGTATCATTGAAGATAAAGACAGTTTTATATGAAATCTTTATTAATAATTACTAACATCATTAACGTACCGAAACCTACAGAAAACCTTAGTTACTCATAATACATTAGTTACCATAATTGAATACGTTAGTTACGAAAGCATAATACGTTAGATACCAAATAATATTAGAACTAGTTTTCATGAACATGTAAAACAATATTTTGACAGTTTTCAAATTTGATGGATACACCTTTGCCATTAGCGTCCACGATCATAGAAGATTCATTAATGACCGAGCAAACACCCCTTTCGATTTTGTGCGGTTCCCCAGTGCTTAATCCACTGCCGGAAACATCGCCGATTTGAATTTTGCGAGCAATGGAAGCTTTTTGGTCACACTTTCGTCTAAATACCCTCTAGCAACCTTCGCCGATTCCCATCCAACAAGTTCTTGTAGGTCTAATATATCTCCTCCAGCATTAACAAGAAAATTTGCCGAAGATCTTCTAATGCAGTGACCAGTATACATATTAGGATTTTCAAGTGAGAGATACCCAGCTATTTCTTGAGGTATTTTAGAAAAGAAATTAATGCCGCGGGGCTGTACCGTACATTTACCTTTTCTATATGATACAAATAATCTTCGGTGAGTAACATGGACTGGCCTTAATATTGCGTACTTTTTAAATAAAAGCACAGGATTGACTTCGGCGTCAGATACCACAGCGAAAATCCGTTTCTTGTGGGTTTTTGAGTTGGGAATAGTAGCAATCAGCTTGTCCTCTAAAACGTCAACATCTTCCGTGGTCATCTTCGCTAATTCATTGGTTCGACAGGCTCCTCCAGTTCCAATTAAAAAAGCCACTTTCATCATTGAAAACTCCTCGTCTGGGGCAGAACGCACAAATTCGTTGACTTGTTCTCTTGTAAATACTTTTGATTTTTTGCTCTATATCCAACGTTTTTCTTCTTGATGAAACGTATAAGGCGCCGTATTTGTCGATTTCCACTCTCTCCTTCAGTTCTAAAGTCGCTCGTAACATGGAATATTTCGGCCATAAGAATGAAGCAGAATATTCCTCAGAGAATTTTGCGAAATACGCCAGCAACACCGTTTCTTCTGCACCTTGAACATGTACTTTGTTTCGCCACTCACAAAACTGCCGATATTCTTCTTCATAATGGATTTTAGATTTGTCCGGAAGCAAGTTCAACCTTATAGTGTTGGCTGCAGCTAATATATCGTCAGGAATATCAAAATCTTGCATGATTTCAATGATGACTTAATGAAATGACATAAAACCTTGTTGCTTTTATTTTCGCATCGCCGTTGTCAATGATACGATGAAGCTTTGAATGTAACTCGATTATTGGCGATTTAACACCGTCTCGGACTCCTCGACTATTATAAATCGTATAATAATCTCGTTATATTAATAGCTATTTTTAAAGACAAATCAGAACTGATAGATCCTATATCGATAACACTAGTTTACACGATTTTTCACCCAAAGTTGAAACCAATGTGAATTGGTAGCGTAATCAGCCCTTAGTTGGATACTGAAGTAAAAAAAAATCAGGACGTGAATGTTTAGAAGTATTTATATTTTTTTAATTTTACATTTTTAACATATTTGGAACTTGAAAAATGAATCAAATTACTGTCTTTTGTATGTGTACCTAGTGTTCCTTAAGGTAGACCAGCTGTAATTGGCTAACATATTTTTAATCCAAAAACCTTGGTACCTCTCTTCAAACTACTTGAATCTACATGAAAATGTTCATCACTTACGCTTCCCAGAAAAATCCAGGTGTGAATGAAAAAAATAAATTTTAAGGACATGTTTACTCCCATTTGTGGTAATTTTCAATAATTGGTACCATTTCTCCATAATCCTTGTTTTATTGTTGCCCAAGAAAATTTCAACAGCGGCTTTGAAAGAATACCAAGCATATTTTTTTAACTTTTTGAAAGCTGCAGGTCTCTCACTAGGTCATTTAATTCATTCTGGGAAATCACGTGTGCTTCACCATCCATAAAAGTACATCCACCAAGATTATCGTGAGAATGAGTGTTCTGGCTTGAAATGGGTTCTTCCATTTCAGTCTCCATCTGCTCTGGTTCATTTATTCCGCTTGGGCTGCTGGGCAATGCAACACAGGTTTTGTGACCGACGCAACATCGGGATATTGTATATGCTTCTTGTTTTTCTTGTTAGAACCAAATATTTTCGTGGGGCAGAAATAACAGTCCTTAGCGTTGGGACACCGAATTGCAATTTTGTTTCCTGAAGCTCAGTTAGTGTATACTAACTGAGCTAAAGCTAAAGTATTTCTACGATTTTCACACACTTCTCCAGGAACCCATTTTTTGTCAAGGTACGCCCGTTTTACTACTTCTGTGATTGGTCTCTGAGTCTTTGTTAGCATAATTTTACCATAAACATAGCAAAAGTTGTTTGGATTTGATTTACACTCTCTTAAAGACATTTTAAAACAAATTAAACGCCTAGCAATTATTCAAATACGACTTTAACGAATGACACACTAGATATCACGGACAAAACAACATTGCTTCAAACTTTTTGTGGGTATATTTCAAAAACTTGACGTGATAAAAATAAGTTTCGTATATTATTGTTATGAGGGGGTAGACATAAAATGAATTCGGTATAATTTATCTTTGGGTAAAAACTTTTTTTTTTTGTAAACTAGTGTAATTAATTCTTTGATTTCGAGAACCATCATTGGCTGTAGAATTTCCGTCCTTAAATCAAAAGAATTCTAGAATATACAATTTTCTCGATCCAAAAAACCGCTATAAAAACGGAACACTCAAAGACCAATCGAGCTTTGTTGTGATAAATCAAGCTTGATAAAATTCTTCCAGTCCTGCGATAAAACTTGTGTACCGTATAAAAAATGGCCAAATAGTTTCGCTTAACCTTGGATTCATTCTCTTTCACTAGTCCTAGGTCCTAAGATATTTTTGTATAATGGTATATTTTGTAATCGTTTAGAATTTAGATTATTTGACAATTGGCTTGAAATCTACTCTATTCAATTTGAAATCAAAGTTTGTCTCTAAGTACCTTAAATGTAGAAACTACACGGCACTACTGTTTAGAGGATTTTAAAAATAGCCAGAATAAAATATTTTTGGATATGCTTGGAGGGATATTCTGGTACTAAAATCAATGGTTTTGCAAGGAGCCAGCAATTCTTTTTTGCTAGTTCCTTACAATTGTGAACCCCACAAACTGCTTAGGAACTTAATCTCTGCAAATAGCACTTGATGCTTCAAATTGTTTGGAAATTACATTTCATCAAACCTTTTTTCTGGGTGCCATATAGAAAAAATCATGAAAAAACCTTTGCTTAAACTTGGATTCATTATAAGGATAAAACAGACTTTCAGTAATGATCGTTAATAATATGGAATTCATTCTACCATAAAAACGTTGACCACATTGAAAATGCTGAATTACCAATTTGATAGAAATGTATATCTTCAATGATAAGTGTGGCTTAAGCATTATACAATGCTGAAAATGCCATCACGTAAAACAATCAGCTATGTCTGTTTTATACATTGAGTTTTCAATAATAATATATATCAATTTAGTCACTACTATAATGGATATTAACGTTCGATTATATATGCTACTGGGATTTCTTATATTTGTTACTATCAATTCTATACTACGATTTATGGTACAATAATCCCATTTAGTTGGATCTTACGGGAATAGAAATCAGAATGGGAAACTGTTTTTATATTACTTTGAAGAAGTAATCAAATCGCCGCCGTGCATCCCGCTGCAATCATTTTACGCTTTACCTAATTCAATTGCTGGTTTGTTTGGCGCCGACTCAAAATTAGTTTAGGAGCTCATTTATCATTGAGACTAAGAAGGTGTATTTTATTTTTTGCTTTTCAGTTGATTTTTTCGTTGGTTTAATTTTTTGTAAAAAGTTTTTTTCTGCAAACCACTTCTCACAATAATGTTCACATGACTTCACATGATAGATTTTATCGTATCAGCAGCCCTCCAACTGCAATTTCCTGATTCTGTTGGGACGCCTTGATGTTAATAAAAAATATGACTTGCTCAAACTGGCATCAAATCAAATTATCCGTCCTGAGGACTCACAGTTTTATTATGCAGTTTGACCTCGTAAAATGGACGAATGAGCTTCATGGTGAATACGGAATTAAATCGATAGTTATGATTATTACCATCGATAAATTCGTCCAGTCCGATTGAACTTTTCCAACTCTGCATGCACCAAATTTCAAATGATCATGCCCTGTCACCCGATCCTTTTGATATTAGTTTGATATTTAATGTATTCAGAGGGATATGATTTCAGTTTGGAGGATTTTGCAAAGCGACAATCTCCATCGGAAATCATTTTAATTTTACTCAGAATATTATTTTCATTATCTTAAGTCTTCCTACATTTATTAATGCACAAAGTTCAATTAACATTGTATGTATTTTTACACAACTTATTATATATATATATATATATATATATATATATATATATATCACTTTTATTTACCTATATCGGATTTTAATAAAAATATCGCTCATATTAAACATTGCTTTGATGAATTTTTCGTATATATCCGGTTAATCTAAAAACCTTGAGAGTTATTTTAATATCAGCACAAGTTCGGATTAATTTATTTATGCATTGCAGAGAATCCTAGGAATCACCAGGAATTGAGACAAGCATTGTGCACATGAATCTCAACCTATATTCGGATCAAATCGGGTATAATATTTCTAACATGGAATATTTTATTTTGTAATTAATTTTGGTAACATTTTGGAAATTGTCGATAGGAAAATATTCCCAATATAATAAATATCACATTATGTTCATTGTCCGTAAAAAATTAGCAAAACTGGCGATAATTCGGAATGAAATTAATTATACTTTAGCATATTCCTTGAAATATAGGTTGCCATGTATGACGTGATTACTGCGGAACACTTTTTTTAACACGTATGTGTCAGAGAGCATATTTTCATGATATCTCAAGAATTAACCGGCATATGTCGATATCATTAATAGATTATAGATTGAAAACTTCGAATAATTGCGATGGAAAACTATTGCTAGCAATGAACATAAAGAAAACCTTTGACCGACCCATAACATCTGAATCGAGAGTATTTCGGAAAACTCCTCCTAGTTACGAACAATGCTGTTTATTAAAAGAATGGCTGTATTTTATTTTTTGAAGTACTTTTTCTCTGATAGATCACAAAAAAATCAAAACTCAAAGATTTTCAGATAAAATTAAGAAAAAACGGATTTTTTCAAAGAACGTACCCGGGTAGAGAAAAAAAAACACAATATGTGACATTTTCAGCAGTAACAATCATTGAACATTTCATTTTTCCTTCAGAACATGTATGGAACAGGAGAAATCTGAATCCTTCATGTCTGTATTGATGAGGTAATTATCCTTTCCCCATCTCAGACTGTCTATCGACTTTTATATCTTTTCAGGGGATAGTATATAATTGATCGACTTTTATATCTTTTCAGAGGATAGTATATAATTTATTTTCTCGCCTATTTAATTTCTCTTTTCTGTTCATGTTTGAATCTCATGTTGCTTTTTAGGAAATTATTTATATGCAATAGAAAGAGAAAAAAAGCATATATATGTTTCAAAATGAGAACTAACAAAAATAATAAAAACTTTTGGAAAGAACTAGAAATTTGATTGTCAGTTCTAATCAGACAACACAAAAAATACCATATCACCTCAAACATCCATGTGAAATAAATGAATAATTTATCAATTCATCCGAGAGTCCCAATCCCCCAGAAGAAGATATCGTCAATTCCCATTCAAATAATGACGACCCGATGGCGCGAAATTCTACATTTGCTTCTACCAATGAAACTGAAACATAAAGCTATTCTATCTCTCAAATCTAAAACCATTGGCATAGACAAAATTAGCATGGAAATGATACTTCGCGCGTGCCCGGTCATGTTACCGGTAATTTGTCATATTTTCAATTTTTGCATAGAAAACAGTCTATACCCCAGTATTTGAAAAACACCCTATTTATTGCCACTGCCCAAAGTGTCCAATCCAACGGACTACAGAGATCTTAGACCGATAAGTATTTTGAGCGTCCTATCGATAGCCTTAGAGAAAATTCTTCTTTCACGTATCAAGTCGTATCTAAGAACTTACGAAATAGTACCACCACATCAGCCCGGTTTCAGAGCTAATCATAGCTACGTCACTGCTCTGCTTGAAGTGGCGGATGATATTCTGTACGCCTCAGATAATAATAAACTCACTGTATTGAATCTCCCAGATTATTCGAAAGCCTTTGATAGAATCAACCACAGACAGCTTCTAACTATTATCCATCACATAGGATTCAGTGAAAGTGCAATTACACTACTGGAAAATTACCTCTCTCGCCGTTATCAAATCAGATCCTCTGGCAGTCAGGAACGGGGTGCCTCAGGTATCCATTTTGAGGCCAACTTTGTCCATGAATTTTTATAACAAATGAAGTTTTGTGACAGTCATTTCTATGCCGATGATATACAACTCTCCTATCATTTCCTGAATCCGAAATTCTGACTGCAAACGACCGAATTAACTATGATTTGCATTATATCCCATCGATTTCCAACAAGTTTTGTTCGAGTATCAACCCTTCTGAGTCATTTGTCATTCTTTTCTGTAAGAAGCAGGCGAGGGAAAAGAAATATTTACAAACTGGATATTGGAATTAATGATGAACTAATCCCAACAACAGAATGTACAAAAATGTAGGTCTTCATATGGATTCCTCACTCAGGTATAACGAGCGTATCAATAGCATTATAAAACGGGCATTTTGTAACTTGCAATTGATTTATTCTAATAGAAAATTTTTTTAGAAGGAAGTGTAAAATAATTCTGTGTGGTGCTCTAGTACTCTCTCATCTCAACTACGGAGACGCCATTCACGCTCATATCAAAGACATATTAGCGACGCCTTCAAGTCATTCAGAACTCTCGTGTCCGTTTGATATGTGGACTGAGAAGAAGAGATCACAGATCATTTGAATGATATTGGTTGGCTTAGCATACAAAAAAGGATTATTTTACTCTCCTGTAGATTGTATCATAAAATAATACAAACTAGAAAACCATATCTTTACAATAAAATAACCTTTCGAACAGATGTTCATCATCTCAATGTGCGGTTTAAGTCACTCTTAACTCCTCCTCTGCATACTACAACTCTTTACCAGTCATCTTCTAGTTACATGATAACCAGGCTTTACAATAGGATACCCGATGAAATCAAACGAACTGAGCTACTATCATTTGAGAGACACTCAAAAATATACTTTTTACAGACTATATCAACTTTTGATGTGGAAAAATGCATACTATATAGTTTCATCATGAATGCAATGGTTTTTTGTTGTTTATCTTTAGTTCAATATTAAATATTATTAGTTCTTAGAACATTATTATAATACCATTGTGAAAGTGTAGGTTGAGTGGAAGACATTGCTTATTCGGACTACCTAGGTATTCGAGTAAGCGTTAACTCTGCCTTTTGATTTCACACATTAAATTATCATATACCATATCACACTATGAATAACTACCCAATTGTAATGTTATAGTCTGCAGTCAATAAAAGCATTATTATTATTATTATTAATAATAATAATTCTCTGTCCCTTTCTCCGTTTCATATCTTCACCTTCTTTTCCCATATCTACCGCCTCATTCTCATATTCCACTTTTCCATTCCATATCTACCATAACTATTTCATATTCTTCATTTTTCCTCAGTTATTTCTATCGCCCATAATTCCATGAACATATTTCGTCTGTATTTATCTTTTACTCTATTTGATGGAATAGTTAATGCTCCTCCTCTTTCGCCTTCAGCTCTTCTACTCCCGACCACCACGAACAATATACTCTATGTATTTTCATCATATATCTTCCTTTCTTTTTTGTTTCTATACGGTGTTTTATTATTTCATTTCCTCCACTCATGAAAAATGATTTCGTTAAAAGTACTAGTATTCATTCTGATACATTCTCATGATGGTTATATTCTCAACTGGGTAGATACAATGATGTTTATAATTGCTTGGATAACTCATAATTTTCTGGAATACTTCAAAGAACTCGGTAACAGTTTCTGTGAATCAATTACGCAGTAGAAGAAACTTCTTAAACGAAATCCAGCATTTTCAGGTAATTAAAATCTGCACAAACATACGAACTCTTATTATTCCCTTCCAAACAACCAGTTTTTTCTCTCGCTGTGAAAACCGAGGCACTCTTCTGTAAATATAACTTTAAGTAACTTTTTTGTTCGGGAACTTTTTCAACCCCTGTTCCCAAAGTTTGGTTTGGTATTGATTTATTCTAATTAGGATCCTGGGCGGGTCATTCCTCACCTTTTGATCTAATTGTTTTGTAACATGGACGGGGCTTGAGCTTTTCCTAATGAGAAAATCCATTTTGCTGGTTATGTAATCGATAACGTGGGGTAATGATTAAATTCGTTCTATTTTTACGGATCTGGGGTCCGTGATAATTTAAAATACTGAACTAATTATTCCTTGTTCATATACACTTTCATAAAATAATAATACTCTGACAATGAAAAGGCACAATAAAATTCACCGCGCACTTCACTGGGTTATGGGACGTATCGTTTTATCGCTCACTTCTGTCTGTTTCCTCGCTGCCTTTTTTTTTGTAAGTACAAATCTGAAGATTTTTTTCTTGACCTTCTCAATTTTAGTTTTATGACGTGAATAGTGATGTCACCATATTATTCCAGCATAATCCGATATATCACGAATAATTATATTGTATAGGGTTACTTATGTGAATATTTTAGTAAATAAAAAAAACGCTGATAAAGCTGAACATTTTGTATGGCTCTCTTTGCAATGTTGATCGTATAAGAGTCGACTTTTGTTGGTAACCTGAAAACGTGTTTTCTTGCCTTGATACTTGATTTACCCGTTACTCCAAAGTAATAATTGAGGTTGTTTCAACCGGGAATAAAACCACATACATCACTTATTACGAGATGGAAAATCACTTACTCATTATTAAATTCTAACAAGTAACCCAACAGAACGAGGATGTAAATATACATATTTTAGGTTAAATTTCACCTAAAGTCAATATGATCAGGGTTCATTAAATATTCACCTAATTATAATCTTAAATATGTTCATATAATCGGGGAATGAATAAATCGATTAACAGGTCGAATGTGTGTTTATTTTACCCATATTTATACCAGTCACAAAGGAACTTCAGACTTTGTTTGTTTTGTGAATAAATTTGCAATAACTTCTTTTCCTATATGGAACAGGGTCCATCTTAAGGAAATTCGGATAATTATCAGTTGTGAACATGTGCAAAATGGATTAACTAACAATGACAATAATGAAAAGGGAAACATTCTCAATTGAATATTGATAGAAAGATTTTTCTGTGAATTGAAAAATCCACGATTAAAATGAAGTTATTTTTTGTGAATGTCTCACAGAAAACAACTACTTTGCCTCATTCATCTTTATGAGTTCTTAATTAAACTGGAATAGAAAATCAAATAACTATCTAAAAAATAAATTTTAATTTGAGTTAGGGCCTTTTCAGAATATCTATCAGATGTAGTTCAATGTCCAGCGTGGCTTTAGCCGGGGAAGTAGTTGTTTTCTGTTAGACATTCACAAAAAATAACTTAATTTTAATCGTGGATTTTTCAATTCACAAAAACATCTTTCTATCAATATTCAATTGAGAATGTTTCCCTTTTCAACATGAATACCCCACAAGAGGTTATCTTGACGATGGAAGATAGTGACTAAAGTTTATCTTTCAGTCGCAGATGATTCCACCTGATTTTATGAACATCCTGTTTATATTTTCAACAAATCAATGACAATAATAATATAAAAGTTTATTGATGCTAAATTTATCTTTGTCAATTACTTAATTTCGCTTAATAGTATCATTCAGAGAGTGGACTTTTAGTAGAAATGAATACTAATTTCAAAATCAAATGGATATAATTTTTCGAGAGCGTGATCAACTATTGAGGTTTTTGTAGATTGGCTAGTTGTATGTCTATTTTTATTACTCTAGTAGCTATTAGCGCATGAATAAAATGTCAATTCACCAAAAAAAAACAAAAACTTCTTTATCACATGCCCAGCCACAAACATTTAAGATATGGTTCAAAAGTAAATCGTTCAAAAAACGAAAAAATTATGCATGCAAAAATATGAGTTTTTTGATTCTGTTCAAGTTAAATTGGTGTTCGAACAATAATTTCACAGGTTGCGGCTGTGGTTCACAATAAACATGTTTATGCAGAAAAAAGACGAATTGACATTCTGCTCCCCCACAGAAGCTCCTTGTACATTCATCAATGCGTTGCTTGTGATATCGTTTTGTTTGACTTTTGTAAACTGTTTTGCAATGCTGGTATGAAACTTCATATATCATGTACATTTCTAAAACTGGCGGTGTATTAATTTTTTACTTCAATGAAATACTATTTAGATCGAAGTTTTCAGTAAAATACTCATTGAAAAAAGTTTATCATCGGATACTCCACGTTGTTGAATAAACCATATCACGTAAATGGTTTCAGAACCCGCCATATTTCTGATTGTCAATGAAAATACAATAACTTGATATTCCCAGCTATAAACTCCCAACATATCCCTACATTTTTCATGCTTTTCCCGATGTAATCGTTCACATGCAATACCCGGAAGCTACGAATACATTCGGCTAAGATGTCTTTGATAAATTCTCCATGAGGTTGGCTCGATATCACAATCTCCTTTCGCATTTTTGTACTCTTTCTCGATTTCCACTATTACCATAATACCATGAAACCCGTTCGAAAATTCTTTGACATTGAAATTATGTGTGAATATTTCAGAGGTCTTGCGAATACGAAATGAGACCGCAAAATGTTAAATAATGAGGGAAAATGTGGTGGTTCCGGGTTTTTATGTGGAATAGCGTATGGACCAGTATATTTATGCATAGAAACATTTTTCAATAATATGATATATTACACTCACCCGGCTGACCAATCAGGACAATAATTAATTGTTTTCGAGTGAAAAACAATTAGAAAACGCAGCAGCAAATTGAAAAAATACAGAAATTAAAATTTATATATGCTATATCTGACATTGAGCTTACTCATGATAAAATTAAAAAAAAATTAAAAAAAAAAAACCTTAAATGAAGTTATTTTTATGTAATATCTAACAGAAAACAATTACTTTCCTGGCTAAAGCCATGCTGGACATTGAACTACATCTGATAGTGACTAAAGTTTATCTTTCAGTCGCAGATGATTCCACATCTGATTTTATGAACATCCTGTTCATATTTTCAAACAAATCAAAGAAATTCTCCTTTGGCACCTTTACTCCATAGGTCCGGATAGGATGGTGTGTGACAACTACTTTCCTGACCAATTCCTCGAAATTATCTGATGAATCCTGCAATTCCACAGAGCTCACTATGCAGCTGCTTGCTGAGGAATACTTGGATTTTTTTTTAATTGATGCGGCCAATACTTAATAAAAATCCATATTGAAGCAAAAAAAAAGAACTCACCTCACCAATTGATTCTGTTCTCATTTTAATGTTGGTATCTCAAACAAATTGCTATTGATAACGGTTATAGTTCGAACCATATGGATAAATTATTCCAAGAAAACTTATAAAAGCTTTACGATAAGTATTTCCACTCGAAACAAAAACATATTTAAGTTATACATATTTGGGCATCCACCTGAAAAAAATTCTACTTTCTTAATAATTCAAGTGAATTGATTAAAAACAAGAAAAAAGAAACTGAGAAATCGGATAAATAATTAACTTGTGGCTCTTGTACATAGGCCAAACGGACAGAACTTATTAAAAACGATTATCAGAACATAGGAACTGTTTCGTAATTTAAAAAAAATCAGATTTTGGAAATATTCATATAGAAAAGGAGGGTTATAAACTCGACCTTCTAGAAAGTTTAGAAATTAATAAATGAAAAAAGTCGCAAGGAGATTAAGGTAGTGAGTATTTGGTGCTACTTCGACGCATATAAAACAGTGATTTGTTTCTGATGGAATATTGAAGATAAACATATTCAAAATTTGATTCGAATGAATAAGGTTATTCACAAAACCATACTGTTCAATATTTATTTGGGTTCTTGACATCACTGAATAAAAGTCACAATCATGATTCAATATTTTTGCAAAATGCACAATTTTAGATATAGTTCTTGTTAAGTGTGTTACGGATTTATAAATTGGGCAAAAGTGCAGTTTTCAAACTTCTGGAAAAGTTGCATTCACTGGGCGACATATTGTACAGTATGAAATGAGAGTCACAGTTTTTCAGCAAGTATGCAGGTATTCAACTGAATCCAGGCTTTTGTTTTAATTTTATTGAGAATATGTTCTCTTGGTATACCATAGGATTGGATTGTATTTTGATTAAAATATTTTTTTTTTCTGTTAGAGTCATATATCTACTACTACCTGTCTTGATTATTTAACATGATATATGTTTTTATAGTATTATCTCCACCTGAAAAATATATTGTATAGCGAAACACGTGTCGTGGTTTTGTAAATCCAGTTTAGTGAAAATCATTTAGTGAAGGAGTTCTTTGTTTAGTTGAATACATGGAATAACCGAATCAATTCACTCTTTACGAGCCCCTGTTATTTATTATACTTCTCTTTCAATTTTTTAAGATTGTATATCTTCCTGATACTTTTTCATATAAGACTGACAAGGCTGATTTGTTGAAAATATGAACAGGATGTTCATAAAATCAGGTGTGGAATCATCTGCGACTGAAAGATAAACTTTAGTCACTATCTTCCATCGTATCAGATGTAGTTTAATGTCCAGCGTGGCTTTAGCCGGGAAAGTAGTTGTTTTCTGTTAGACATTCACAAAAAATAACTTCATTTTTATCGTGGATTTTTCAATTCACAGAAAAATCTTTTTAACAATATCCAATTGAGAATGTTTTCCCCTTTTTAACTGACGAGGCGTCATTTCCACACAGTCTACGGCATGCCTGTGGATAGTAAAAATATATGATAGATATATAATTGCATTTAGGTTTGCTGACATGAGTAATTTTTTTTTCATAGACATAATATATTGATAATTAACGAATATTCCGAAATCGGAATTTATTATTCATTAGTTTATTATTTATTCATTCATTTATATATTATTATTCAGGTAACACATCCAAACAGATTTTAATTCCACTTTCTGGAGATTATAGACATTTTCGAAATAATGACTTATATACAGAGTTATGAAAACAGAAAATAAAAAAAAAAATTTGGAATATATACAGAAAGCAGGCTTTTGAATTGATTAAGAGGTAAATAGTTAATATCAACACTTTCTAGTTCATCAAATTGTTTGCACATATTGCATTGATAAAGCATATAGAGAGATTGGTACATTTTCATTTCGAAGAAAATTATTTTTCAAACTTTATGAATTCGGTTCAAATTTTGAAAATTTTATGGTTACATTTTAGTTTTAGAACTCTTGTCAGAATTTAAATCCTCCGAAAAGTGCATATTTTTTTTTGAAAAATGCCCTTATTGAAGTATTACCGAAATAACGAAAAACCTGGCAAATTCTAATGAATTACAATAACTGCGATATTTTTCGAAGCAATTCTCCATTGGTGTACGTAAAAAAAATATTGGTAAAAAAAATTAGTCACAGTAGAGACCAAAATCAATTGGTTGTCACTAAAGATCTTAAGTGTTTCTAACCCTTTTCTAGTGAAAAGAGAAACATTCTCAATTAATATTGAGTTGAATATTTTTCTGTAAATTCAAAATCCACGATAAAAATTAAGTTATTTTTATGAATATCTAACAGAAAAAATCTACTTCCCCGGCTAAAGCCACACTGGATATTGAATATTTCGAAAGGACCCTAAAAGAAAAAATCTTCAAGTTAAATTTGATTTTTCATTCCAGTCTTAATTAACAACTCATATAGACGAATGAGACAAAGAAAAATGTTTTCTAGTTGTCTTATCAACCCTCAGAAATTGTAATGAGAACGTGAATGAGTTAAAATCATGGGGGCCTTACATATGAGTACGACACAAATGCTTTTACCATTGAGCAAATCTATCGATTCAGTTTTTTCAATCTGTATTTCTTGATGGAGAGCCACATTTTTTTGAATCAATTATATCAAATCTTCCATTTTGATTTTTTTGAGCTTGCATACCAGAATACAAAAAGTGTTGTTGTTCCACTCTAAAAAAAATAACCTTAACCTATATTTGCATCCATTGATTGTTTCGGTCAATTATTGATAGCAAAACCTTTAATAATGATCTCATTAAAATCGGTTACAACACTAATCCCTCTATAAAACCCTTCAATAATTGATAGCGAATGGAAAATAAATGCAGGATCGGTATATACGCCCCTGATATATTTATAAACTCTCGGCCGAAAATCCAATAACAAAAGGTCACCGCTGAACGAGAGGCATGGGCCAGGGTCGAAATTGGGACGTTCGTGCCCTGGGCTGGGATTATTTGTTGGCTTCTTCGGAACACTTACCACTTTCGTAAACGCCTAGTGAGGATTCTGAAGGAGTTTCTTGATTCTACATGAAGTTTCTCATATAAAATATGAATATGATATTATTATGATCCATCATATACTATTCATCTTCAGATACTAATAATCTTAGGATATGTTTTGTCATACAGTTTATCTATTAGATGAGTAAGGCACGAATGTACCTGAAGGCAGAATCGTTTTCTGATAAAACAGTCAATTGAACTCATGGTAGACAATTCACATATCCAGAAGTTATATCCATCTTCTTAGTTTGATTTTGGTGTTTGTTCGTAATATTTGAATCGTAAAAAATACAAAATTATTATTTATGTGTGAGTTGTTATGGTAAAGAACGTATTAATCGTATTTTCTATTTTTTGGGAGCATGTATTGATTTGAGTATTCACATAGTTGATAGTTTATGACCGGCACAGCATTACTGCAGTCGATATTTGACTGAACAATAACAACTCGTTTTAGAATGGGTTCTGATGACTGATGTTCATTTTATAAATGAATTAGCGATAAAATTTCAGTTGATGTATGTTCATTGATTGTGTGGCTTTGTATTCACTCAATGTTTATCCGACGTGAGGTGTGAAAAAGACAATTCAGAATTGTGCTTTAACCAGCACAACTTTTCACAGGTAGGCTAGCAGTATGATAGAAAACCAAATGACTATATCCGCTATTGTTGAAATCTTCGAACATGGTTCAAACATGGTCGAATGCTTTGAGGGTACATGTCTTCCTCTTTCAGACAACGCAACTTCCATAGTGGATTTAATTATTCAGTGACTTGTATCTAACACCAGTGTATATGTGTCTCCGATGTTAGCGGTAGAGAAACGCATGGATTCAATGCTGGTCCCTTTTCTGATTACGTGAAAAGAAAATAATATATTTTTTTCTGTTGTACCGGAACACTTGGAATTCATCAGTGAAATCGAAAACAGAATATGAGAAGAATCGAAGGAACCAATGGCTTCTTTATTTTTGATCCGGCAAATCAGTATAGCTTCCTATCTTGGAATTATATCAAACCCCACATTTTTTACCGACAAGGAGAGAGGTAACCCGAAGAAAAGGAGAGTAATATCTCTATAATCGATGAAAGAAAATTGTATTTCGTGCATAAAATAATTTATTCGTAGCAAAGCGCTTTCGACCGTTAGGTCATCATCAGTGCGTACTCGTCAGGTGTACAAGGAGCCAAAAAGATCATAAAACATCTCATGATCAATGAAAATTGTTTAGGTTTACATAACATACATGTTAAAATAAGTATTCTAGGCCAGGATGACACTAGTGATTGAAATGTTTCCCCTTTTTCTCATTTCTTGTAAGAAACCATTATTTTGGTGTGATAGCTGGACCCACACACACACAACCAAAATAATGGTATCTTACAAGAAATGAGAAAAAGGGGAAACATTTTAATCTCTAGTGTCATCCTGGCCTAGAATACTTATTTTAACATGTATGTTATGTAAACCTATACAATTTTAATTGATCATGATATGTTTTATGGTCTTTTTGGCTTCTTGTACACCTGACCAGTACGCACTGATGATGACCTAACGGTCGAAAGCGCTTTGCTACGAATAAATTATTTTATGCACGAAATACAATTTTTCATCGATTATATCGATACGTGCACACAGTCACACTTTTCATTTAATATCTCTATACCTCCCCAAAGAAAGAATATTAAGGCATTATTAACTATCAAGGTCTGCAGAAAAACTTAACATGGTAACTTCTCATCCTGTAGTATTTCGTTCTTGAGAATTCACAAAAATATATCTGAATAATTCTCAATAGTATCCATCTGTATTTCAATTCTATAATCTGTACCTACTAGAAAAGCCAAATATTTACTGTTAAATTTAAATTTTTGGAGTTTTAACGTACCTATTTCTATTCATACACCGATCAAATAAAAATGCTTATCTTTTGACATTAAGCATACATCGATCGTTTCACGAAATGAAGACTTTTACTTCACATACTCGTCAGGTGATGCCTCAGTGATTCATGGCCTATGAGAATCTCAATAACAAGCTTCAATTCATTGCCGCTATATACAGGTAGACCATTTGGCACATTTCTTATCTACCAAGGCTTCGAACGGTGGGTTTATAATTCTATAATTCTATTCTATAATTTTTTTGTTTCACTTGAACATTTTAAGTGCATCCATTTTCCTACTCTAAATATATGAGAAGAATAAAATGCATGGAAAATCAATGAATTCATTATTATTACCTTCGAACGCTTTCCGACTTTTTACCCACACTGGCCCAGAAGAAAGTCCTGTCCTGTTCGTAATTCGGGGTTTCAATATTGCGGAATGGGGGCATTCGAACTGGGAGGACTTAATTCTTTTTAATCATTCGCGCGGACTCGAAGTTCAAAAGCTTTTAATAGGTTTTATTGGACGCAGTGATTGACAGTACCTTCTGCTGCCTGTTTTATCCAAACTGATAGATGACGATATCGTAAAAATGGCTGTGTTGGTAGTGTTTGCAACTGCAATTTCCGTTTATTCAATATCCATTGTATAAGATTAACGTTTCTACTTTATGAGCAAAGATTCTTAGATACTCATCAGCATAACGAAATATCATATAATAATGAGAAAATTATAATTTTTACACGTTGAAATTGTCGATGTACCGATTCTACTTGGATATTTTTCACTGTCCTAGATCTGCAATGAAATTACATCCACATGTCTTTTTCACAGTTCCTACTGAGATAATTTCTATAGCAAAAGATCATAAATTCTTTTTCCGATTATATTGAATTTTTTTGCAGTTCATCAGGTGAATTTGACTGAAATTTACTTCACCCAAATAGGGGTTCAAAATTCATCTAAAATTTCTGTCGGGTCTACTAATAAACGTTTTATTTTCTGAAGGAAAAAAATATAAAAAAAAACTTTAAGACAAGCTTTTATACAAATGCACTAAAAAGGAAAAAATAACTTTTTTAAATGTTTGACCTAGGTTATTCTGTGAGTAGCAGATTCAAAATCTTGCCACGCAAGAATACCTATTTTATATTCGCGGCAAGCTTTCGAAACTACTACTCACCTAGGTTCCTTTTTAGTGCATTTGTATAGAAGCATGTCTTGAGTTTTTTTTTAATAATTTGTAATCAATTGATTTGTTGAAAATATAAACAGGATGTTCATAAAATCAGATGTGGAATCATCTGCGACTGAAAGATAAACTTTAGTCACTATCTTCCATCGTCAAGATAACCTCTTGTGGGGTATTCATGTTGAAAAGGGAAACATTCTCAATTGAATATTGATAGAAAGATTTTTTTGTGAATTGAAAAAATCCACGATTAAAATGAAGTTATTTTTCTGAATGTCTAACAGAAAACAACTACTTCCCCGGCTAATGTTTTCCTTTTCAACTTGTAATCAATTCTTTTTTGTCATTCCTGAAATCGTCATCCTATTGAACTCTGTGAAAATTGATAATTTCCGATATAAAAAAACCCACACACCAATTTTGAATGGAATCGAGCAATAATCACTAAACTCGTCGCCATCTTGAATTCGTGGATTTTGACAAAAAATTCACGACCTCCGACCGCAAAAACCCGCACATACCAAATTTTATTGGAATCTTTTTTTTTTTTTTTATGTTCTGGTTCCCACGAAAAGGGATATCCTGTAATGTTCAGAGAACATCGTGGGAACCAAGGGAAAGAAGGTAGGAGTTGGTGTTCTTCTTAAATTTCTGGAGGTTGTATGCCTCGGGGAACACCTCCCTAGGCAATGAGTTCCAAAGCCTCGCTGTTCGTTGGATGAACGAGTCTTTGGAAAGTGATGTTCTGCAGGTCTCCAAAGTGACCACGAAGGAGTGTGATGACTGAACTTGACGGGTTAATCTCGAAGAGACTGCCAAAGCAGGAACGATTGTTGATATTTCAGAAGAGCATCGCCCATGAAAATATCTATAAAATAGAGACAAATCGCCAACTTTTCTACGGTGTTCCAGACAAGTGAGCGAGTTTGTAAGCGAGGCATCACCGACGAGACGAATTGCTCTTTTTTGGACAGAATCCAATCGACCTATAACCACAAAACTCATCGCCATATTGGAGCCACCATCTTGAATTTATGAGTTTTGACAACAAACTCGTGATCTGTGTTCCATAATCACAAAACTTATCCACCATTTTGAAGACGTCATCTTGAATTTATGAATTTTGACAATAAATTCATAATCTCCGACCCCGAAAACTCACATACCAATTTTGAATAGAATCGGACCATAATCACAGAGATCGTCCGCCATCTTGTAGCCGACATTTTGATTTTATGAATTTTGACAAAAATCTCATAATCTTCGATCTTGAAAACCCCCCAAATAGCAATTTTGAATAGAATCGGACGATAAACACAAATCGTCCGCCATCTTGGAGCCGGCCATTTTTTTTTTCTAACGGCCCCTAACGTTGGCCAATACCTATGGCCAACATTTAGACGTTGGCGGTTTTTCAACATCGATCAAAGGGTATTCGCGGGTTGTTGACCGCCGCGTCCACACGTTGGCCACACGTTTAGTTTGCAACCAGCTCCCAGAGTGATTGGACGCGATTTCAGTACACTTCACTCTGTTTCTGTACACACTTAGGTAGTACGTATATGCAGTGAATAAATAAAACCGCAGCAGCCGTTAGCACCTCGATTACCATTTTAGCTTTGATGTCCGCACATTGGCCTGAAGCGATGCAAACTGAACGACCTTCCAACGTGTGGACAACTTCACAAATTTGTTGGCCAATATATGTGCCACACCATTGGCCAACGTGAAGAGGGGCGTCAAGAAATTCCATAATGCATTGACACGGGCAAATTTCACGTTAATCGGACAGCAAGAAGTGGGTCAAATTTAACTTGTAAGATTTGATTACACATAACGGAAAGGTGAAACTAAATAAAAGCTTGTAAAAAGAGGAGGATATTAGGTTGTGAATATATATTAATCTTCAAAATACATCATTTCCATTCGACGTTTCCTAGAAGCACCGATATTCGCACAGGAAAAGAAGAAAGTTGGTTGGTCTCAAACAATCGATTTTCGCATTTAAATTTCAATCAAACACAAAATCCGCCCCCTCGCTTAGATATTACGTGAAACTTTTTTCGCATCCCGAACAAATTGTGTTTCCTTAATATCTATGTCTATAGCTTGAAAGCGAAAATGAAATGAGCATACATTTATGCAGATTATATTACAAGAAAAGCAAGAGTATATGGGAAAAATGAAGAAGAACCTTTCTCAAGAAGCTTTTGAAGCAATATGTTGGCAGTTTCAGTACACATTTTAGGAACGAAAAAACGAATAAAAAGGATAGTGAAGTGGGGAAAATTCGTACCACACGTGACGGGACTACCAGATGCGTGAAGCGGCGGGATTTATGTAAAAAATACTCATAAAAAACGTGAAGGTAAACAATCCTTCCGCTCGACCCGAATAGGGAAATTGGAATCGGAAAACTTTTCAAGATAAAACTGGTATTGATCCAAGGTCCCGCATGCTTCGGACGCAGGAGAAAAGTTATTTCATACAAAGAGCCAGTTTGAAATATCGAACAACAAAGAATGAGGGAATTCATCTATGAAATTGAAATGCGAGTGTCTCTCTCTCCATACATGGTTCACTCCAAGACGACCTACAGATATTTCATTGTATACTTGTTGGAAGTTGATTGAGTTTTAACAACGATCAGTTGTATATATATATATATATATATATAAATATATATATATATATATATATATTTACATATATATATACAGGGTGTAATCTAACCTCTTTCATACCCGTGAATGACGAGTGTATAATGCCATTTTATAACGAATTACATTGGTTAAAAATCTGTTTTTTTTTACTGCAAACATGTTTTGTTCTTTGTAAAATTCGATAAAATTTTGGGTAACGCCCTCCCGCCTAATTTCAGGTGACCTGCTCACAGGGAAACCTTCAGCAATTGCCGAATGCAGTAAACATTTAACTCGACATTTGAACAAGGTAGAATAATGAACTGATTGTGAGGTAAATGTACACATTGCAGGCTGCCTGAGATATATATTCAATTTCTTTCAAAGTGAAGAAAACAACTAACCTTGTTATATCCAAACTGGTGATGAAGTCAGAACTAGTTGACTTCATACTCTGCTTTGAGGCAATTAACATAATTATCACTTGAAAGAATCAAACGACACAAACAATATTGTAAAATGAAACATTCGCAAATGAATGTTGTTTTGAAAAATAATATAACGACCATTGTAGTGATTCAGAACACGTGAACTGAACACTGTTTCCAAGCAAGATTCTCGCATGCACGGTTTACAAAGCTGTCTAAGAACGAAAGTTTGTTAGATTCTACTTGATTGGCTGGTGAATGAAAGATCTTAAGATCTTCATTAACAACTAATCAGAAAACAGCACGCGATGTGCACTAGAATTAATTTGAACATTATTATTTTTTGAAAATTTGCCATTCTATTCAAAACTAATTTATATTATAGCAATATATCTAGTACAGTAATTGGTGACTTCAGAATCCAACCATAATTGAAATTCACTACTTCATCCATAAATGCGACCAGTGATTCATGTTGTCTTCTACCTTTAAAACGAATCTGGCTTATTTGAAGTAAGAAAACTATACACCTACCATTGCCTAATATGGATGCAAAACAATCCCATATCTCATATAAGCCATATATACAACACACGTGCTGAATCTGAACAGAAAACAAATGCTCCTCTCTATAGACTAACCCACACGCAGAGATTTATATCATACTTTGGGCCAAAACTGTTAAACCTAGTCCCTATAGATATCTTAATCATCCCTAATAAATTCAAATTGAAATCTTAAGTCGAAGAATTTGTGGACCTGAATTATAACAAACTAAAAACCGTGTACAAACTTGATTACCTGACTAAAAAAAAATATAAATAAAATACCCTACTCTCTCTCCCTCATCACAACAAATTTGATCTTCACATTGTATATAACTCTTTTTTCTTCTCAATTTTCATTCTTCAAAATATATGTACAAACTTAACAACTTCAGGCTGATGACTACAACACAAGCTTTGCTTAGGTAGATCAGCCTGGACCATAATCTGTAATTCATAATTTTTCTTTCTAGTTTTAGTTATGAATTGATATTGTAAATGAAACTTATACTAACCTGAATAAATTTACATTTACTTACTTACTTTTCAAAATACGCACGAAACAGCTCGGTATTTTATTTGAAGATCCAGTAGAAGACAAAGACGATAATGTTCAAATTAATTCTCCTTCACATCGCGTACTGTTTTCTGATTGGTTGTTAATTGGGATCTTTCATTCACCAGCCAATCAGAAAATGCCAACAAACTTTCGTTCGTAGACAGCTTTGTAAACCGTGCATGCGAGAATCTTGCTTTGCAACAGTGTTCAGTTTACGTGTTCTGAATCACTACAACGGTCGTGATATTATTTTTAAAACAATATTCAATTGCGAATGTTTCCCTTTTCAATAATGTTTGTGTCGTTTGTTTCTTACAAGTGACTGTGATAAGTGATAAGTGACTCAAAGCAGAGTATGAAGTCAACTAGTTCCGACTTTATCACCAGTTTGGATAAAACAAGGTTAGTTGTTTTCTTCACTTTGAAATTGAATATCTGTTTCAGGCTGCCTGCAATGTATACATTTACCACACAACCAGTTCAACATTATTCAAATGTTGAGTGTAATGTTTATTGCAGTCGGCAATTGCCAAAGTTTTCCTCTGAGTAGGTCACCCAAAAGTAGGCTGGTTTCTTACAAAGAACAAAACATGTTTTCAATTTTTTTTTCAGATTTTTTACCACTGTAATTCATTATATAATAGCATTATGCGCTCGTCATTCACGGGTGTGCAAGAGGTTAGATTACACCCTAGATTTGTGAAGGTTGGACGACTGTCTAAGTTTGTGAAAAATCGGGGTAATATTCGGGTATGCAGTCAATAGGGCTGAAGTAAAGTGAACTCTTGTTTCTGTTCAAGGTTTCGAGTCTTTATTGGCTCTTCTTCAGGAACTCTACAATTGTTATATTACAGTACAATTGATAATGAACACAAATTATTTTTTACTTACGAAAATTGAGGTTAGGAGAAAGCATTGCTTTTCACAGACATGTAGCACTAATGTAGAAAACATTCAATTTCAGTACGGTAACTATACATTATTAAAAAGGGAAAACATGAGTTTTCTTTGTAAAATAATCATTTGATATGAGAAAGAAACTTTTTTATTCATCTATTAAGCATTCCTACAAAATATTCTGCCAGTTTACAAAATTTCTCAGAATTTTGACATTTGACATTGGTACACCTGTTTCCCAATTCTGTCAACCCACATAACAGTTGGCAGCATTGCTATTGTTTCATTCACTTGTTCCATCATTTTATGCAACTCCCGCACATTTCTGACTTTAAGTGGTTAAGTTTTAAATGAAAAAGTTTCTTTCTCATATCAAAAGTAATTTTTAAAAATGTTTTTTTTCCAAATTAATTTTTTAAAATTTTTTAACCTCAATTTTCGTAGGTAAAAAATAATTTCTGTTCATTATCAATTGTACTGTAATATAACAATTGTAGAGTTCCTGAAGAAGAGCCAATAAATACTCGAAAGCTTGAATAGAAACAAGAGTTCACTTTACTTCAGCCCTATTGACTGCATGCCCGAATATAACCCCGTTTTTCTCTGAGGGCTATGTCCATTAAATTCCTTCCATTTGTTTTTTAACAGTCCCCTCGATATTACTCTCTTTCATATATATATATATATATATATATATATATATATATATATATATATATATGAATATGGTGACTTATTTTCTCGACTGTACTTATATTATTTTGAAGAATTAGCATGTATTCAGTCTGGTCTTATATGAAGAAAAACTCTTTTTTATTTTTCCAAGCTTTCGACAATTTATTTTGTCTTTATCAAGGATGTAAAATGAGTTAAATTAACGAATATAAATGTATAAAATATATCGACATTATGACTTCAAAAATTGTCATACTGACGACATTTGTGACAATTTTTTGAAGTCATAATGTCGATATATTTTATACATTATATTCGTTAATTTAACTATTTTATCCTTATAAAACAAAATAAATTTCGAAAGCTTGGAAAAGTAAAGAAGAGTTTTTCTTTATATAAGACCAGACTGAATACCAGCTAATTCTTCAAAATTATATATATATATATATATAATAATTATTGTGAGCGAAGAGGATGCAACGATGAAGCAAAAACCTGATACCCCTGAAAAGCGATACATTAATTTTATACGAGAAAGTCCTCCTGAATGTAAGTATTTCAGGTCGGATCTATCCGAATCACTTAGTCCGGAAAGTGTAGAATCCCCTCTGGCAAGTCTATCTACAATTTAAAAAATTGCTTTATTTATTCTGGCTTCGCGCGTCCGACTACATTTTGTTTTCTTTTCTCTCCATCTCCCAATGGATTTTTTCTGGATGCTCAAGAGCTCCATCCACTTTCTATTATTTTACGAAAAGATTTCGAGATTACAGGGGTTTTGAGATGAAAGGATCTTCATTTCGGAATGATTGAGTTTAGTTTTCAGATAGTGTGGTAGGATGGAAGCTAACGCGTTCTTGTATGTCGGAGTACTTGGTATTTTTTCTGCGACCTCGAATAACACCGTAGTTTGGTTTAAGGAAGGGAAAGTGAGGTGAGATTTCATTCCTTAGGATTTAATGTGATTGGGGCACCGGGTGGTATATTACATAAAACACTAGATTGCGTGCAGCAGCTTTATTTTTGGTGGTGGTGATCTAATGGTGATTGCCCTAATTTGATCTCTATTGAAATTATTGATATTTGTATTTACAAGTTTTCTGAAATTCACCAAAAAAACTATTTAGAATAGGTAAAGAAAAATACGGATGTATTCAATTATTCCACGAAACTCTGCTATGGAGGGTGGCCACTTCTTCAATGGGATTGTATTGGTATCGGTTGAATGGGGATATTTTGGAGTACTTTCCAGCAGTTAATTCAGATAGGAATTTCAAGTTCGGCTCTTGTGATTTTGCTTGACTCGAATTAATGATTGGGTTTCTCATTAACATTTTTTTACACAATATCAAAAAATTATTTGTTCGAAAGTATGAACAGGCTATTTGTATAATGGGATGGTATCATCTGCGACTGAAGGATAACCCTAAGATATCAAGTTTTCCATGAAATGGCATTCTCATCAGATTTTGAATCTAACGTTTCCTACTCTCTGAGCCACTCTAACTTTTTCATCCCGAATTCATAGGTTTACCATTGCAAGATCATTGTGTGCGGATTTCTAGACAGTTAAATACAATATGTCTGGTCCTGTTGATTTTATTTACAGTAACTTTTTACTGAATTGGTTTATGGCTGTGAGCAAAATTTATGTGCAAAATTGAACACATTTCTGATTGACAAAATGTAATTCAGTTCGAGAACGAGTTATATAGCGTTTCAACAGTAAATCAAAATTTGGAGATCATACCAAAACTACCTATAAATTCATTGAAATAGTCCATGACTATTTGAAACGCGTTTTGTGAAAATTGTGTTTCTGTATGATTCTTAATAATATTTGACCAAAATAATAAAAAGTTAGTTTTATATATTCATATGAAGTAGAAGAAATTTAAAAATGATCAAGCTCAGCCATGATATACGTGATAGAGGCAGAATAACCAAACAATAATAGTGAAAAACAATAGGTGTCATTTTTATTTATAGGGACTATTCAAATACCTCAAATATAAAAAAATAATGCGTATGAAAATGAACAATTTCCATACAATTCCATAACAAACCAGGTATCAAAATGGAATCCACAAATAACAACTCATCTGTATTTGTGTTATCCTAATTTTTACCTTTTTTCAGACATTCCCTCATTTCGTTCGGTTCATATTTCAACTGGTCATTTTCATCATGCTTTCGTCTTGTTTTTTCGATTGTTATTTGAAATAGTAATTTTGTATTGCACATTTATATAGCATTATTTATTTTGTTCATATTTACAGGAAATTTCATATGTATATATATTATTTTCTTTTGAAAGCCAAATGTTTTGATTATGGAAAAATCTGATTGAGCTTTTATTAGTTCCCGAAATTATTGAAATTGTATCATTGTTAACTAGTGAATATCGTTAACTTCAACAAAAAATCAACACCAATATTATTATAATTATTTTTATTATATGCTGCTTGAAAACGTTGTTATCGAAAATTTATTGAATTTTTGTTTCCAACCATTAAAAAAAATCCTAACCTCCAAAAAATCTAGGAATAATACAAGGACTGTCAAAATCCATTTTTGTACGGTAATTTTCATTTCCAGTCTAGACACTGGTGAACTCATCTTCTACCTTAGCTTCATTATTTCAAAGAATTCTCACCAGGCAGTGTTATTCGTATTGAATCCGCTATAATATAGACTAGACGAGCTATTACTCTACAGGCGACACGCCTAGGGACTAAATAAAATAAATCATACTGTCCATTAAACTAACTCCATGATTTCCAACTCATCATCTCGTCTTTCCGTAAGGCCGTTAGTTACGCCATCTCGTCCGGCGTCACCAACGGTAAAATCGAATAACCGCATATCCAAAGTAATTAGTTTGATCCAATTAAATCTAACACATTAAATTCTCTAATGGAATCGGTAAGTTTCTCAATATGTGATTTATGTCAACCGGTGATGGATTACAATATTTTTTGCAAGTACTAATTAAAAACAATTTTTGTGGTTTTTTGTCGTGTTTTTTGTTTGTTTTTTTTTGCTGTCAATGATATTCGATATCAAAACTTGCTAAAGTTTTTCCAATTCGCAATCCATACTTCTAAAAGATATTTTTTGGTGTTAACGGGTTTCAACCAAAATCTGCCAGAATTGTTTGAGCAGTCGTTCGATAAAAGAATGCTGTCAGGGTCTTTCAGTTTCTACCTTTCCTGGTTGGCTTCTTTCCTAAAAATATTCACATAATTCCCTTGTTTTCCCTTGTATTTGTCTGCCTGTCTGACTTACTTCAAGTAAATCATCACTACTTCTTCATACACCTTTCGAAAAACATGAATGGTTTGGAGGTCTACAGAAAATGATCGATTATTTCAGATGAAATCGGAAAGAAAGGAATGAGAAGTAATAGTACGATGTACCTCAAGGAACAGTTCTTGGACCGTTTTTTTTTCAATATATACCTGAAGACCTTTTCAAAAGGAAAACTTATCACTTACGCGGACGATACGGCGAATGTTTATAACCATGATAAATGGCAGTCTTTGAAAAATATGGCAGAAAGAGATATACGCCATATTCAAGGATTCTTTAGCAGTAGGTTGCTGATGATAAACTTCGAGAAAACCTTTTTTCTGCCCATACATAAAGACGAAATGAATACCCCCACATATAACAGCCTGTAAATCACCAATAAAATATCATAAAATGAAATACCTCGGTGTAATGATTGATATCAATTTAAAATGGGACAAGCAAATTGACTTCATTATAAAAAAAATCTAATCTATGGATTGAAAAACATCAAAGACCTAATAGATTCAACATCGATGAAAACTCCTTACCGAGCCCTAGTCGAACCACATTACCTACGGAATACTAGTATGGGGAGGGGTTTGGCAAGAGCTACATTGAAAAACCAATAACTGTCCAAAAACGTTTACTGAAAATTATTTTCAATAAAGATTTCAACTACCCTTCAGATCGATTATTCAGTGGAGCTGGCTTACTGGATCCACGACAATTATTCTTTCTACGTGGTAACATCAGAAAACACCAGTTCAAATCGGATCTGAATAACCCTCATCGCCAGTTTAACACCAGAAACAAACAAACAACCTACCTCACTCCTTTTAAGCGCAAATTGAAAGCCAAAGATGTTTTTCTTTTCTCGGATCAAAAATTTTCCGATTTCTTCCTATCGAAATACAGAACATCCACAGTGCACACACTTTCAAAAATAATAAGGTAAAAAAATTCTTATTTTAAGTACCAAGAGCGACAATTCACCATCTTTTTGAATAGCTCGCAAAGCACCCGTCTGATTGGAGTGAAATCGATCACTTCTAACATTCATATAGCCACTTCTCTCAATATGAAAAATGATACTTCCAAAAATATATATTTTTTTCAATACTAAATTGATTTTTAACAAAATGATAAATGTAATGTGTATTTTGATGAAACTTTTAATGTTTTCCTGTTATTATTTACACTGTTCTATGTTCCGTCATGATTACAAGCTTTTATTTAACTTGCTTCGTTCGTCTTTCATTCTGTCATTATTTCCGGTTCAAAATTTGTAATCCATTTTTGGAGCACTTGCCACATCCGATTGAGCTGAAATTTGGCAGGTGTTCATAATTCCGGTGACAATGCATTATGAAATTTTTGTTAGAGGAAAAAACAAAATGGCGGCTCCAAGATGGCGGTCGAGTTTTGTGATTATGGTACGATTCGATTCAAAATTGGTGACTGGAGTTTTTGGGGACGGAGATTGTGAATTTTTTGTCAAAATTGAAAAATATGAGATGGCGGCTCCAAGATGGCGGACAAGTTTTGTGATTATGGTCCGATTCAATTCTATTCAAAATTGATATGTGGGGGTTTTCGGGATCGAAAATCATGAATTTTTTGTCAAAATTGATCGACTCAAGATGGTGGCTCCAAAATAGCGGAGGAGTTTTGTGATTGTGGTCCGATTCTATTCAAAATTTGTACGTGGTCGGAGATTAATAATTTTTTTAAAATTGATGAAATTGAAATGGCGGCTAAATTTTTTTAGAGAAAAAAACAAAATGGCGCTCCAAGATGGCGGACGAGATTTAGGTTTATGGTCCGATTCGATTCAAAATTGGTATGTGGGGGTTTTCAAGGTCGAAGATTATGAATTTTTTCCTCAAAATTCATAAAATCAAAATGGCGGCTCCAAGATGGCCGATGATCGCTTTTTTTTTAAAATTGGGTTTTGATTATGGATATTTTATAAAAATTCACAAATTCAAGATGGCGGACGAGTTGTGTAATTATGGCCCGATTCGATTCAAATTTGTTATGTCGGGGTTTTTGGGGTCGGATATTATGAAATTTGTCGAAGATTATTGATTTTAAGTTCAAATTCATAAATTGAAGACAGCAACTCCAAGATGGCGTTTGAGTTGATCTTTATGTTCTCCTCATTGAAGTATAGATAGCTCAGAACTTACAGGAAAAAAAGGCCTCATAATAACGATGCTTTAACAAAAATGCATAGGTTATGGCGTTGGTACTCAAGTACTCAAAAGCACAAAATAAAATAATTCTAAAAAAAATATTTTTAAAGACAAGCTTTTATTCAAATGCACTAAAAAGTTGAAAATAATTGCTTTGGATGTGTGACGTAGGTTATTTCGTGAGTTATAGATTCAAAAGCTTGTCGCGCAGTTTCCATTTCGAATACAAAAGCGACAAGCTTTTGAATCTATAACTCACGGAATAGTCTACGTTACTCATCCAAAGCAATTAGTTTGTACTTTTCAGTGCATTTGAATAAAAGCTTGTCTTCAATAAGGTTCATTATTAATTATTTTATTCTATTCTAATTATTATATTCAGTATTATAATCCTGCTTTCCCAAATAATGTAAAATATCTCCACATACAGGCTCTGTCTTTAGTGGATCTCCTCAGGTTCATTCATTGGATGAACCACTGTAAATCTTCTTCTTTCTATATAAATAAACTTATTAATATTCCTTAGTAGTTTACGAAATTGTAAACATGTGAACTTTCCGAAAATGAGTTGAATGGAATTATAGTCATCGAAGTGAAGTGAAGCTACTCAAAATGTATATTGAATACGCAATATCACACCATGATGAAGGTATTAATTTGGGATTTCGAATTAAACCAACACAGTCGCCATGATTAATATTGTTTACGTAGGATGACGAGGGTGCTTTTCAAAACGAAACATTAATTGGTAACTGCTGATATTTATGGGAAAATTATCATTTGATTCATGGTAATAACATGCTGAGCGAAACGATACGTTGGACTATGGTTACAATCGGAATGAATCATTCATGAAAAAGTTTGTGGTATTCAGTGGATTCGATGGAGAGTTGCTATGATTACAGTCATTCGCGTCGATATATATATTTAATACGTTGCCCAATACATCAGCAATTCTTTCAAAAGTGGACTCGCATACTTAAAACTGTAATTTCCCCAAGTTCTGTATTGTGATAATTGTCATGCTAAAATTGCATTCTTTTGAAATATAATGATGAGTTGCTCAATGAAAATGGGATTTTATTTCTAGTGACAATTCAACTCATGTATAAAAAATCGCATATGCCACAGTGCAATTGTCAGTTTGACAGCGGCAAAAGTTAGCTGCAACTTTTACAGCGACAAATGCACTAGTGGTTTTTTCGCTTATTCATTTGTTTATCAATTATCGCGGTGTTGGTTGCTAAAATAAATAAAGTTTGCATTGATATGTTTCTTAATTTCTTATTCATTAAATTGGCCTGCCGAATGACACTCGATGTTTGTATTGATATCGGGTGAATTTGTGTTGTTCAAATTCTAAATTGTTTCCTTTAGCAATTTGACTCGAAAAACTGTCAATCTAAAAACTCTTCACCTTCGGTGTCGCGTTTTTAATAGTTGACAGTTTTTCTCGTCTAATTGCTAGGCAACAGTTTCTCATTAAACAACCCAAATTTACCCGATAAAATACAAACCTCTCGTGCAATTATAAGTGAGTAAATTTTAAATCAATAACCAGTAGGTATTCTAACCAACCTTGCTGTATGATATACCATTTCACTTGCTTGCCCCGAGCGTACAAAAATCCGTACTCATTAATTCTAATAAAAAACGTATTCATTTCATGCACTCATCAGTGAGAACATCCAGTAGCTAGCGGATTTGACTACGCAGGTATCGATTACAAAAGAGCCAGTTGGGAAAGGAAAACGAAATCGATAACGCCTCGACAACATTTCATGTTTGTCAGGTAGTGTGTAATTAAGACACCTCTTTACCGATAAAGTGTGAGTGTGTAAACACCATTTATAATTTTCCTTTACACCTATATATTATAAACGTCAGCTCCAAGTGTTTATCTATGCAAAGGAGTTATGGGTCTAGTATAAAAGCTATTTGTAACATGACTCGTTTCAATGGAGTGTTGATAATGAAAAAGTAATTCTCACCTCAATTATTTTTTCTTCAGAAAATATAGTTAAGTTCCGTAAATTGACACTATCATAATCATGCATAATAAAATATGTATCGAATGAGAATCGATTGGATGAATTTCCTTGTTGACGTCTTTAACACTGAAATGGCTATTTATTTTGTCTTTTGGAAAAACGAGTTGACTGGATATTCACAAAAATATTCACATTAACTGGAGATGTCTTGCTCTAATAGTTTTTTGCATATTGTCCTGGTTTGTCAGGAAAAAAGTATTACTTTTTTTATATATCTTATATGTGTTTCTTTGGCTTAATGCGACTTGATACCACATCTCTTCAAAAAAGTTTAATCAGAAACGTGGTCCTTGGAATTGTCCGATTTTCAGTTGAAATATGTGATATGAATTCTCGGAGCTCGTGGCTCAGTGGTGCGAGTTTTAGACTTGTGTCCACTGTTTCCACCCGGCGCGGGCAAAAAATTTCAAGGTCCCAAGAGTGGTTTCGGATCCCACTATAAAAAGTAAGGCCCCCGTGATCTTAACTCATACAAGTTTTCAGTAACTTCTGAGGAATGGTCAAACAACTAAGAAAGCGGTTAAAAACAAAAATACGATATTCAGGTTTTTCGTTCTATATTCTATTTCCAGGCCAAATTCTCGATTGTATTCGGCTTCTTCAAATAAAAAAAATCGAGGATAACTCTGCACTACACTGTTTGAGAAATTTCATAGGGAATACTCGGACATTTCCAAGTGGATTGGATCCTGGAAATTGAAGGGAACATCACTATTAGTAAAGTTACCTATATTTAAAACAGCATGAATTTACATCATATCCAATAGCTCAAAATCTCCAAAAACACCTTACAATGAAACACAAAAGCACTGAAAAAAAAAATTATTTTATCGAATACAAAATAATATACGATTTACAACCTAACACCAGTGAATATAGAGCACAATTTGCATATAAACGGAAACACCGTGTTTCGATATCGGTAGGTATAAAAAACTCGTGCAAATATCTGATATTTCATTTTTACTTCCAATAAAGCTGTTATTCAGGAATTTCTAGATTTCTTGACGAATCTTGATTCTTCTTATCATGAAAATTATTGTTCACTTTTGATTTTATCAAATTTTTAGGAGGATTTCATAGAAATACTACCTACTGCGGACGTAAACGATTTTCACAAAAAATCGATATATCTTCGCTGATCATGCAGTGTTCACAAAAGTAATGGATAAGTTCGTCAAAAATTCAAGGAATAACCACTAGAAAAACTCTTGGAGCCATAATTTTTTTTTAGTTTGTCGTTTTTTGAAATGGTATTCATATATACAGGGTGATTCGTTTGAGTTATATAGTCATCTGTATATTCTTTTTCGAGAAACGATACGGAAACAATAACGTTAGCGGGAGTATAGGCTACATGAGTAAAAACCATTTTGCAATTTCATAATACTAAATTTGATGGCGATGATTATTCAAAAAAGGAGATAAATAAATTATTTTTGAACAATATCAAAATCTACATTTCTCTGGACTAGTGAAATACACTTTAATTTTTAAGTATCCTCACAAAAAAACGGGTGTCAAATCTGGCGATCGGGGTGGCCACTCCATCGATCTTCTTCTCCCTATCCAACGATTCGGGAACACCTTATCTAGATAAGCGCGGACAGGTGTTGCATAAATTGAAGATACATCATCTTGAAATAACATTTTTTGGAACATTAGTTTCCCCTACATTTGATATGAAGTTATGGGTACAGGACCGGTAATATTCACGACAAAGAAATAGGGACCCAGAGTTCTTTCATGTACTATATGCCGCACCACATATTCACTTTCTGGGGATTTGGAGTTTCAACTTCCATCAGGGATTCTCGGCAGTCCAATAACGGAAGTTTTGCCTATTGACATGGCTGTTCAAGACAATGGTAGCTTCGTCTGAATAATGTGTTTTGCTAAATAATCATCATTATTGCATAACTTCCGCATTAGCTCTCGCTTTTTTACAGAAACTTGCATTGCCAACAAAATATTAAGCTGATCATCTCATAGTGAGAATCAATTAGATTGGTATATATATATATATATATATATTTTTTTGTTCAATTTCTCGGAATGAAGGTCTGATTCAGTCTATTCATATAATTTCTCTCAACTACGTTTCGACATGGTATTTGTCATCTTCAGGTTAAAACACTAAAATTAAAAATATGGAGTTTGAGACATATTTAACTTAACACAATATTGAAATGTATGCACTAAAATAATTCTTTGAAAACATATGGTTCGAAATATAACACGTTATTTAATTCAATATAAAAATATCTGTAACATTTATGAGTATTCACTTACAAATTATATTATTTGGATTCTGCGTTCGCATCGTACGAACGTTATTGTAGGATTGTGACTGCGTCGAAGTTATCGGGAATGGTTTGTTTATCTTTCATGCATTTTTACCCTCTTCATAAGTATACCAGATTGTTTATATTGAAATTAAGTATATGAGCCGGACTGTATTTTTTTGGCAGCATGTAAAGATCAGTTTTATTATTATTACTATAACCAAAGTTCAAAAAGGTTGTTATAAATCTGGCTTACGTTTTTGATATCATTCCTGTTGTTAATGCTGTTGGGGTCTTTTTTAATATGTATCATTTCAAGGAATGTTCTTACTCTTGGATTCCTTTCTAAGGTCAAAATTTCAACGTTGTTAGTGTCAAACTTATGTTGATTTTCTTTTTCGTGTTTGGATAAGGCTGTAATGTCGGTTTTTGAGTATTTGTGGGCTTGTACTCGTTTCTGCAAATATTGTTTTGTTTGACCTATATAGGTACTTTGACAGTCTTCACACGGTATTCTATATACTTATGAGTTTGTTTGTTTTTTGGTATTTCTGGTTTTAATTTTGAATAAATGGTTTTGTTTTGTGCCATTGTTTTATTAATTTTATTCGATGGTTTGTCTATGTATGGTAAAAGTATGTATGTTGTTGTTTTCTTTACTTCATTATCAATTTTATTGTAGATCGCATTTATTAGTTTTTTTATTGTTTTTTCTGCAAAGTGGCTGGGGTAATTATTTTGTTTCAATATATTCTTGATTATTTCTATATTATTTTTCCTGAATTTTGGGTGAGCAAGCTTTATAGCTCTGTCAGTGAAATTATTAATAACATTTTTTTTTGTAACTAAGGGGTGCGTTTGACAACTAGTTTGTGTAACGATTTGATGCATTTGGTTTAATAAACCAGTTTGTGAAAATTTTTCCAGTGTTGTCGTGTATTATTGTTGTGTCAAGAAAGTTTAGTTGTTTTTCTATTTCTTTTTCTATTGTAAATTTCAATCTAGGATGATATTTCTTAAACTTTTCTAGAATTTCATCAACTTTGTCAGTAGGAATACAGGTTAAACAATCGTCTACATATCGTTTGAAGTGCATACATTTCAATATTGTGTTAAATTAAATATGTCTCAAACTCCATATTTTTAATTTTAGTGTTTTAATCTGAAGATGACAAATACCATGTCGAAACGTAGTCAAGAGAAATTATATGAATATATTGAATCAGACCTTTATTCCGAGAAATTGAAGAATATATATATATATATATATAAGGTCAAGAAACTAAATAAATATATATATATATATATATATATAAGGTCAAGAAACTAAATAAATATATATATATATATATATATATATATATATCTATAGTAGTGTTGAGTTTCTTGAACCAGTGATATTCAATAGAGTTTCTTGAGGTTTTGTTTTTTTATGAGCAACAAATGTTCTTTTAACGTACATTCAAATTGACGACGTTTCGTCCGTGACCACGGCGTCCTTCAGGGACTGAGAAGTATTAGCTGGACCATTATTTTGAAATAGGCTATTGTAAGAGCAGCAGATTTATGAGACCTTTCACACAATTATATTATTTTTTCCCTCTCTTCATAGTGTTGTAAGGCATAAAACGTGATTCTTTGTTATTTAACTTTTTTTTTTAATTTATCTTGGGATACAGGCAGGAATATGCATCCCTTGTTATCCTGGCATTTTCAGCAATCTTATCCAAAAAATTGCCTCTAGTTTTGATTCATTTCGATAACTGAAGAACTAATTATAACCTGTATAAGAAACACGATAACCATATTTCAGTCTGAACAATCCATTTCAACATAAGCTATTCCAAAAGCTTTTATGTTCACGCATAAGATGGTACTGCTTTTTTAGCGGAGCAATATGTATATTTTCGTGGTTTTCTTCAACTATTGAGGAAACTTAATGCGATTTCAATGGTAGAAAAATAATTGTCAATCTCTCTTCCATTACTGATTATTATTATTATTAATTCATATACTCGTGAGGAAATATGAATGGAACTGGTAACTAACGGCGTGCTTTACTGCTATGGAACTGGAGTGGAGCAGGTGAAATTCTTTGGAGTTTTCTTTCATCTCGAAATTGGGATTTCCAAATCAAAATACCTCTTTTTTCATAAAATTAAAAAAAAAAATAGGTGAATTATGGACACTAAAAAACGCCCAAAAACATTGATAAAGTACATATTATTGAAACACGAGAGAGTGTAGCTTGTAAAAACTCATCGAGTATACACGGCCTTCCTCTAACAGTTGATGGTTCATCAGAAAATAAAAAGATTTTTCCCTTGAAAAAATTACGAAAATATTATAAGTGAGATAAACCATAATTAAAATTTCAAAGACGACTTGAACTACGACCGACTGAATAACGCTGCTATATAGGTAAGTGGGTCAGTATAAATGAATCAGGCGTCGAGTTCAGTTGCAGTAACGTCGATTTATATTAAATAATATCAATTGTGATAGTTTCTGGTGAATTACTGATAACTCCTGAAGAAATAGAGTTTCTGGAGATTTTATATTCAACGATTTAATTTTTTGCCGAGTTGTTGAGAGTGCAGTTGGTTTTGTATCATAAACAAAGCTGACTAGATGATTTCATTTCGAAATCTTTGAATTTTTCATTATATCATTGTGGAAATCAACTGTTCGGAATGTGACAACATTTTATCTTGAACCTTCAGTACCTCATACAAAACATTGCAACCAACGTCTCTTCTTATCTATTTTCTGAACGCATTTTATTGAAAAACTCAAGACAGCAGATGAGCATATTGTTGAAAACTTTCCCCTAGTTTCTTGACTCATTTCCCGCTGCAGAAAGCAACTCATTCGAGCAAGCTCGGTAATGTTTCAAACTGCGTTGGTAAGTCGTTTATTATTAATTTGGCTTCTCTCGAATCATGAACTTCACGTGCAAAGCGTTAATGTATGTACAGTAACTATGTAACGTTGCATAAAACGGAGTTAACATTCCCAGTAATGAATGCGACGCGATTGTGAGCATTTTTTCATGCAACTCTTTTGCTTGAAAAATATATTCTCGGGCTACTCATGTATGCATATATATTTAAAAATGGATGGCTCCACATTAGTTGTTGAAAGCTGAGACGTTGAAAAATAGAAGAAATATAACTCCAGTCTTAATAAAAAAATATCCTACCCAACTCAAATTCACGATGAGAAGAAAATTATTTCAAATTTTCGAGAAAGTTATTTTCTTTATATATTTTTATTTAGTTTCACCTGTCCCGGTGTCTGTCTGTCTGCAATCAAATCTTGCAAGTTGGATTTGAACCACTTCTAATCGTCCGATTGATTTGAAATTTAGCAGGTGTACATGATTCCGGAGATAATGCATTATGAAGTTTTAGGAAAAAAAACAAAATGGCGGCTTCAATATGGCGGACAATTTTTGTGATTCTGGTCTGATTCTATTTGAAATTGGTTTCGAGGGGTTTTCGGGGTCGGATATCATGATTTTTTTGTTAAAATTCAAGAATTCAACATGGCGGACGAGTTTTGTGATCATGGTCCGAAATTGGTATGTGGGGGTTTTTGGGGCCAAAGATTTTTTTACAATCTTTTATTTTAAGTTTCACCTGTACCGGTGTCTATCTGTCTGTGTGTCTGTCTTTAATCAAATCTTGCAAGATAAATTTGACCCACTTCTAATCGTTCAATTGATTTGAAATTTGGCAGATGTTCATAATTCAGGTGACAATGCATTATGAAATTTTTGTAAGGAAGAAAACTAAATGGTGGCTTCTATATGGCGGACAATTTTTATGATTATGGTCCGATTCCGAGGTCGGAGATTATGATTTTTCCTGACAAAAATTCCAAAATATATCAGATAGAAATTACTGAACTGGTTATTAAAAAAAATATTAGTTATTAATAAAAATAGAACTAAAAAGCTTAAAATAAAAATTATTAAAAAAAAATGAGACAAGCTTATATCATACAAATGCACTATAAAGGAAAAAAATATTCCTTTCATTGTTTGATCTAGGTTTTTCTGTGAGTAACAGATTCAAAAGCTGGCCGTGGATATAAAATAGGTAATCTTGCGCGGCAACATTTTGAATCTGCTAATCAAACAATGAAAGGAATTATTTTTTCCTTTTTAGTGCATTTGTACTCGTCTTAAATTTTTTTGCTCGTGAAAGCTCGTCTTCAATTTTTTTTAATAATTATTTGAAATGCTTTTCATGGGGAGTATTTTGGCTATTTACTCCTGATTTTTTGTGAAGAAAATTAAAAAATGTATCAGGGATCAATCATGAATTACTGTTGTGATTGTCAGTGAAGATCTGATATAATGTCCAGCTGTGAACTCGGGATATGGCTTTGGAATTGGAGAGATTCCCGATGAATGGAATGACTGCGACTTCCTTATCTGGAAAGTTTCCTCTTATTTCATATTATGTAATATATTCCACAAAAAATGGAGACTCAGAAGGCCGAAAATCCGCAGTACGTAATGAAAATAAGATTAGAAAGACAATCACAACAAAATTTTATATCGGCCAAACAATACGTTTTGTACATGGTGAGACGACTCAGTTCGTTCACCGTACCTCTGTGATGGCGTCATGAGTATCTACGCTAACAAAACTATCATTTCACAGCTTTGATTTTGAGAACAACATTGAATACATTTCTGAAAGAGCGTTCAGTCATCTACCGAAATGGATCGATCACAAACTGTTTACTATTAACTTTCCTTTTATTGCTTCATTCAATCGGCCTATTTCTGCGACCAGATCTAAACACCAACGCCGGTGAGCACACTCCCCCCAACCGGAAATATTGCCGAATCCTCTGTTGTTTCAGAGGTAGGGTTCTTCAACGAGCTCAACATCTATGAACTCGGGACCGCCATCTTAACGTCCCCTCCGAAGGACGGCATATCTATCGTCTAATCTCGTGCTCATGCTCGTGCATGTAGCTGCGAGTATGCTACTACGCTAGAGTTGTTAAGGCATTTCAACGCCCACCTTCCTTGTGAGGTGGTCACCCATCCAAGTACTAAACGCGCCCAATGTTGCTCGGCTCAGATATCAAATTTAGATGATTCATTCACTATTATAGTACAGATATCTACTTTAAAAAAAAAATACTCAAAATGCCTGCCGTATGGAGTATGACTTTCACCGACTCCCCAACTACGTAAACAATACCAGTGGTAGGAATTGAATACAAAAAAAGGTGTTTTCAATGTTTTTTCTCTTTTTACCCTGAGAAGTGATAATTCGGTGTAGATATCATAATTTGATGCAATGAATGATGAAATATAACCAATTCATGGCCCTGAATTCACCAATTCATATGAAAAAGTGGATGATTCTGCTGAAGATAGGAAAAACTGTATCATCCTCAGAGTTTTTGAAAGGGTTACGTTACTATTTTCATCAAACTTGAAGCCATTTCATCAAAATACCCTCGCATAATGATGAAATATCTATAATTTTTATAGAATCAATGTCTGAAATGATGAGAATAACAAATTTAGATTTTCTATCGGAAATTTTGTCCTTTATAAAATCAAAATCTGACAAATCCTATTTTCTTCATTTTTCAGACTCATTTGTTACTAACTCAAAATGTCTGTCACATGGACTATGACCTTCACCGACTCCCCAACTAATTATACAATGTCAGTGGTATAAATTAAATACGAGAAAATAAATAAATATCTTCATTTCGTTGTCGCGTTGGTTACGGGACAAGAAATGGGTCTTTGGGTTGAGTTTGAGGAAAGATTTCCACGTGGTTCCGAACGTTTCGTACGCCCCTCGGAGAGGGCTGGCGTTGTTTTTGTAGGTTTGTAAAACGTTTAAAAGGGAATAAAAAAATTGAAAAGGTTTTTCCCACTCCCTGCGCTGAGCGCTTATATAGGTGTTGTTTGATTTTAATGAGATGCCGATTGGTTTTTAAAATTTTGTATGTTTCCTGGGAAAAGTGGGGGGGGGGGGAGAAAGCCTCAGATATCGATAAGACTCTCGTCAATCTGACCAGCCGCTATTAACTTTAAATGAATATTATATTATTGAGATTGTTGAGGAGCCTTGTATTGATTAATACTTTTTTTATCAACAATTTTAAAAAAAAAATTTTAATTAATTTCCCAAATAACACGATCTAGAGAATAAAAATAACAACAAGAGTTTGACTAGTTTGGTAAATATAATCTTCACTACAAGAACTAGGTATACCTTTAATAGCATATTATTTGATCAAAGGCTCTTCTGCATCTTACAATTTTGTATGGAATCAATAATATTTACATAAGAACTGATTCAAGTCAAATAAATGTGAATTCCCAGATTGAACTTCTGAATTGTATTTCTCTAAAAGAAAACAGTGCCATTTATATCTAACTTGTCGGAAATACGGCAATGGAAAATATAACTACCTCCATGTTATGGTAATGGTTCAGGCATTTATGGCGTGGAAATTAATTTCCATTGAACGTTTTCATTGTTTTCATTTGCACGCGGCGATTCACGGTTTGTGACACAACACAGCACCTAGGTTAAACTTTTTGTCGAATTAATTGAGTTGTTTTCAGTATTATTTCCGAAAGGTTGTTACCGTTTGCGTTTTACAAAATTGTTAGTTCAGTTTTATGTGCCATGAGCGAGTTGAATGAACGTATGACAAGTTTGAAAAAACTCTGAAAAATTTTAATTATGGGAATGAATACATTTTCCGGAAATGCCGCGAACTATTTCGAGAACCAAAAAAGATAGAGCAATTCAGCGAACACCAATCGATTCTGAATGGATTTGGTATGTGGCTGACATATCGAAAAAAAATTCAGATTTTTGTTTTCGGAAAAAATCACGCAATGCCCTTCTTTTGATTTCGAATGTCACCATCATAGATCAACAAAAAATTTAGAAAAAAAAATCCTTAACGAAATGATAAAAATAATGAAACTTGAAGAAAAATGTGTGTATCAAATCTATTTGATTATAGATTTACTCTGATTGGTAATAAATACTTGTTCCAGAATTGAATCCGAGGGACATAGTCATTCACATTGATTCAAACTTCTTGTGGTTTTGTGACAAGACAATAGCCGTGATGAAACATTACCAGGTAGACCATACATTTCACGGTTTGATAATGATCGTTCGTGACTGATACAGAAAAACGACTTGCTTAAATCATGAAAGTATAGCAGGGCATTCACTTTCATCTATAAATCTGATGATTTATAATAATAATAATAACTTGGTTGTGGTTTAGGTGGTATTGGGATCAATATGGATTTAAGAGAAAACTGTTGTTTTGTTTGCCGACAGAGGACAACGCGAGGACCCCGAGAGATTACCACCAATTTTAACCCTCTGAGATCTACCAGAAAAATAGCTCCTGAAAAATATTATACTATTCGTACTCAAACCCAAGAAATGTAAAATAGAAAGTAATAGCTCATGATCAAGCGTAGTCAAGAGCACCAATAGAGTTACCTTATGAAGTCATCAGCTCTAAATATATCATCAGTAAAATCAGTGAGCGCTGCCTCACAACGTTCTGAAACCAGATTGTTCCTGTGGAAATAACGTTTCGTGATTTAGGTAATCTCTAAGCTGCCTCTCCATCAGCCTCTCTAGAATTTTAGAAAGCACCGGCAAAATACTTACAGGGCGGAGGTCCTTCATTGTTGATGGGTTAATTTTTTTTGGTGTAGGCTGTACAATTGCTTTTTTCCGAGCATCAGGAATTATTTGGGTACAACAATATCTGATCAGATTCAAATTCAGATCATCGGTTCCAATAGCGTTAGTTGTTATGGTATTCATCACCTGCGAGACATCCGTCTCAGAAACTGGGTTGTACCCAAAATTGCTATCAACTTTTGTATTATTATTATAAAACTGAATTTTTTGCCCGATGGGGGGTATATTTGGTAGCGAGCTTATATAATAGAATTCAATAGGTCTACATCTTGTAAATGAAGGGGAATGTATTTATCGTTATTCGATATGATATTAATTTTTTTCAATTCACCTCACATATTTTTTGTCCCGCCGACCCTCAGTTTTTGTTCAAAATAAGATTTTTTTCTCCCGTTTGCATGCCAGATTGGTAAAATTGCGTACCCTTTTGCAGTACTCAAAATGAGCAAGTATTTTCGTCCTTTTCCAGCGTTTGTAAGCCTTCAGCTTCATTGAATGAAGTAGTTCTAGGTTGTCGCTAAGCCAAGGTGCATGCTGTTTAGTTATTCTGATTTCCCTTATGTATATTGAAAAGTTGAACGAGAGATTCATTCAAGAATTGTATTTTATTGTTAAAATTGTCAAGTCGATATATTTCCTGTAGTGGGAGATTTTCTAGATCAGTAATAAATTCATCATAATTGAAAAACCTAAAATCCCGAATAATCTTGAATATGGGGGTTGTGTTGGTAACCTTAATAACCATAATATTTGCCCATAAAATAAATTTATAGCTGTTATATTGATTTTCCTGAACGGTATCCATGCTGATTGTCTTTCAGTAACTCCTCCACAAAATTCACGAGTCTGTTCAGAAAAGCATACTGGAATATTGCTGCAAGGGGCTGTAATGGGTCTGTAGTTTTTCGTTACAAAGCGGGTATAATTTTTAAACAGCGGCAGTACTTTTTCAATTTTGAAAATTTGTAGAACTTTCCCCATCCGAATAATTCACTAGATATTTCATGACAATTAAGATATTGGCAGTAACCTATTTCGATATCATCAGCACTAGGGATTGTTTGTTTTTCCATTCAATCATCAATAAATCAGAAAAGCATACTCGAATATTCTAAAGAGACTACAAGAGGCTGTAATGGATCTGTAGTTTTTCAATATAACGGGGCTATATTTTCAAACAGTCACAGTACTTTTTCAATTTTGAAAATTTGTGGAATTTTTCCTCATTCGAAGAAATTGGTTACTAGATATTTTATGACAATCACGATATTATCAATATCCTTTTCCGATATCATCAGCACCAGAGGATTGATCGTTCTTCAATCTTATAAATGTATATTAATAACAACTTTTGATGAAAATCGTGTTAAATTTAAAAGTAACTTTTTTTAGATCTCTTCTAAGATCTCCATTCGTATCAATAAGGATATCTTTATTTTTTATTTATGTTGGATATATCGTTCATAACTTTCCATGAAAAGCTAATAATATTATGAGTCCCCGTTTCTCCGTATTATACATTGCCGTTAATGAATTATTCATAATTCATCTTGATAATCATGATAAGCAAGATGAAAATCAGTGACTGTTCAACTATTACTTGTAACACGGGAAGACAACAGGGATCAGATCTTAGCCTGATAATACACTACACAGCACATCAAAATTATAGTTTTTTCATTGTTACCACAGTAGATGAAGGTAGTATTCAATTCAAATGAAACATTTGTTTATTTTTTTTTTCTTCACAAAGAAATATGTTCTTACGTTCGCCAAGTCTAAGGCTCTCATTTATCTATGTGTGTTTCCAAAAACAAATCGTGCTCAAGGGCGTGCTCTTAGTTTTAGAATTGAATCTTCTACTTCACCAGTTGGAAAAATACTCATTCCCTTGCCTTTTTATGGTAGGTTGATATCTTTGTCTCCAATAACTCTCTTGTTCATTCCATCATATGTCATGTACTTCATCATTTCTGTATTTATGTTGTTTCATCCTAGTACTTTCCGCAGTTTTAATTTCTTCATTGCATTTATTAATCTCTTTCTTCCGATGTGTTCCATTTCCTGTTGATATTTTCATTTTCGTTTACAAAATTTTCTTCTATATTCTCTTCCTATTATTTTATCTTCGTCTGTGATTATATATTCCTTAGTATTATTGTTTCAATGTTCCATAAAATAGCTTCCTGATTTTCTCTACGAATTTTTTCTTCGTTTTTTGACCGCTATCTTCAATTCATTTATTTTCTCTTCATAAACCCCATAATGTCCTCTTTACTTTGTATTCAGGTACTTTTTCCATGCTTCCTTCTCAATTTTAATTTTAATTTGTAGTTCTTTTATCCACCATTCAGTCCTCTTCGCATTTTTGTTTAAAACTCTTGTTATTCCATAGCTTTCAACAAAAACCATTTCATAATCTTGAAAACACATTAAGAGGACCATTACCATGATTGTTTTCTAAAGATACTATCATTTTACTGAAAAGAATCCGGAATTTCTCAACTTCTAGTGCTTGTATACTCGAGTATACTCTCGTTTCAATAGTGCACAGAAAATAAAAGAAAAGTTTCTCTGAAACACGAAATTCATTACTTTTTTCTTCTCAACTTTTTTCGGATTTGCCATTGAACGATTTTAAATGAATATAATTTGCAAATTATTTTCTTGGAAAATACACTTTACCAATTTCGCCCAACTATTGTCTAATCTATTTATTCATGATTAATCAAGCTCAAGTTGTCAATTCGAAAAGTAAATATTCCATATCGAGTAATTGATATTAAGTCCAAGTACTTAGAGTGATGACTTATTGTCTTTTTACGAAACCTCAACATTACTGACATGTGTCCTGAATTATATTCTCAATTATTCCGAGCAAACATCTTCATTTAACGAATTAAAAGACATAATTCCAGAGTGAAGTTTCTCGACTCGATCTGACTGATTAAATTAAAGATAATTTTCGTGCCAGCAATGAAGGCGTATTTTATACCCACAGAAACTTTTTATTCCTTCGTTAACAGTCCCAAATATATTATTACGGGAAAGTCTGAAAAGTTTTATCTCGCTAAGCCATGAGTTGTAGGCGGGAGATGATGACAAAAAATTCCCGGAGATGAAAAATATTCGCGTTGACGTTTTTGTGTATCAGAAGAATTTCGATCTCCGCGAAGAACGATAAAGCAATATGAACGTTGTGCCGAACGGAATGAAAGACAAATATACAGGGTGTCCCACACTCGATGGCCTATTAGACGTTTCTGGAGGACGGGACCCAGGATAATTTTGAAAATTTGGTTTCTTGGGAAATTAGTTCTGCTCTATACTCTATACTCCGATTCAATATATGCTTAACACTCGGTTGGTATGATGTAACGAAAAGATATTTCTATTGAACTATGGTATTCATTTTCAAAATTACCAAAAACTTATTACCAAAATACTTCGATTCCTTTATCACTTATAATAATCAGATCCATGAGCACAATACGAGGACAACTGATCAATTTCACATATCTAGAACAAGAACAAAAAATTCAATGAACTCGTTATTTTTCAAGGGATTGGACGATTTCAATCAACTTCCCAAACCAATGAAGAACTCAGCCACGTTACATTCTTTCGAAAACCAGCTAAAAACCCATGTTATGTCACTCAACTCATGAATCAACATATAGACTAGGAGGAATCGGCGCATGAGTACCGAAAACTATTCCACCTCAATTTTTTTATGCGATCCTCTTCAAATTGCCCTACTGATGATACAAATGCATGTTGCCATGGGAACCGTATATTGTTTAAACCGAATTGTTTAAACAATTGAAGGAATTATTTTTTCAACCGGAATTTTTTTTATATTCTTTATCAAAATACAAATAAAAAAGGTCCTTTAACTTTTCACGATAAAGTTAATATTTTTAGAGATATGAATTTTTAAAGGTTAAAAAAATCTCATATTTGGTTACTTTTGACCCATGAAAAATATATTAAAAAGAAATCGAAATAATATTCTTTTTTAAATTCTTTATACAATAGTTAATAACATTCTTAATAGAGATTTAAAAAAATTTCATTGATTATACCTGTTTTTTAATTATCAATTTCGCGCGCTTTTTCAAATCTCTATTGAGAATGTTATTAACTATTGTATAAAGAATTAAAAAAAAAATTATTTCGATTTTTTTTTTTTTTAATATATTTTTCATGGGTCAAAAGTACCCAAATATGAGATTTTTTGAACCTTTAAAAATTCATATCTCTAAAAATATTAACTTTATCGTGAAAAGTCATTGGTCTTTTTTTATTTGTATTTTAATAAAGAACATAAAAATTTTTTGTCCGGTTGAAAAATAACAATTCCTTGCAATTGTTCAAACAATTTCGGTTTAAACAATATGGCACGGGGTTGGCCCATGGCAACATGCATTTGTATTATCAGTAGGGCAATTTGAAGAGGATCGCATAAAAAAATTGAGGTGGAATAGTTTTCGGTACTCATGCGCCGATTCCTCCTAGTCTAATATTGTAGTTTATCTTGATGCAGATTTGATATTCAATGTCTTTAAGATATCCTCTTTTTCTTTAGGGATATATTTGTTTTTAGATAAACAGTTTTTAGTTATAAATTTTATATGAGATATTTTCTTTCAACTTCTTTTAACGGCCTGTAATGTGTTTTAATGTGTTCAAATGACTCAAGATGTGGTCAAAAATGTGTTCAACTGTAATGGAATGTCATGTAATCAGCTGTACTTTGTGTATTCATTTTATTTTAATTTTTTATTAATGTTTTTTAATTGAAATTAGTATAATCTGAACAACCATTGTATTTATATTAGGAATTCCTATTTCAATAAAGATTTATTTCATCGATCTGAAATATTTTCAGCGCTGCGGCGTTGCTGCTTATATTGAAAAGTAGCAACTACTTTGATTTTTTAAATGAGACACCCTGTATATCATTGCATTTTTTGCTTTTCACGGTCATTTTTGTATAATACTGTCCTATACCTATCCTAAGCGATTTTTGAGAAATTCATTGATTTCCTTATTTTTTTGCAAAACATGGCTTCAATTAAATGTTTATTAGTTTGGTATTTGGACTCGAATAAAGCTGAAATTTGGGGTGTGGTTTACCAATGTTCTGTGCATCAGTAATGTTCAAGGGAATTCGTTCCCACTTATACAGGGTCGTTCAAAATTTGTGATTTTTCCGATAGATACAAAAATGGTGAAAAGTACATTTTTTCAAATGGAACACCTTGTATATTATCGAATATCCTGAAAGACAATCAAAGTTCTTTCCAAATGATGTATCATATTCCTATACCTAAATAATCTAGTTTCCGAAATAAAAGCAAGCTTCTATAAAAATTTAAAATATCTGCATTTGAATTTGTATCATTATCCATTTTGACAGGAACACCATGAAAATCACTGCTTGTCGAAATTGTCTTGCTCTTTTCTGGTCACGACACCTACTACCATTTCTTTTTTCCAGTATAACAAATCGAACTAGGTAATATTACCCAACTGAAATGATCTGATTAAGAAAATCACTGCTTGTCAAGATTGTCTTGCTCTTTTCTGGTCACGGCACCTACTACCATTTCTTTTTTCCAGTATAACAAATCGAACTAGGTAATATTACCCAACTGAAATGATCTGATGCATTTGTATTATCAGTAGGGCAATTTGAAGAGGATCGCATAAAAAAATTGAGGTGGAATAGTTTTCGGTACTCATGCGCCGATTCCTCCTAGTCTAATATTGTAGTTTATCTTGATGCAGATTTGATATTCAATGTCTTTAAGATATCCTCTTTTTCTTTAGGGATATATTTGTTTTTAGATAAACAGTTTTTAGATATGAATTTTATATGAGATATTTTCTTTCAACTTCTTTTAACGGCCTGTAATGTGTTTTAATGTGTTCAAATGTCTCAAGATGTGGTCAAAAATGTGTTCAACTGTAATGGAATGTCATGTAATCAGCTGTACTTTGTGTATTCATTTTATTTTTATTTTTTATTAATGTTTTTTAATTGAAATTAGTATAATCTGAACAACCATTGTATTTATATTAGGAATTCCTATTTCAATAAAGATTTAATTTCATCGATCTGAAATATTTTCAGCGCTGCGGCGTTGCTGCTTATATTGAAAAGTAGCAACTACTTTGATTTTTTAAATGAGACACCCTGTATATCATTGCATTTTTTGCTTTTCACGGTCATTTTTGTTTAATACTGTCCTATACCTATCCTAAGCGATTTTTGAGAAATTCATTGATTTCCTTATTTTTTTGCAAAACATGGCTTCAATTAAATGGTTATTAGTTTGGTATTTGGACTCGAATAAAGCTGAAATTTGGGGTGTGGTTTACCAATGTTCTGTGCATTAGTAATGTTCAAGGGAATTCGTTCCCACTTATACAGGGTCGTTCAAAATTTGTGATTTTTCCGATAGATACAAAAATGGTGAAAAGTACATTTTTTCAAATGGAACACCTTGTATATTATCGAATATCCTGAAAGACAATCAAAGTTCTTTCCAAATGATGTATCATATTCCTATACCTGAATGATCTGGTATCCGAAATAAAAGCAAGCTTCTATAAAATTTTTAAATATCTGCATTTGAATTAGTATTATTATTCATTTCGACAGGAACACCATGAAAATCACTGCTTGTCGAAATTGTCTTGCTCTTTTCTGGTCACGGCACCTACTACCATTTCTTTTTTCCAGTATAACAAATCGAACTAGGTAATATTACCCAACTGAAATGATCTGATTAAGAAAATCACTGCTTGTCAAGATTGTCTTGCTCTTTTCTGGTCACGGACCTACTACCATTTCTTTTTTCCAGTTAACAAATCGAAGGTAATATTACCCAACTGAAATGATCTGATTAAGAAAATCAGTAATGATTTGCTTAAAAATGTTCATACTTCTGGAGATACTGCTGAAACTTGTTTCCTTCTTACTCTCAGATGATGCAACTCGTTTTTAGCAAAGATTAATTAAAAAAATATCTCAGGAGAATTTGGAAATAGGTTTGAGTCATACTCTCAAAAACGCCCATTAATAAATATTTTTCAGATCATCCTGTATACATCATTTCAGTTTCTACTCCCTAATCTGACTTTTTTTTCGAGTATGACTTCAGATCTAATTCCCAGATATTTTTTTTATTAATCTATGCCACAACTGAATTGCATCTGAGAGTTAGACAAAAATTCATGTTCCAGCTGTACCTTCAAAAGTGCGATGAAACTTCAGGTCTCAATGTTTTTTCTGATGAAGGAAACTGCGGGTTCTGCTGCACTTTGGGATACTATAAACGGTAGAGATAGGTGTACGACATGTTCAGTAAAGTTACTTGTATTTGTCAGTAGAATCCAAAAACAGAATGAAATACTGGGTGTCCAATTTGAAAGTCGAAAGTTGATATTATTTAAAGAACATTTGGCAACACTGCAGTATTTATATCTTAGATCTCCAGGAACGTCCAATAGACCATCGAGTTTGGAATACCTGTATAATAATCATTATTTGTACAATCAGTTCGTCATCTTATCATTTATACACTTCAATACACCACAGAACCTTCTGCATGTTCTCGCTATAATTTGATCACATTGACCATGAAGATAAACAATTTCATCAAAACTTCGTTTGAATAGTTATTGCCTTCCATTTTGATTATTTTCTGGTCAAATTTTTGGTAATGAACGCGAAAACGTTTTATTGTTGATGCAATAATTGTCAAATTTTCATAATGACATATTTCATGACATTTAATACAAAATATGGCAAAACAATCCGGTTTTTATAGAAACTTGCTTTTATTTCGGAAACCAGACTATTTAGGTATAGTCCATCCAATATCAATTGCAGAAGCTGTTTCTATAGAGAGCAAATAAAAACTCACTTCGCTAACACGAGCGTATATGCGAAGAAACGGAACGAAAAGTAATCTGTACTACTTGTATACAGTCTCCGTCGGCACAAGGAGCTCGCTGGTCAACGTGGACTTGAGTGACTGCTGTCTGTTCTACAACCGATTCGTCTGGGCCAATCAAGTCGGACATCAATGCTTGCAGGTGTGTCTATACGATGGGAGGTCATGAATCACGCGTTATATTTGTGTTTTAATAGCTCTGAAAGATTAAAAACCAGTAGCGTCTGTGGTCTTGGTGCCGATCGAAATACGTGTTAGGATATTCTAGTTTTGTTGGAAAATATGGCTTTTTTTCGACCATGGGAAAATGTATGTATTTGTATAAATAAAAGCTTGTCTTTAATTTTTTTTCATTTTTAATTATTTATGAAGTATTTTTAAAATCTTAAAATATCTAAATAAAATTAGTTATCTCCGCCACTGCTGCTCACAGGATTTCGCCGCAAGACTTTTTTATGCTTCTGCAATTGATATTGGGAAAACTATATATAAACATGATACATCATTTGAAAGGAACTTTAATTGTCTTCCAGGATATTCGATAATATACAGGGTGTACTTTTCACAATTATTGTATCACAAATTTTGAACGACTCTGTATAATGGAGAACGAATTCCCTCAAACATAACTAATGCACAGAACATTGGTAAACTTCACCCAGAATTTCAGCTTTGTTCGAGTCCAAATACCACAGTAATAAACATCTAATTGAAGCTATGTTTTGCACAAAATATAAAGAAATCAATGAATTTCTTGAAAACCGCTCGAGATAGGTATAGGGAAATATTATACAAAAATAATCGTAAAGCAATAGCAAAGGAAAAATGCAATAATGTACAGGTGATCTCATTTAACATATCAAAGTTGTTGCTACTTTTCAATATAAGCGGCAACGCCGCAGTGCTGAGAATATCTTAGATCGATAGAGCAGAACTAATGACCCAAGAAACCAAATTTTCAAAATTATCACGTTCTCCAGAAACGTCTTATAGGCCATCGAGTGTGGGACTCCCTGTATATCGGGGAAAACAACATTATAACAATGACAGATCAAAATGAAATACTTCGGAATAGAGAAATGAAAAAAATATGTGGGAAAAAAGGAGGAGAAACTATGTACAATAATGGAGATGAAAGAGAAGCAGAGATCGGAAGCGATCACTAACTTGCAATAATAAAACGGAAAGGTCGAAGAAAATAAAAAAAATAAAAAGAAGACTACATGAAAAATTGAAAAGCTGCAAGATGAAAGGAAGAATATATCAAAGAAAATACCAAGAGTTTCTAGACGTTATGCCAAGAGGTGAAAAAAAAACATGAACCCAGAGGAAATATGTGAACACCCGAAGAAAAGCATACTGGCGGCAGCTGTCGGAAGATGTGGCAAAATAAACATAAAAAACATAAAAAAAGGTTAGATCAAGTCAGTAGCGAGAGATGGATGCTAGCAGAAACGAAAATCCCGAATTAACACAATGGAGTTTACTAAGAAGAATATAAAACAAAAACAGAAGGGATGAAATATAAAAGAAAATCTACAATAATCGCAAAAATAATAGGACAACTCGGAAGGTTCGAACAGAATTAGCGATCAACTTCAGAGCCATTTCTTTTATTTTATTTTTATTTCTTTAATTTATTTTATTTATTTTGTAATCCACAGAATAAATCCAATTACAGATTACAAGTAATCACTGTTACAGCGAAATTTTTAGAGATAGCCATATCACATGATTACTATAGTAAGACTACTTAGAAAGAAATACAAAAGCTTCAAGTGAATAGGATACATTTTGACTGATTTTAAATCGAAAGAAAATGAGAGAAGTAAGCAATGTCTCCAATCATCATGTTTGTATGAGATATTAACATAGCAGTTGAACAAACAGAAGAAATGTACTTACATATACCCATCATAATTGTTCATAGAAAAATCGAATTTAAACGGTTTTCTTCACATAAAGGATTCAATATAAAATTGAACCAGAGAAAGGTAGATCTCAGGTGAAAAACAACTACTTTCCTGGCAAATACCACGCAGAACGTTGAATGATATTCACCTGAAAATCACTAGGTACCGCCAGTTAAAGTTTATCTTTTCCGGCGTACCTATAGGTGTTACAAGATCGATGATGGTTTGTTTACGTTGTGTCTCACTTCAGCCAGAGTTCTTTGGACTTTTGGCTGGTTGACTACTCCGTACTGATGAGGGCCAAGAAGCCTGAAACCGGTATGCGGATTGTTAGGTGAACACGACTTGAATTAAACATAATCGAGCTTATCAGAAAGAAACATTTGCATTCAATGTCCATTGATATTTTATGGAAGTATGCATGGATTTTCAGGTGAATATCATTCAACGTTCTGCGTGGTATTTGCCAGGAAAGTAGTTGTTTTTCACCTGAGATCTACCTTTCTCTGGTTCAATTTTATATTGAATCCTTTATGTGAAGAAAACCGTTTAAATTCGATTTTTCTATTCATTCCACTTCACATGGCACTTATCTCTCACTATATGCTAGACGGGCTTGCCACTCCTACTGAGAAGGAATCTTTTATTTAGAAACCTATCGAGGTGGGAGATTTTCGGAGTGTTTCTTTCTGTCACTAGGTACCGCCAGTTAAAGTTTATCTTTTCCGGCGTACCTATAGGTGTTACAAGATCGATGATGGTTTGTTTACGTTGTGTCTCACTTCAGCCAGAGTTCTTTGGACTTTTGGCTGGTTGACTACTCCGTACTGATGAGGGCCAAGAAGCCTGAAACCGGTATGCGGATTGTTAGGTGAACACGACTTAAATTAAACATAATCGAGCTTATCAGAAAGAAACATTTGCATTCAATGTCCATTGATATTTTATGGAAGTATGCATGGATTTTCAGGTGAATATCATTCAACGTTCTGCGTGGTATTTGCCAGGAAAGTAGTTGTTTTTCACCTGAGATCTACCTTTCTCTGGTTCAATTTTATATTGAATCCTTTATGTGAAGAAAACCGTTTAAATTCGATTTTTTTTCTATTCATTCCACTTCACATGGCACTTATCTCTCATAATTGTTCATGTTGCGAGAGAAGAAAATATAAAAAGAGAAAAAACAAGAAGATAAAATGTTATTCATACAATGAAAAGTTAAGACAATTCAGAAAACTCAGTATGTAATATTGGTGATAATGATAAATATAAATATAAGTACTCAACATGGAAATAAAACTGATATCTTTCGCTTAAAACTAGAGAAGGTTTCAAAAAAGATATCTACGTTGTGTAAGTATTCGTTGCTGTGAGACATAATATGTACAGGGAAGTTCGTAGGCCAAGATGGGAACGTGGAGTTGATAACCGGAATAATGCATTCATATTTCTCCTATTGAATTGAGGGACATGAAAATAAATCCTACTTAGTAATTGCGTGCAATTGATCAGATTGTTGACCAGTTTATATAGAAATAGTATATTTGCAATTGTCCTTCTACTTTCGAATTTTTTGAATTTGAATTCAGTAAGCAGAGTGTCATATGGGAAATCAAAATAATAGATACCGTATTTTTTGAAATATAGATATCGGAGATTTTTTTTTTGTACTTTTTCGATACTGTTTTTATGTTCTGAATACAATGGAGACCAGATGATTGAAGCATATTCCAGAATACTTCTAACATAGGCATTATGAAGATATTCCTCCGATTATTGGGAAGACTTTACTCCGATTATTGGAAAGAGTTTTGAAATAATCGTCAAGGAAGACAATATACTATGTGCAGACTGCCCTACAGCAAGTTGTACGCGGTATTGTTAGTCATTATTCATGATGTACCCAATGAAAGATTTTCTACTACTGCCGCTTATATTGTATGCCAGTACGAATTCCTGCGAATCTAACGACAACCAGCTCCTAGACTGATATATTTGTATTCAATCGTGTCTACGCGTTCATTTTCCTTCTCAATCGATACTCAATGAACCAGGACTAGTAGATGATACTCTCGAAACTAAGCGCAACTGCGGCTCCCTAATCTATGAAAGGGCGCTAAGCATCGAGTCCGACCGGCTGACCGAGCCTGTTTACCTTCCCCAGAAGTTCTCCAACAATCCGGGAATGAGATAAACTCTCAACTTCAGCTCTTAAAACTTGGCAATAGTACGGAGGAGTGCTCTGCCTGCTCTGACATCTGGTGTTGTTGTACGACCCTTATAGTGTATCGCGGATTTCGACTATTCACGATGAGTTGGCGAGATTTCGAGGGAACGATCTGCATTGTATTAGATCCCAGAGTAGGTGTGGTTTGGATCGATCGGCCGAATTCAACATTTTCAAATAAATCTGGGAAATTAAAAGAGCTCATATAAAAAATTTAGACAGATTAGTTGCTTCTTTCTATGCAGTTTGTCCAACTTTTTTTTCCCAGAGGCTGGATAAGAATGTTGAAAGTTGCCATGGGACTGGAGCTTGGTTATCAGTATATTCCACTATAGTTACATTGATTTTGAAAAAGGGCGAAGTTAAAAATTTGATTCACGATTTCATTCCTGATGTCGATTTCGTGAGATATTATCTGAAAGGATTGTGGGGGTTATTGATGAAATTGTGCACCAGAAATATTTATTCATTCATGTGTAGTTTTGCACCTCTGTAGTCCGCTTAAATAGCAATGAGCAGTTTCTATACATTTCTCATCTCAATTCGTGGCTGACTGAAGGCATAATTATTTTGTTGAATAATTTATTTTATGTAATTGTTCTTCCATGTAAAATTCTACTATCTACTAATGTATGTTTGTTGGTTGTTATATGTATTTATGTGTATTATACTATGATTTATTTTTCAGATCAATTTCCACACTTTAATTGACATGTCCTTTTTTATGTATATGAACATAAAGGAAGAATAAATATTCTATTCCATTGGCTTCGATATAAGTGGCCTTCCAAACCAAACCAATGCTTCTCTCTATGATAGATGGAGCCTTCATGATCATAATATGATATAGGATACGTCAAACACCAAATAACTCACAGTCAGTCATACTACATTTACATGAAAAAACAATTTCACAAGGGCAGAAATAAAAATATAAGTGAAAAAAAGAAAATATACATATTTATCGGATATATAATAAAAAACTTTTTAACAAAAAATTACACCAACGAAAAAATCAACTGAAAAGCAAAAAATAAGATGAACCTTCTTAGTCCTAATGATAATTGAGCTCCTAAACTAATGTGAGTAACTAATTTTGAGTCGGCGCCAAATAAACTAGCAATTGGATTAGGTAAGGCGTAAAATGATGACAGCGGGATGCACGGCGGCGTTTTGATCACTTCTTCAAAGTAGTTAGTCACATTAGTTATCATTGAGACTAAAAAGTTTTATTTCATTTTTTGGTTTTCAGTTGATTTTTTCGTCGGTTTAATTTTTTGTTAAAAAGTTTTTGTTTTTCACTTTTTTGTGGTCAAAATCAACTAATAACTATCTACTCAATTGACTCCAGGTATCCATTATGTATGTCTAAAAAGTCCCCTTCCCCCCTCTTATTTTTGGAACGATTATACATAAACAAGTGGAATTTGGAAACTGAATATTTCTACTAGTGATGACAGATGACGAAATCGTCAAAGATGACGTCACAAGGCCATTGTGACCAATAATTTTAAATGGAACCCTACGGCAAACGACACCTCTTTCAAGAGGTATCGAAAAAACCTATTCCATGATACTAATTTTGTTTGTGTTTATGGCAGTTTTAATGGCGCATTAGTAAACATTCAAATTTAAATTCCATTCAGTATGATATTAATTACAGATTTAAGAATCAGTATCTACTTGAAGAAATTGCTCGAAGTGACCTCCATTTACTTCCTGACAGTGAAATATCCCATTTTTAAACTCTTCTCTTACTTTTGCAAATGTGACTGCGGAAACAGCCTCACATTCTGCAACAATACATTGTTTTAAAACGTCAATATTGTCAGGTTTAGAGGCGTAAACCTTCGATTCAAGGTACCCCCACAGAAAAAAATCCAAAGGTGTGAGGTCCGGTGATCGAGCTGGCCATTCCGTTGAACCTCGTCGTCCAATCCATCTACCACGATACTCCTCATCCAAATACCGTCTTACTGCACCGCAATAGTGTGGGGGAGCACCATCCTGTTGGAATGTTTTTTCCAAATTGCCGAATTCATCTGGATTATCTTCCAAAATTTCAAGGATTAACGGTTCTATTGCGTTTAGCAACAGCTCCAGTTAAACCTGTTGAATTAATATTGAAAAAAAGAGGCCCAACGATGTGGTTTCCCAGGATACCTGCCCAAACATTCACTTTTTGGGGAAATTGGGTATGTGTTTCACGAAACAGGTGAGGATTTGCGTCACTCGAATACCTCACATTCTGTGTATTTACATTTCCATTCAGAAAGAAAGTACTTTCGTCACTAAAACAAATTGTTTTGACATAGTCTGGCTGTTGGTTTATTTTAGTTTCCATATTTTCACAAAATTCTAGTCTTCGGTCTGGGTCGTCGTCTGAGAGTTGATGAACCATTTTTAATTTGTATGGATGAAATATGTTTTTGTCTACACCCTGTGTACTGTATTCCGACTGACTTCACAGGTAGATGCAACGTGAGTTGTTGAAGAAGTAGGATTAACTATTACTTCTGCTAGTATATCAATTTTTTTCTCATCAGAAATTTGTGGTCTGCCAGATCGTTTCGCATCATTAATACTACCCGTTGTTTCAAACTTACGAAGAAGCTTCCTTAAATAAGTCTTCGAAACGGGGCGATCGGGAAACCTCTTATTAAAAATGTGTTCTGCTGCATGAATATTTTGTTCAGTTTCACCAAGAATTAGGATCGCTGCTACTTTATCACCTAAAGCACGTACCATTTCGCTTCTTGGAGCACTTAAACGTTCGGCTCACAACAGTTTAACAAATTATTAAAATGTACAAAAATATTAAAAGTACCAAAAGCTGCTAAAATAGTTAAACGTTTGATCAACAATACACAAATTATTAAATGTACAAAAACTTGGACAATTACAAAAACGTCGAATTAGGGAGACTAACAAAAACGTTAGCTCATTTGACAACTATCCAGATGCGGAGCTTGAATTTGGAATGTTAGTATTAACTGATTAAATTCATCACAGCTTTGCGTTTTTCAAAAGCGAGTTGCCAAAACTGCCATAAACACAAACAAAATTTGTATTATTGAATAGGTTTTTTCGATACCTTTTAAAAGAGGTGTCGCTTGCCGTAGGGTTCCATTTAAAATTATTGGTCAAAATGGCCTTGTGACGTCATCTTTGACGATTTCGTCATCTATCATCACTGGTAGGGAAGTTTACAACCTTTAATATTCAATTTCCAAATTTCACTTGTTTATGTTTAATCGTTCCAAAAATAAGAGGGGGGGAGGGGACTTTTGAGAAGCACTGTATATGTGCCAAGTCCCATCAGAATCGGTTCACAGATGAAAAATTAATAATCCCCTGTTTTTCTACCCTAGGGGTGGATTATTCGTTTCCAAATCCAAAAATGACCAACTCTGAAGTATACTCTGTCCACTAAAAAAAGAATCATCTGAATCGGATCACCCAGTACAAAGTTATGAGTAGTAGAATCGGTTAACGGGTGAAAATTCAGTGGATGAACGAAAAATATCCCCTATTTTCGAAGTATAGCTTATTTCGAACTATACCTTATTTAATAAAAAAAGAAGAATAATCGAAATTGAACTGCTCTGTGTTAAGTTATGCGTGATCATACATGAACAAAAAATACTAACGCGTCGACTGGAGAAACTCATCCTTTTTGATGTTGTCGGTTAAAAACAACTGTAAATGAAAAATTATCACTTTGAAAATATTTATTCTATTTAAATTTCTCACGTTATCAGGAAGGTGGTTGAATAATTTTGCACCTACGTAAGAGGGACAATTTTCATACAAGCAATTTGAAGGTTTCTGGAGCCTTATGAACTCTCTATGTCTGGTAGGATACGTGTGAATATCACAGTTTCGAACATGATTGTGTATGTGTTTTTTTAAACAATACAATGCATTTGTGAATATAAATGTACGGAACGCACCTAATTTCATTGAGAATAAAGTGTTGTCTACAAGATTATCTACGTTCTATTCCATAAATTAGGCATATAACTCTCTTCTGGAAATTTTTGTTTTTGTTTTGTAGATATTGTAGGTGATGTGGGAATATACAACAGCAAAGTATACATTTCAGAGTTGCTTTTTATCGAAAATGGACTTCAACTATCTAACTGCATTGTTAACCTTTTTATTGATAGGATTTATTCTTCATTCCCAGGTCATCAATATTAGTACCAAGAAATTTGGTGTTATTTGACGATTCAATGGTTTCATCGCCTACTCTAACCTGAAAATTATCAATTGGTCCTGCAATCAAACTGCATTAAAACAGTTTTCTTCGCATTCAGCACCAAATAATTTTTGTGTAACATTAATTTGTGAACTCGAAGCTCAAAATATTCAATTTTTCTTGGAGTTCCTCAGCTACAAATTCTGTGGGTACATGTGTTGACAGATCGTTGAGAAGAAAAATTAGTGGACCCAATATAGATCCTCGAGGAACTCCAAGGTCAATGTCATATGATTGTGACCGACAATTGTCTATTTAAACTTTTATCTTCCTGAGAATCAGGTATGACCCAAGCCACAAAAGAACCAAGTCTTTCAGGCAGCATCAATGAAAAAGAAGTCTAATGGAATTAGGTCCGGCGATCTTGGTGGCCATGCGCCCGATCTACGTTTGAGTACGACACTAAAACTTCCACTGTAGGCTAGTCCATTGCTAGCCAATGTGCCAATACTTCCCTCTCTTTTACTCTACAATAGTATTAGTGAATTATCCACGTCTCGCGCAGGTGGCCATTTCGAAGTGAACTTCCTGAAAACGCGCCAGGGATCGACTTTTTAACGATTTCATTATTCGCATGTCTCAAACCAAAAAATTAGACTTAATAACATATTTTCTGATAGGCTTTTAATTTAATATTCGCCCATTTGAATTTCCATAAATAAATAATTATTGAAAAAGGGATGTTAAACAGTAATACTTAAAATTGACATTAACTAAGTAACTTTTCAAAGTAATTGGCAAGGTTATCTTAGTACATTTTTTTTACACCACAAGTTATCAAAGTCAGATATTGGATTGTATGAAAATTATGGATAGGAATTTTTAAACAAAATTCCTCCACATTTGAAAGGAAGACTATTCTAGATGAAAAAAGTAATATAAAACCATCTGAGGATCAACTAGTCCGCCATCCTGGAGCTGCCATCTTCCATTTATGATTTTTGCTAAAAAAATCAATAATCATCGACTTAATTCATAATCTTTGACACCAAAAACCTCCACAAACCAATTTTGAATAGAGTCAGTATATAGTCACAAAATTCGTCCACCATCTTGGAACCGCCCTCTTGAATTCATGACTTTTGACAATAAATTCATAATCTCCGACCACAAAAACCTCTACATACCAATTTTGAAAGTTATATTTGAAACTATTGAGACGATGGACGCCCGAAACGAAAGAAATTGAATTAGAGCTCATTTGTTTTTAAATCGCGGAAGAACAAGCAGACAACCACTTTTCCTTAGTGTGGACCCTGGAATCACTTTTATTTAACCGATTCACGTCGCCAGTTCACATTTATGCACAGTTAATGTGAAATGGAACACTGATCGATGTGAACAAATATGTTCATTTGATATTCTTCTTATGTTCTTTCGCAATTCAGACAGACTTTCAGGATTTAATCAGATTTTGAACAATTTGTCACTTGATATCGACAATATTTCCAAACATTAATTCATCGTTGTGGAAAGTGGGTCATTCTGTATTATCGACAGGAAATCCCCGATCGGGAATCAACCCAACCGTCTCTTATCATCCTCATATTAGGTTAGATTAGAATTTTCGCCAAGTCACCATTGCCATCAACCTCGTATATTTTATGAAAGGAAGGTTTTATGGGTGAAGTAACGGAAAATGCCGTGAAATGCAGAGTCAGTGTAAACTCAAACTTTGTTTGATCGACGGGGTGAAAACGTCGTTTCAAGTTTGGGCGCTTATTAATTTTCGATTGCCTTTGAATGTACCGAGGAATACCTTTTCAACTCCCTTATTCATCGTGGGAAGTCTGGTGAGAGGTTTGAGTGAATGGGGAGGTTTGAGACAAAGTTATATGAATTATTCGCGTCAAGCTGAAAATCTTTATAACTACTGAGCTTTCAAGAATCGTTAATTCCACTAGGTATAATGAATATACTGGTATGATTTTCCGATGCTTGATACTGCTCTGTTCGTGGGATTTGTTTCAAATATCGCATCGGAGTATAATTAAATAGTATATATTCGAACTAGAATATCTGTGAGTTTGATGGTCATAATCTAATCATCTGAAAATTTCGATATTATCGTTCCATATACTTGAATGAATGTATAATACCGTTCAAATATTTAGTTTGCAGTGCCGATTGGGAACTGAAGTTATTAAAACTATTACATTTCATGTACACGTTTCACTTTTATATTGTAACTTACAAAATAACGCAGCTCATAATCAACATCAATCAACGAGAGGAGACCCAAAATGTATATGAAAATTATACATTTTTGACATTGAACAATAACAGCTGAAGTGAAATAGTTGGGAGATGTGATGGTCGGAAGTACTTAAAAATGTTTATATTAAAAAAAGGCTCAACAGAAAGATATGGCAAAAGATATGGTAAATTTTCACTGCGGCATGCAAGAGGAAAGCGAGAAGTGATATAGTGGAAAAAAACAATCAAAATCATTGGAAGTGTGATTAGACATAAACACTTTTTAACAAAAAATTAAACCGACGAAAAAATCAACTGAAAAGCAAAACAAAATAAACCTTCTTAGTCTTAATGGTAATTGAGCTCCTAAACTAATGTGAGTAACTAATTTTGATTCGGTGCCAAACAAACAATTATCGAAGATCATTATATTTCTTTGAATAAGTAATCAAAACGCCGCTATTCATCTCCCTGCCATCATTTTACGCTTTACCTAATTCAATTGCTAGTTTGTTTGGCGCCGACTCAAAATTGGTTACTTACATTAGTTTAGGAGCTCAATTATCATCAAGACTAAGAAGGTTTATTTTATTTTTTGCTTTTCAATGGATTTTTTCGTCGGTTTCATTTTTTGTTGAAAAGTTCTTATTTTAAATTTTTTTGTGGCTGTAATCTACCAATTTCTACCTACTCGATTTTTGATTACTTTCAAAATACTTACTTACCTAGCTTACTTCAACTATTAGTATAAATAATATTATTATCTACTTCAACTATTTATTGTTATATTATATAAATTATTTTTGAAAGTTCTGGTCAGTTGATTCCATCACTTTGTATATAATTCCATCCTTTCATAGAATGTAATTATTGTGACGGATGTAGGAGGATCTGTCAATGTCAACTACATATGTGTGCCAATGTTCACAAGTGAAAAATCAATCATCCCCCATTTTTCTACCCATAGGGGTGAATTATTACATTCCAAATTAGAATATGATCAACTATGGGGTATACCCTATCTAATGAAAATGAATAATCCAAATCGGAAAACCCACTACAAAGTTATGCCTGATAGAATCGGGTAACGGACCAAAATTCAGAGGTTGAACGACCAAATCCAAATGGGACCAACTTCGAAGTACACCCTATCCAATGAAAAAAGAATCATCGGAATCGGACTCTGTAAAATGTTATGCGTGGTCATACATAAACAAATAAAAAAAATATACTCGTCGACTAGAGAACCTCCTCCTTTTTGGATTCGTTGGTTAAAAACAGACCACGTCAGTGTTTTAATTCGCGGAGACATGAAATATGTAAGGGAGAATATGTACAATCAGCATCGAAAAACGTACCCGGCTATACCGCGCAAAGTTTTGGCAAAATCAGATATTTAATTTATAGATGTAACTTTTAAATATTGCACCAAATTTTGCAAACAAGTTTTTAATATTCATGGTTATTAATATTTGTGATCCGTACATAATTTTCTTCTTCAACCCAAAAAAATTGTATTATACTTCGAAGCTGCTATTCACAACGCCGTACAATTTGTATGAAGTGACATCACTATACATGGGTGCAGATTTTATCTAACTCAATCATGCTGGCGCAAAATGAAAAATTCTGGCTTTTCTTGTGAATACGAGGACAAACGTTCTGAACATCGGAAATTGGTTGCGATTGTGTTTTGGCATGGTTCTCCTACACGAAAATATTGCTAGTGAATTTTTTGTATTTGAATTGATGGATGCCAAATGATGTTATACAGTTTGCACACTATCTATCTGATCGTTATATTTCAGAAGAATCTAAATTCTCTTTAAATATTTGGGCCGATGCTAGCTCCGAATTGAACAAAACAACGAACGCGTGCAAATCCTTCCATTCCCACTTTTAACAATTCATTTCATTATTGTTCTCCGTTAATTTTAGATTTGATGATAGTTTTAACAAAATTTCAAAATGATTTGTATAGAATGTAATAATACCAATATTGCTTCAAAATCAAAATATGTGCATACTCTAAGAATGCTTTTTGGAGAATATTCTACAAGATTTCAAGGACAAGAAAATGAGCACTCTAAATATTGTAAAAACTGTTTCCCCCATATATTGTGCTAAAATAAAATAAGGTCATTTTCGTATTTTTCCTAATATGAACCTACTAAGATATAACAAAATTTCTGTACCCTAATAAAATGTGTCAAGTTTCATCATGCGTATTCAGGTAGTTTCTTGTGCTTGTGACCAGTTTCATGTCTAAAAATTTGTATTAACTGACTCGCTCTCTTATCTATGATGATATATACATATTGGTTATACGTTCATTACATCAACATAGAAATATACCACCAAAGTTCTGAATCGATATTGTCAACAAATTCTGGCTTGTCTTCAACCACAAGAAATAAATGAAATTTTATTAGCAAAAAAAAACAGGTTTAAATTAAAACACAAGAATATTAATAATCCCTCTGTTCCTTTTAAACATTTCTTGCATATCAGTCGATTGGAATAAGGATCAATATGATATTAAAAAAAATATTTTTTATTTGCGAAATATCCGATTCTTATTATATTAGTCATCAAAACTATATACTAATGGATTATTTCTCAAATTTAAATCAGATAAATAGTTTTATTGTAATACTGAGAAGGGTACTCACTCAAAATAGATTTCAGAGACATAATAGGTACATCATGTCCTGAAAACATTGAATGATGTTGAAATCGTGGAACATAAATGAAACTCCACAAGATTCTGTGAGTTAGGAAAAAAGGGGGCGGTAAGATATCAATGAATTATCTGAAGTTTTGTGTGATTAAGTTGAAAAAGTAATTTTCAATCACTATGCCTCTGTTGGTGTTTATACAGTTCTGATTAAAAGTATATCACTTCACTAGGTGGTATTTTCCACATTGAGGATTGTAATAATTATACAGCTCTACAGACCCTGCTGGCCCATGGATTCAGGGATATTTTTACATTTTTGTCCATTTTTTGACATAATCCCTATTCTCAGTAATCCCAGGTTTTGAAGAGATAAAATCCCACTAAATATAGAATAATTAAAAATATTACAATAAAACCAACTTCAAAATTACCAACCTTCAATTTACATAATTTAATTCCTCTTTTACTCTTTCTTGGACGTCATCTTCTAATCCCTCCTTTCTCTCCCAGCACTGCTTTTGCCACACTTGCCTCCTGCATCCTACTCACAGGTCCTAGGCATATAAGTCGTTGCACTTCAACTTATGTAGTTATAGGATACATTTTTCGAATCCATCAACTTTCCCAGGCTTTCATTTCAATTTATAAATATCGAGTGAGTGTCAACGTTTCACATGCTTATAATGCAGTTGGTTGGATAATCGTTTTGTATATCCTTAATTTTGTTTTTCTTTCTCAGTAACTTGCTAGGAGACCCTGTTTCCTGCTGCCTTATTTTTGTTGTCTTTGTTATCTTTGTTGTATTTAATGTTTTTCATTACATCGAGCATACGTAAAATCAAAATTATGTTCATCATTCGTAACATGTTCAACTAGAGCACTGCTTTGAAAGTATTCATTTTTCTTATAATCCTTTGATCCGATATTCTCTTTGAAAATAACATCCTTTTTGATGTACATAGCAATCCGTGCGATTCTCACAATTCATTTCATATGCTGCATCCGATTCAATATTTGGGAATGTTTATTTTCAGTATGAGAAGGGCCGTTTGGATATCATTTGCCCAATATATTTATATATTTTGAATTGTTCTTCTATTATTCCAAATCAAATTCCTTCTCAGAAAAACAATATAACCCATTACAATTCCTAGATATAGCTATTTTTAAATGTCGAGATGGAGTTATGTAAGTAGAAGGATTTTTCAATTACTTTTCACAACAGTATTTATTATGAAATTAACGTCATTAGGAATGGAACCAGAGCACTTGTAATATCCATCCCAGAATAGAACTATGGAAATCTAGAACTGATGAAAAAATATCATAATAGAAATAAAATCCATTATTATTTAGTTAAGAAAACTCTTAACGTATCAAATAAAAAGAGGTACAATGGAAATCAACTGCAGTAAAGTAACGCATGTCAAAATTCTCTCTGAGACACCAGCAGTTGTTCTGAAAGAAGAACAATGCAAAAATACCTTCTGTAAATGACCCAATAAAAAAAAGTTATAATTCACGTCAAAAAACTCCACCCAAGATGTAGTGTATAAAATCAATTATGAGTTTCACGAAATGATATATAGGTCTAACAGGGCGTTATTTGTGAAGAAGGACATCGAAATACAAGAGAAATTAAAACACAGCGAGGGATTAAATACTGTATTTTTCAACTTGATAATGCAATTCTCCAAATAATTATTTAATTTTACAAACTCGTGTTTTTCTAAACATATAATCTTGGGATGTTTTATAGAGGTTCTTAGATTTTTTCTCAGTATTCATTTGACTGATGTTAGAACTACTAATTATTTCACATATACAGGGTGAGTCAACAGGATTCCCGTGGTTCATTGCTCCTTAATGTACCACTATTTCGATTTCCTATATTTTTTTTGTCAAAGGGACCATCTAAGACCACCTTCCAAAATAATTTTCATTCATACAGGGTGCATCATTGATGCGTGGCTAACAAAAGTTGTTCCTTTTCAAATGAAACACCCGGTATATTCTCATATATTCCGATCGGCTGTTCCGTTGGCTGCTCAACGATGTTTTCAATTTTGAATTCCGTTGCGGCGTTGCCAAGTTATTTAAAAGAAATCTATTTTGTAGACTTCTTTTCGAAAAATTATCTGTTTCACATTTTGAAATATTCAGTAAAGATAATTGGGGAATCGTTGGTCGATATGATGATGTTCATTGAGAATTCCAATAATTTGGAATAAATTGTACAGGATGTTCGATATAACAACACAAACTTAGCCATTTTCAAACATCGGTATTTTGATTTTTTCAAATGGAACTCCTGTATATTTTCATTTAAATCAACTCCTTGTTAATAACTACACTTTTCATTCACCACGTCATTCATGTACCTAAAACAACTCGTCTCCGAGATATTCTTCATCCTGTGTATCATATTTATTCGAATCTAACAGAAAATAACAATGATTAATGCAGCAAATGTTCAATGTGCCTGCCATTTTCACCAATACACACTCTCAATCTGTTTCGGAAATTAGTATCCACATGTGCCAGCATATCCTCTGAAATTTTCCCAAAAGCAGTACGAATTCTTGCTTTCGTATTTTCAGGAGATGTAGGCGGAGTTCGATAGACAACCCATTTAATGTATCCCTATCGAGAAAAATCAATTTTTGTAAGGTCCGGTGACCTTGGAGGCCACTGAACTGGCCCTTCTCTACCTATCCATTTTTCACGGAATTCATTATCAATGTATTACCGCACATCAGTGTGGTAATGTGCAGGCGCGCCATCTTGTTGTAGCCACATTCTCTGCCTTATTGCCAATGGAATATCATCTGATAAATTTGATAACTGACTTCGCAGAAATCTTAGATATTTTCTTCCATTGAGATGACCGTTGAAAAAAAGGGCCCAATTACACGCCGTCCAATGATACCTCCCCAAACATTCAGTGACCAACGTTGTTGGTAATTGCATAATAGTGCATATTATGCCGATTCACATGGCCATTGTTGTGAAACGTGGCTTTGTCTGAAAATAGAACATACTCAAAAAAATCAGGTTCTTGGTGGATTTTATCTACACCCCATTGGCAAAACCGCAATCGCTTTGGAAAATCTCTTTCAGTCAGCTCCTGCATTAACTGCATATGATATGGATGGTAATTGCATTTTCTCACCATCCGAGAAAAACTACTTTGAGATATTCCTAACTCCCTACTCAGAATACGTGTACTCACATGGGGATTCTCGGTAATATGCAATGCAATATCAAGAATATTTTCATCATTCGTTACAGGACAAGCACGTTCAAACTTTTTGTGAAATACTTTACCGGTTTCCTCAAATCTTGTTTTGAGGTCTCGAAATGCTCGCTGGTCTGGATGTATTCTCTCAAGAAACTTTTGTTCGTATAATCTAGATGCCAGTAAGCTATTGCCATCACTTTCCCCCAAAGCATACACCATTCTAACAATGTCTTCTAAACGATAATTCATAATGCCACAATCATTTTTAACATAACTGGATCGTAGTTTGACAAATTCCGATAGTCATTCTTTCAGCGGTAGTCATGGATAACTGAACTAGAAAAAATAGTTACATTTGAAAATTTCTTTTGCTATGCTAGTTATTCATGAGTTGCCAATAATGCTTTTGAAGATGGAAAAAAATAATTGAAACATCAGTCAGTATCAGTATTTTCTATGAACAAACATTTAGATAAAAAATCTATAGAATTGTTGATTTGATAATGAACAATTCCTTTGAACTAGAATATCTCGGAAACATGTTGTTTAAGGTACATGACATCGGGGATGAAAAGTGTAGAGTCATTAAAAAGGAGTTGATTTCAATGAAAATATACAGGGTGTTCCATTTGAAAAAATCAAAATACCGATGTTTGAAAATTGCCAAGTTTGTGTTGTTGCATCGAACATCCTGTACAATTTATTCCAAATTCTTGGTATTCTCAATGAACATCATCATATCGACCAACGATTCCCCAATTATCTTTACTAAATATTTCGAAATGTGAAATAGGTAATTTTTCGAAAAGAAGTCAACAAAATAGATTTCTTTCGAGTAACTCGGCAACGCCGCAACGGAATTCAAAATTGAAAAAATCGTTGAGCTGTCAATGGAACAGCCGATCGCAATATATGAAAATATACCGGGTGTTTTATTTGAAAAAGAACAACTTTGGTTAGCAACGCATCAATGATGCACCCTGTATGAATGAACATTATTTTGGAAGGTGGTCTTAGATGGTTCCTTTGACAAAAAATATAAGAAGACGAAATGGTGATACATTAAGGAGCAATGAACCACGGGAATCCTGTTGACTCACCCGTTTTCGTGTATTTGTTATTATTTTGTCAAAATGAGCAAATAATCTCATTTGTTTGATACTAAAATGATTCTTTATCCAACTAACTAATTTGTAAGAATTGTTAAATAGATCAACATACCCAACAGTTAAAAACTGCTACAGTTTTGATTTTTCAAATCTTGTAATTTTTCCCTTCTGCCAAAGAGACAGAATGAGACAGTTTATTCAGATTTACAATCAAGAAACTAATAATAATAGAGTCAAAATACTAAATGATTTATTATTTTTCCTAAAATAATTGAAAACCTGTATCGTTTTGTTGCAAGTCTTTGAATTCCATTCCAGTATCCATTTGCCTGTGTGAAAGTATGAACTATCATCCTGTGTTGTGTATCTAGAATGTCTGTTTATACAGTGTGACCCATTTAAAATGGAACCACCCCTGTAGAATACGCATTTTTCAGTCAATCTCTAAAATATATTTTTTTTAATATTAAGCATCAAAAACTGTATCTTGACACGAATTTTCATAACTTTAGTTTCATTTCCAAGGCACACTATGGTTTTTTTTCTTTGTCAAAAACGGCAAAAGTCTACTAGGCACGTTTTTTTTCCAAATTTGACTACACCACTGGATTTGCAGTCATTATAAATAAAAACCATCAAAATTTCATAAAAAAATATTGGTAAACAATGAAGTTACAACAACTTTAATTTTGGAAACAAAGTATTTGATTATAATTTTTATTCAGATTGCAGACATATTTGAAATCTGGCAACACTGCCGATACAAAGTAGAGCACAAGTGAATTTGTACAGCGAAAATCCGAAGTCAATAGCTCATTCCGTTCAACAGTTATAACTACTGAAAGTATGGTAATGTGAGCGATTTGTGGTCTACTAAATCACAGCCTACTATTGATTTAGTACAATACCTATGCCCAATGTGATGATGATTTCCTCAAATTATTGATACTTTCTCTGAAAGCTTGTTTCAGTTGAGTTTTGTAGAATAAAAAAGGAAAATTTTTTTGTCCTGCTTTCTGTTTTATTATTGAATAAATAATTTTGATACTTGATTCGGTTCATTTCGTTTTTATCGGCTATTGAAAACTGCATAACTTGAAAATGAATTTTTAATTTTCTGTTATTTTCGAATACACTTATAACCTAAACTTAAATTAATGATTTTAAGGGAATATTATTCACAAACCCAGTGGCGTAGTTAGATGTTTGTTACAAAATCGCTTCCACCAGAAATCGCTCACATTACCATACTTTCAGGAGTTATAACTGTAGAACGGAATGAGCTATTGACTTCGGATTTTCGCTGTACAAATTCACTGGTGTTCTACTTTGTATCGGCAGTGTTGACAGATTTTGAATATGTCTATAAACTACATGAAAATTAATATCAAATACTTTGTTTCCAAAATTGAAGTTGTTGTAACTTCGTTGTTAACCAATATTTTTGTATGAAATTACCATGGTTTTCATTTATAACGACTACGAATCCAGTGGTCTACTCAAATTTCAAAACAAAAATTGACAAATAAACTTTTGCCATTTTTAACGAAGAAAAAAAACCATAGAGTGCCTTGGAAATGAAACTAATTTTTGAGAATGACTGAAAAATGCATATTTTACAGGGGTGGTTCCATTTTTAATGGGTCACACTGTATAATACAATTTACATTATCAGACTATTTATATTAATTTTTGTGATTCTGTGATAATTCATTGTTAAGATTGTATTCGAATTGGGAATGTTTCACTTTTATTTCGGTTTAATACTTTTCCAAATCCCAACCAACCTCCTTAAAGAGTATTAATGTATCACCAAACTCGTCAAACATCCCCGGAACGTTTTTTATTTCAGTGTAATTGTGTGAGTGTCTGAATATGAATAAATTATTTTCTCACAAGGCTCCGAACACGAACAATAAGAAACAATGAGAGAAACCTCGTCGCCATCTGCTCGAAAATCCATTGAGAATACGGCTGTATACGCACTTGCACAGCCAAGCAACCCTCTGCCCGCATTCAACGATAAGAATTTCGCTGACGGCCGTCTTGAGAGAATTGCGCTTCGAAGGAGGTTTTCCGAAAATTTACTGGCACGACCATTCTTTTATTTTGAAACATTCTTTCTCTTTATTACAGAGAGCAACGCTTAGGAGGGCTTTGTTTTATTCATCCGGGCGTAAATTAAGTATTAACTAAAAACTCCCGGAATAACGGAGATGTATTGTTTCGACGCGAAAAATGCATGAACTCGTGCCGGTTGAAACACGTACTGAGTAATGAGCTCTTCCCGCATCTACAGTGATTCATGGTAAATTATCTGGGAGCTGGTTAACACGAATAGCAGGGCTGATTATTCCATCAGCGAGTAATTCTTGAAATGCGCTAAACGAGGTGCCAGAGCATTATTAGAAACACCTCTTCGGTAGCTCATTATGGTGCTTGAAACACATGCTTAAAACAAAATGCATGTCTTGAAATTACGGGTAACATAACACAAATAATTTATTGGTACGTATATCTGAAATGACATAGTGAAGTCAACGCCCGTATATGAAAGATCTACTATTTTGTACATAATTACCTAATTTGTTTTATTGATTTATTTCAGTTTAGAGGCCACTCAACAAGCAGGTTTCACCCAGCTCTATTATACAGTCCGCATTTTTTATGTCGTACCACTACTGGAAAACGGTAAATGATACGAATTTGGTTGAATCAGAGAAAAGTTGTCTATTTCAGTGAACAATGAAACGATGTTTCCAAATCGAAAATATCACAAACCGTTTTTAAAATATACGGGAAAAACCGAAATGGCCCGTTTTTTTTTCTTTGCGCGGGCGCCTCTATTTTTAAGAATATGGAAATGTGTTCAGGAATCTTTCTGCTCAGTTTTAAATTTGCTTCGATATGCTGTGCTCTGATTTTCTTTACGACGTTTCGTTCTTCGGGAGCCACCCTCAACTCAATTTTCGAATACATACCCTTATTTTTTTAAATGAATTTAAGTAGTTTTCATCTTACCAAGTTCAGATATGTATCCAACCTGGTTTTTGTTTCTACATGTCCGCTCATAAATTTCATCATCAAGGTCCGAACATTGAAAATCTTCCCCTCCGGATTAAGGTCCTGATTTTATTTTTGTTCGTATCTGAAAGGTTATTTGACTTAAGTTGCGAGGATAAAATTTAAAATAAATCTACTCTGAATGAATACTCAAACTTGAAACCAAATCGAGATCAAATGTAATGTGATGAAAAGAAAAAAGCAGAGGAATAACAAGGAACAACGATTGATACATTTACTTCATACATTTTTTTTATCACAGAGCTGAGAAGCATTTTTCTTTTGTGTCCATTCTTAGGCAATAGGCAATTCTTTTGTACGTATTCTCAAAGGAACCTATTCCAAACTTCATGAAGTATGTAGTGAGCCATGGAATAAAAGAAAGTGAATGACAGATTACAAATTAACGAATTCAAATCTGAAGGGTGGATTATTTACACGTTGAACCAGAAACTATGAAGTTTTCTAATGATGAGAATGTGGATTCGATGTGTTCGAGAAATAGCACCAGATCTCTGGCTATGTATCAAGGAATGTATCCCAAACGTCGTCAGTCCAATGCCAGAATTTTTCAACGTATTGAAAAAAGTTTACGAGAGCATGGTTCATTTGTGAAATATAAGAATAAAAGTTGCCCTATTACTGGAAATCGACGTTTTAGGTAGGTTTTTTTAAAGTTTCATGTTACACATAGTGAAATAATAATTTGAATCAGGATTCGTGAGAGAAAGCAAGAAATAGTAATATATCGTATTCGTCAACAAATTTTTTTTTGAAGAAACATAAATTTAAGCCCTACATAGTGAGAAAAGTACATCATTTGGTTCAACAGACTACAATGAAAGTGCAGAATTTTGCACATGGCTACTGAGACATTTTCGGCAAGAAGAAGAAATGTGTAATAAAATTTTATGGTGCGACGATAGTCGGTTTACAAATAATGGATGGTTCAACAGGAATATTCATTATCACTGGCGCCAGGAGGATACTAATTTACATGGAGTCACTAATTTTCAAGAGAGTTTCGGCATTAATGAAGCGTTTTTATGTCATTTTCTGTAGATTGTATGTATTTTCTATAATCTAACTCAAAACTTTGCTTAAAATATGTTCAGTACATTTAAAATTGTTGATAATCGTCATTGTAATTGAATGAAGTGAAATGCATATAAAATGTATTTCATCTAGTGCTTTCTGAATCATTTCAGAGGAGAGAGGAAATTCTTACTATCAACCACCACATAAATAAAAAAAATCTGATAGCTCGGCTAGTCGGATAGGAAGATTTCACAGTTCATTTATTGATACTAAAATTGTTATCAATCAAGGTGATGTATCAAGGCGGTGATCATTGAATGAAAAAGCCAAGAAGACTGTGAGGGCTTAGAAACTCTCAGATGAACGTGGAAAGATGTGGGAATTGGAAAATGCGACTTGTTCAAATGAATGCTAGTATATATTTTTATCAGTTGGAACACATTATGGTCCCCTTTTTCTTTCGACAACAGATTCCTTATATATACATAAAATCAAACAAAAATTAAATATATGCTGAAAATTTTATTCAATTTCAGAATTTCCACTACCGTCAAATTTTATTCTATCCAAGCTCGAACAAACTCTCGTCCTTGATTCACAATAAGAGAAAATTAATATTTCAAACAGATGCTTGTACACACTAAACTTCCCCAGATTTTTACTCATGAGTGGAATATGAAACGAGATAAATCGTAAAAGTTCATGAAAATCCTTTTGGTTTCTGTTCTGTTTCAATTGTGTTCATTTTACTGTCCTAACCAATATTTTCCATCACTTCTATTAGAGTTAATTGAATTTTTTGTTTCCAATTCATTTCTCAATCTTACAATTTCGGAATGAATCCCTAACAATCTAAAAATATTCCTAAACATTTTGCGTGATAATCCCATGATTTCAAATGAATGGAAGAGACTGGTCTCGTAATGCTATCCAAATAGAACTGAGTTTGTATTTCCTCAACAGTGAAAATAAGTTTTTTTCCCAAGAAACCGAGTATTTTTTCCAACTGACCTAGTTTTGCCTTCTCCTCGAACCCAATTATTACTTGAATGGTGATTTTGTTATCCAATCTGCAGTTGTTTGACGACTTGAGCGGATTGTTCAATATTTGAGGAGGCCTTTATTGCATATATGTGATTTTCTGAATTTTCCAGAAACATAAGTATATAAAACTGGGATTGTTTCGTTATTTATTGAAGAAAAGTGCTTGTAAATATAGATGCGCCATCAATTTATGTTTCCCTACACACGGAAGCTTTCTTCGGGGTAAAAAGTTGATGGTAGACACGCAACATGAATATTTGAATTTTTCGATATTGTAATGGAATTTGATGCACGGTCGATAGACTACGAAAATGCTTTCAACGTATTGAAATAATGATGCATTTTTCGGAATTGATACTTTACGTGTAGAAAACACATTATTGCTATCGAAAGAACAATTCATTTATTTTCACCAAATCGGATCAGTTTGTACGATTGATCGTTGTTGTATCATATATGGCCAAAAAAGCGAACTATGTTGCCTTATTGGGAATATTCCACGGAAATAATACCTATTGTGGATGACTTTGAAAAAATATACGTGAGTACAAGTAAGTAAGTCATTGTTTTCACGAGATGTAGAATATTGGCGTCTATATTGAAGTTCTCTAATGAAACAGATACAAAACTTTCCCTTAAAATTGGTAAATCTGCTAACAAAAAACTTTTTCTATTAGCTGACGTCTTCCTCATTAGCCATTGTCCATTGCCCATTTTGAACGGGTGATGATCATTTCCGGCGACCTTGTATTAACGAGTCTATTTAATCTACACCTTCAATTTCTCTTTTAATGCATAGTTGTGATATATGCAACCAAACATACACCGAAATCGACCATTAATAAATTGTAAATGGTCGATTTGGTCCATCAATGTATAATTGTGGTATAGGCAACTGAACATACACGAATTCGAATATTATTCAAATGTCAAATCATATTCCTTCGCGCTGTCAAATTCATGTATTTTAAAATCCAAATATTGTAAATTGGAAATGGATATCGAAAATTTCACGTTTACCCCAGAAACGGGGTCGACGGAAAACAATTGTAATCAACTCGTATATTAAAACTTAAAAAAAAAAAATTAAACCGACGAAATACGGAACTGAAAAGTAAAAAATAAAATAAACCTTCTTAGTCTCAATAACTAAGCTCCTATAATGAAAGTAACTAATTTTGAGTTGGCGCCAAATAAACAAGCAAATGAATTAGGTAAGGCGTGAAATGATGGCATCGAGTTGCGCGGTGACATTCTGATAATTTTTTCAGTAAACAGACACTCAGCCAAAATACCTTTCCACACCTACTGCACACGAAAACGGCATCTTTCCACAATCCCAGTTGTACATTGCTTGGTTGAGTGGAAGAATAGCTATGAGCTAAGTAAAATAAAGTCCATTTATTATTATTATTATTATAAGTCGGTTTCAAAAAGATCATATTCATACATGGCAGCCAAGCTGTATAATTCGCTACCTGACACCGTCAAAACATGGAATGGCCTACTGCCATTCAAAAAGGAATTGAAAAAACATATCTTCAATAAACCCAGGAAAATGATTAAAAACTTAACAGAGAACACATAATATTTCGTGCACACATTCTTGCTTATACATACTATGAATTATATTCTTTATTCTTTATTGTATGATCTACAAATACCTAGTACAAATAAGTCCCACGTGTCCTCTATACATATATGTATAAGTCCTACTTATGTTTATTCCTCAAAACAAGTATTAATTTACCTACTTATCGAGTATCATTTATTGTTAAACTATATGAATCCTCAGAATAGATATAATCTAATTTTAAACATAGACACATATTTCATTGATTTTATATTTACTATATCTTAAAACCTTGTACCTCATTATTATCATTATTATTATTGTCAACATTAACTGAATTTATTATTATTATATTATTAATTTGATGATCTTCGTCTCTGTTTGAAAATATGAACAGGGTGTTCATAAAATCAGATGTGAAATAGAAAATCAAATGAATTTTCAATTTTAGATTTTTTCTTTTGAGTTAGCCAGGGAAGTCATTGTTTTCTGTTTGACATTCACAAAACAAATTACTTCATTTTTATCGTGGATTTTTCAATTTACAAAAACATATTTCTATTCAATTGAGAATGTCACCCCTCGTCCTGTTATTCCAAAAATCCGGATTTCATTTGGGGAAGAACTGCCGGTATTGTCAGGAAGAGAAACGGAATATGAAGTGACAGAAGGAGCCGATGATTAAGTTGATCATTATTATTGTTGATTAGTTGTGTTTTGATATTGTATCCTTTATTTGCTTGGAATGAAAACAAAATAATTTATGTAATAATAAAAAGAGTTATTCATTCAGTTTATTGAATATGTTATTACCACATTTGTGAAACTAATCTCTTGAATCTTATATTCTGAAAAATTTACACAGTTTTATATTATTTCACTGAAATTTTGATAAATAAATATACTGGATCAGTTATTTTAAATTATATTAATCGTAATCCAAATAGTTGGCATTTAAAAAAAATCTAAAAAATCAATTTTTCCCAAACTATATATTTGCAGATTTGCCCAACAGCCTAAGCTGAACTTTTTCGCAGAAAAGTAAATAGCATACACGGAATTCCATCTGATTTTTCCGCAGAAAACTGAATCTTTCTCAGACAAGTTTCTATCGCAAGTACAATTATGACTGGGGGAATTTTCTCCTCTACTTTCCTTTCCTCCTCTACTTTTCTTTTCCTTCAGACTATCAATTATTTTCCGAGTGGTATGTTTATATTATCATTGGCATTTACGGATAACACAGTTACATGTAGTAGCTGCGATAAAATAAACCGAAAACTTTTGTCTTATTCTTCTAACCTCAAATATTTTCTAACCTCATAGTTATTTTCAGATCATGACTAGGTAGGAAGGACTTCTATTAAGGCGAATTTATTCATTTATACCTTCGACCTAAATGCCTTGATACCCAATTCCTACTTTCAAATTACTTCCATGTCTTTTTCTATATTGGTAAATCACGTGTAACACGTGTATCAAATATACATCCAAGTTGTTATCGACAGTCCATGAATGGGGGAAAAATGGGGCCACATGTCCGTTGATCTAATTCACAAAGGGCTTGTTCGATTTCCTGCGCTTGCTGCTTCTGTTGTCGATTATTTGGAGCACGTTTCATATCTACCGTGGCTAAAAATAGGACATTTGTCAAACCAGAAAGGAAAATATTGTAAATCTGGCTGCTTTCTATTCCAGAATCATTTCGTTTTTGTGAATCTTTGAAGGCTTGCTCTTCCTCATACGTCGTCGATAATTCTCGATAAACCAGGGATTTATTTTTAAAAACAAATAGACAGATCTTATGAATATTCTGAATCGAAATATATTGAAGCAGGTATTTCCCAAGGAAGTATTCTGGGACCTATCCTCAATAGGTAATATTCCAGGATTAGGCATAAATAACATGGCGTGGTACTGCTTCACTTCTTGTAGTAGATCAGGATTTCTACATCTCTACCAGATTGTTACTGATGTCAGAACATATCATGATAAAAAAGTGTTACAAACCATAATCAACGGGATGTTCACAACAAATACTATGGGTACGAAGTCAGACTTCATCAACTCTTCATCAATTCTTGATCCATGCAGCTGCTGGATAATAAAATAAATCCTGGCAAGTATACCTATAAATAAATGAATTAGAGGATGGCGATTCTGGCTCTTCTAGTCCCCATTTTTTTTTCAATATTTCTCGACTTCTTTACGTTTTTTCGTGAACTTTTCCTTCTTTCAACTTTTTGATGTTGTTTCAAGGCCTATACGGTGCACAACTTCTGTCACGTTCTCATGACTTTCATGATGTAATCACCAACACAAGAGTGTAACTCTCTACGTTGCTGAAACTTAAAATATTTGGAAGATATATTTATGGGCACAAGACTGGTTCTAAAAGAATCTACGGTTCCCCTTTTTGGGAGAAACCCGTTGATATGCGATATCCATCACTCTTCATAAGGTGAATTGAACTTCGTAGAATGGTCTCTTTTTGGGAAATATGTCATTCTCATGCTGCTTACGAACGAAATTATACTTGGCTTGATATGAGTATATTTTATATACGCGGAAAAAATACGTGGAATTGTAAATGTAATCTCGCAAGAACGTTTTCTCGGCGGGGTTTATTGTTTACCTCATAAAAAGCCCCATGTAGAGTTTTACAGATGTACGCATGAGGTCATTTGCTTTATTCCATTTTCGGGTAAATATTGCTTTGATTTATTTGAATTCTCCCTTGCCTTAAAGAACTTATTTCCAGAGAGAATAAAAAAAATTTGCAGAAGTAACCCCTTTACCACACTTACTGACTTCAGACCTATATATGCATTTCGATTACTAAGTTATCATCATCAGTAGGTTAACTACACTAAATAAATTGTAACACTTTCCTAAAATTAATACTTGGTGTTTCTAATTGGGTTGTTCTATTACGGTCAGACAAAACGTTCAATTTTCAAAAGGTTCCACGAACATTTGGCCCATGATTCCTACTGAAGAAAGAATTTGTCAAACCATATGATCGAATCTTGTAACAAAATTAATATTCATAATTTGAGAATGATCGAATCGGTCAACACACTAAAAAATTAGACTGCCTGGAAAGTATAGTTATCCAGGAAAACCATAATAAAAATTTACCTAATTAAGATAATGGGCATATGTATTCCACTTTGTTTTCTTTGATCCCCATAGAACCATCGAGATCCCATTAGCGACTTGAGGAGCAGTAATTAGTATAAAATAACCCAATTGAAAACACTAGGTATAAATTGTAAGGAAATGTAACAATGTATTAAGTGATAACTTATCGAAATGCGCATATAGGTGTGAAGTGAGTAAGCGTAGTAAAGGGGTTATTTGTGCATTTTTTTATTGTGTTACACCACAGCGTCTAGCCAGTATTCACATCGATAATTGTCAGAAAATCACATCTTATCTTCCGTCCAGATCCTTGTTCACCTCCTATAATAGCGATTTCATTATTTTGAGATATATTGAAGTTTAGTTATTCATTAGAGAAGTTACTTATTCTTTATAGCATTATAGTAAAAGCGGGTAACAAATACAATCATTGATTGAATCAAATCAATTTTATTTCAAACAAATTTGTTTTGTCAATAACGAAATGGATTCTTTATTTCAAAGGCAAGAGTAATAACTATTTTTCTTCGAAACGGCTATTTGTTTCGATTGAAGTGAAATTAGATGAAGTCAAGTATCATTATTTCTCCCTATCATTTCGTTTATTTGAATTTGGTAATCTCAATTCTTCGAATGAATTAATCAGTAACAATATATCAAGAGAATATTATTTTGCCGGAAAAATTTTTGATCGAAATATTGTTGCTCAAGTAATATCCCAAGGCAAATTGCATGATCAAAATCTCGAGCCCAAGGCGAGAGATTTTATCATTCAATTTGTCGAGGGAAGTTACTTATAAGCAACAATCTGTGGATCAAGTTTTTCCTGAAAAATAATAGACCGAATATATTTGATTAGACTATTTCCCAAATATGCTAAAATTCTGGATAGAGTGCTTACTTGTGTATTAGCGCGTAATTCATAATTCCTTTCACTGCAGAACTTCTCAAATTGTCTCCAAATTGAGTTTAGTAACTGTATTTTAGGTTGTTATATTATAAATATTAGTCTGAATTTGTTCAAATGAACTTGTACCAAAACGACTCATTTTGACACTTTAAAAAATTTAACGTCAGATGACAAACATATGTCCATATTTTGTCTTAACCCCGAAAATCAATTACGGAATTTGTTTATAAGAGATGTTGTCGAAAAAAAACCCAAGGGATGATTTGCAAATTTTGCCGCTGCCATTTTGTCAGTATTGGTCAGGATTTGAAAAATGCTGACAGATCATTGGTTGAAATAGTATGAGGGAAATAGTCGAATATATTAATTTTATGCTTGAATATACGAAAGTCTAACCAAGCGTGTTGGTATCAAATATTCATGCAATCATTAGAATGGTATAAATATTCATTTGATTCAAATAATGAGATACTACGTTCTGTATACTCGAAGAAAAAGAATTTCAGAGGTTTATAATATATTATTGGCGATTGGAAGTAGTAGAGGAATAATATCTGGAAATATTATGCTTGGTTGCTTTTCTATGTGGCTTTTTTTGAATAAATTACCGATGGTGATGTTGTGAGTAACAGAAGCAGATTCCTTGGAAAAATATGGAAATATTCTGAATTCGACTAGGAAGAGTATACGTTCATTTCAATTCAACCACGATTTCTCTCCATTGTACTGGATGTTTAATCAATACAGTTTTCAGATCATATACCCAGTTCGCGGGCGATAGATTTTTGCCTTATGTACATACCTATGTAAATTTTGAATAGTAAACTCAAAAACAAACACATCGGTAAATCATTTATTGAACACTAAAATAATACTACACATTTCATTATTACAAGTAGCAATATCCAAACCAGGCAAATGTTTTGTTGAATTACTAAGATGATATTCATTTTCTCTCGTAATTGTACTAGGTTGTTCCTGAGCGTTTACCTTTGATATTGAGGGTGGAGGGTCCTTAGACATTATCTTGTTAGCGATATTTTTTCTTGCAAGTTTTGTTATTTCAATATAACTCTCGCTACACTGCTTGCTTTCCAGCCAGCATGTAACTTAATGGTGGTTAAGTTTTCATTTGCTTCAGCTAAAAGAGTGGCCGAACTACGATGAAAACAATGTCCCGTGTATTTACTAGCCCCAAAATAACTGCAATATTTCGAGGCATGTGACCAAACGTGTGTTTTCCAACCACTTGAGTAGAACACTTTATATTTGAAAAAAAAACACAAAAAATATTTTGTTTTCAGTCTGTGTTAGTCGTAACAAACGATATTTCCTGTAGAGCCCACGAAAGCTGGGCATCGGCTTCTTATCATCCACAACCATAAAAATTCTGTCTTCCTTCGTTTTTGATTCTTTTATACCCCAAAATTTTGAATGTCGTCGATCTTTATTTTTGTTCTTCACGCCTGCAGGCTCCGCATACTCCAAAAATTAAAGAAACTTTTATTAATAAATACTTGTCATCTGGGGCTTCTGTTAAGAATATATCAATTTCATCTCTTTTCAAAATCAGTGACTTTTTGGGTTGTAGCCGTTGCATTTACGATTGAGAAATGCAATTAGTTTAGGGGAATGTTAATCGTGGCTTTCAACATTGAGTAATAGCTCCATAGGTTTATAGTTCCTCGATTTTTCATTAACATTTGCTAACAAAGTATCTTACATCAATTTGATTCAATGTAAGTCCTTTTCCTGTACACCACACTCGACATTCCTGATACATATTGTCATACAACTACCTTGATTTCGATGGTAGAAAATCAAGTTTCGCTTCCTCAGCGGACTCAACAATATGGAAGATCATTTTCAGTAAAAACTATCGACTCAAAAGTACATTGTTGATTTGGTTGCTATGACCATAAACAATCTTATTTACAATACGATTTGAATAAAATTAAAATATCGCTATTGTCAGTGTCAATTGCTGTCAATCCGAACATATATACTGGGTGAGTCAAAATTATTTTAATTGCAACATATAATTTATTGAAAAAAATACTGGCTTGTGCATAAAATTACGTATGTATTTCGGTCGTAAATAACGTTTAGCACCCTTGGCTGCACCTCGGGCTATTATATTCACGCCATCGGGCGCTAAACGCCTATATAACGACCTAGATACATTAATTAATATTATGCTTTCAGTTCAAGAATATTTGTTTCAGAATCTCTTCTATTTTACAAGCTTTCATTTAGTTTCACCTGTCCCGATGTGTGTAACCAAATCTTACAAGTTAATTTGACCCTTTTCTAGTTGTCCGATTAACATGAAATTTGGCAGGTGTTCATAGTTCTCGTGACAATGTATTATTAAATTTTTGTTAGAGAAAAAACAAAATGGCGGCTCCAAGATGGCGGACGAGATTTGTTTTTTGGTCCGATTCAATTCAAAATTGGTATGTGGGATGGTTTCCGGGTCGGAGATTAGGAATTTTTTGACGAAACTCATGAAAACAAAATGGCTGCTCCAAGATGGCGGACGTTCTGTTTTTTCCTTCTATTTAAAATTTATATGTGGAGGTTTTCCGGGTCGGGATTATAAATTTTTAAAATTTTTTTAGTTTTGTGATTACGGACCGTTGCTATTCAAAATTGGTAAGTCGGGGTTTTTGGAGTCGGATATTATGAATTTAGTCGAAGATCATTGATTTTTTGTCCAAATTCATAAATTGAAGATGGCAGCTCCAGGATGGCGGACTAGTTAATCTTCAGATGGTCTCTTCATTGAAGAACTAGGTAGCTCAAAATTCACAGGGAAAAGGCTTCATCATAACGATGCTTCAACAAAAATGCGTAGATTGAGGCGTACTAACTAAAAAGCACAAACCAAATTAATTATTAAAAAACCTTTTTGAAGACAAGATTTAATTCAAATGCCCTAAAAAGTAAAACATTATCGTTTTGGATATGCGACGTAGGTTATTCCGTAAGTTATAGATTCAAAAGCTTGTCGCTTTTGTATTCGAACTGAACGAATCTGTAACTCACGGAATAACCTACATCACACATCTAAAGCAATTATTTTTTACTTTTCAGCGCATCTGAATAAAATCTTGTCTTCAACAAGGTTTTTCATTAATTATTTCATTTCAGTTGGTAACTCGATTCCGTTTGTTCATACCTGGAAGTCAAAACTTTTTTTCTTTTTTTTTAATGGAATGAATGTATAGGTAATCGTTTAACTTTCAGACAACTCTTTCCAATATATGAATTTGTGCTCATACTAAGTGATTCGCAAGTTAAAGCTAAATTTTGGGTGCAATGAAGTCCACCCAAGAACATATTTTCTCATAAAATTAATAGCTAGTAATTGTTTCAAATCAATCATTTTTTTTTCCATTTTTCCACATAGTTTACATACTTTGGAATTGTCAATAATTAGTTGAAAATATAAAATAGATGGAACTACGCAAGATTAAATTCACATATAATATAAATGGAAAGAACAAATAGAAAAATATCACACAATATTCGTCAAACTATAAAAACACTTACAGATAATAATAATATAACTTTATTCAAAAAAGATGGGTTTACAAGGATACTATTTAGAATGAATAAAATAGGTTGGCGATAAGTATTTTTACGCTTGTTTCGCAGAAAAAATACAATTGAATCATATTCAATGGAGTCATATGCAATAAAATTTGTTATAGACTATTTGAATTCAATATATAGAATTTGAATCATCGACACAAGGAATTTTAGATTCAATTAGGCCTAAATACAGTAGAAACTAAGCATATAATCTATTTGAGTGAGGTGAATACAAATAATGTTATAAACTCCAAAAAACAATGTGGATGAACTACAGTATTTACATAAAATATAATGTTATGAAAATAATATTTATTTACTATTTTAGGACTTAATACAATATTTTAGGACATATACTACAATTATAAATAAAATGGAATGTTAATCGGTTATTACAAGAATTTTGATATGGGTAAGAGTATACAAGATTAAATATATATAAAATGTAATAAAATACCAATATTTGTTGAAGCGTATTCATATTTAGCATGTACGGAAGTGGGATAGAGATGAGAATGTATACGAAATATAACGAGAAGGTTTCTTGGTCATAATTGATTGAAGTAATCATTTTCAGAAATCTCGTACTTCAAATCTCTTCATGAATATTTTCAGCTGTTTTTCGAATTGTTATGAGTTGGGTATAGTACGAATTGTTTCAGGTAAAGAATTGAACATTTTTGGAGGGTTGTAAGAAAAACTAGTTTTCAGCAGTTACTTTTTTATTGGCGGTATTTTGTAGTTATTTCTTTGTCTAGTGTGTGTTGGTAAGTTTGACGAGTGTTTTGTTGTATAGTACTTTATGTTGACATTGTAGTAATATAGTTGTTCAAGATCGAGTACCTCTGATTCTTGAAAGAGTTAATCACTTGCATATCTTGAGTTTTTACTTAGAATAATTTTCAGGAATCGTCGTTGTAGAACTTCAAGGGGTCGGATGTGGGATTTTAGTGCTAATAAACCGTATCGAAAATGACTTTCAACGAGTGCATGATATAGTGTGAACAGATGATGTGTAGGAATGATTTTTTTCATGTATCTTAATCTATAAAGGATATATTGTAGTTTTTTGGTAACGTAGTTGATGTGTATGTCCCATTTCATGTGCCAGTCTATTACGACTCCTAAGTATTTTATATTACTTTCAGCTGTAATTGTGAGATTGTTTTTACCATCGAGGATATTGAGCTGAGTAAAGTGAGGAACATTTGTTTCATTACAACTGAAAGGTAGAAAGTTGGTTTTTTGAAAATTTATAGTTAGCAACCTGCTTTCAAGCCATTTTTCAATGATAATGAAGTCTGTTTCTACTATTTCCTTTACTTCTGTCCAGGTAAACTTTCCAAATCATATTGAAAGAAGACATTGCAGTTATGCTTAGTTTGTCTGGAAGACATTATTTTTCTTTTCGGAAAAATATCGTGATAGATTTAGTGGAAATAAGGTGCATTATGACGAATATTGCGTTATTAACTGGGAGCTCCGCCTTCTATATATTTTCGGATAATCTCTCACTATGATGTTCTTTCATAATTGTATCAGCTCTTTCACGATCTGTAAATGTGGGAGTCATGCGTTCCTCCAGTTTCAAGTCTGAAAGCGACGTGAAATAATTTTAATCCCGAAAAAGGGGTGAGGCAGCCCCAGTACCGTTTGAAAAATATTCATCACGCCCGTCCTAGAAGGAGATAACGACAATGGGATTTGTGCGTGAGAGGCGATCACAGTGGGCCACTAATGAACTGTGAAACAGATAGCTGTAGGTTCTTATCTTTATCCGATCCAGGTGAGCGCGAATTTCAATCCTCCGGAACCCCTATCTGGAACAGGATGTAGCCCAGATAGGAAGGGAGCATACGGAAATTCTGTAGGTTGATATATATTCGAGGTTCTGATTGGAAATTGAATTAGCTGATAGCATATTTTGGAGAGACAGTGGCGCTACTTTCAGGAGATCGACTGAAATGGGGGTTTTCAGTTTTCTATTAGAATATCAATCACGAATATTGGTAGTAACTTCTTGCACAAAAATAAATAAATTAAAACTGGGTTATATTTATGAGTAATCATTTACATTTCAGAAACCATGATTTGTTTTGATTCAGTGAAGTTTTACAGTTACATATTTTACACCAGAAATTATTATTTTTCTCAGATTTATTCTAAACAGCTACTTTTCATACCACTTTTTTTCATGAACCAGCGAAATGAATGTTAGCAAACATTTCTATTGAACTTCCTTCGGTCTTGAAGTTGAATTAAGAATTTCTGTACAGTGAAAATTTTGAAAAGAGATTTGATTGAAATATTGCAAGGTACTTGCCAAAAATAGTTTTTTAGAGCTGAAAACACTGAAATTGTTGAATGAAAATAAGACATTAGATGCTTCTTGTGGCATATTCGGAACAGCAGTACCTATGTAGATTTGAAAACCGACAAATGTATACCTCATATGTGTAACGAATTTTTGTTGATTAGCAAAGGCGGGTGTAGAATTGATGAATTATATAGTGAATATGTAATAACTTCAACTTTCGGCCATCCTACGAAAAAAAAAACACTTTCTTACGCGAAAACAACCTAAATACTGCATACAAAACAGATTTAGGTGAATTTAAGGACAATATAGACAGAACTGATGAATCTGGAGTATAAAAATGAACTTGTAATTTTTGTGTGAGTTTCTATATAGGCCAAACAGGCAGAACATTCAAAATTCGATTATAGGAACATAGGAATTGTTTTGTCAGTGGTAATAAACGAACTCAATCTTTGCTACTCACATCTTGACTGAAAAAATATTTCTGAACATTTCTCATAGAAATATGGCTATCTCAACCTTCTAGACAGTTTGGAAATAAATAAATGAAAAAAGTCACTATTTTTACAGAATGACCAGAACAAAAGGGAAACATTCTCAATTGAATATTGATAGAAAGATTTTTCTGTGAATTGAAAAATCTTTCTATCAATATTCAATTGAGAATGTTTCCCTTTTCAACATGAATACCCCACAAGAGGTTATCTTGACGATGGAAGATAGTGACTAAGGTTTATCTTTCAGTCGCAGATGATTCCACATCTGATTTTATGAACATCCTGTTTATATTTTCAACAAATCAATAGACCAGAACAACTTGGATAACTCTCATTTGTTTTACTGAAAATTAATCAGGTGAATAATAATTCTCAGTTTCCTCGATTAGTTAAATTTTATTATAACATTTCCTCGATGAATTAAATTTATTCATTTTTTTAAATTGAATGGTTACTTGTATCCTAATATTACTTAACTGCTGTAATACCCCCTATATATATATATATATATACACATACAGTTGTGAAGGTTAGACGACTGTCTAAGTTAAAGAAGAATCCTTTTTGAATTCGGGTATGCAGTCAACAGGGGTATGGAAAAAAAGTGTACTCTTTTTTCTATTCAAGCTTTTGAGTCATTTATTGTCTCTTCATCAGGAACTCTACAATGAATTAAAATTGAACATTATAAGATTTGAAAACCAAATAGGCATATGTGTACTTACAAAAGTGAGGTTAAAAATCCCTTTCACTTGCAGCAATTTATAAAATACCATGTCACAACAGACAACACTCTTGGTATAGTCATATATAGTTAAAACTTGATAAAATTATATATATATATATATATATATAATATATAGTGCCGCGTAAATTATGGAAACATGCAGATATCTTTGACACCCAAGATACAATAACAAAATTTTGGTTATGTATATAAGATAGACCAGCGATTTTAAATTTTATATATTCGACGTTGCCGAATGTACAGTTTCTGAGATATACGAACAATATGTTTATTTTTAAATGGGACAACCCATATATTTTACAATTTTCTTTTACAGTTTTTTATTGCCGATGCAGCATACAAACTGTTAATGGCCAATATTTACCATCAATTTTAAAAAATTAGGAAAAACGTTTTTATTTTGTAATTAATATTGAAGTATAAATGGAGAACGATTCCTAAAAAAAAAAATTGAAGGAGATGTTCAATATGACGTCCTTGTCTTTGGAATTCATCCAAGACTTTTCTAATCGTTTCTGGAGAAATTAGTGCTATTTCTCTGTATTCGTCTTTCAGTCCTTGGAAGTCTGTAGCCTATTCACATAACTTTGCTTTTTAAATAACCACACAAAAATAATCCAGATTTGTCAAATCCGGAGATCTTGCTGGCCATTCGATAGCTCCTTTTCTTCCAATCCAACGATTTGGAAATGTAATGTCGAGAAATTCACGAACGCCTCGAAGATAATGCTCCATCTTGCTGAATCCAAATTGATCCATTCACGATATGAGGATTTATATCATCAGTAAAGATTCTGGCTATTTCTGGAATCAATTCTAATTTCAAAGATGCCCAGTATTCTTCACCTGTCATGGTTCTATTCCAAAAATAAAGTCCAAAAATGGCATTATTAATAATTCCTGCCCACACATTGATCTTTTGTGGATACTGCGTATGTGCCTCCACTATCCAATGAGGATTTTCATTTGACCAGTACCTGCAGTTTTGTTTATACCGTGCTATTTAACTGGAAAGTAGCCTCATCAGTAAAAAGGATTTGATTAAAGAAATTAGGATTAGTGTCAAATCTGTTTAACATTGTTTCACAGAACTCCATTCTGCGATCTAGATCGTCTTCGTTCAGTTCCTGTACCAGCCGCTCAGGGCGACCACTTTTTGGGAGTTCTCGTACATGTTCACTTTCCTCAAATTCATGAATAATTTTAGATACCGTACCACGTGCTATAGGAGTTCTGTTATTAAATATTTCACATACCTCTTCATGTCCTACAAATAATGTCGCAAATAAAACATACTAAAATTTCATAATATTATGGTATTACCCGTCACCACATCCTTATAGTATTAAAATTTCAACTCTTAGACGCTCTGTTAAATGTACCATGTATTTTACTCTATTTTTATCGCTGCTAGCCTATTTTCAAAAACTTTCACGACATACCTACTGACAGTAAATCACACGTACCTACTGACACTAAAACCTACTTGATTCAACGAAATGAAACCGATATTCATATGTTTATCAGTACAAAAACAGCAAATACTTTTTCAAACTTTTACAAATACCAAGGGGGCCATTTTATTTATTCTTTATGTTAATATCAACGGTTGCAATAAATATATTTTTCCTAATTTCTCAAAATTAATGGTCAATATTGGCCATTAACAGTTTCTATGCTGTATCGGCAATAAAAAACTGTAACAGAAAATTGTATAATATACGGGTTGTCCCATTTAAAAATAAACATATTGTTCGTATATCTCAGGAACTGTACATTTGGAAACGTCGAGAATATAAAATTTTAAATCGCTGGTCCATCATACATATACATAACGTTTTTTTTTTAAATAGTTGTTTCCAAATTTTCCTCATTGTCGAGAGAAAAAAAAAATTGTTCACCCGTTATGGTACGCATATAATAAATACACTGTAGCAAATGAGCATTTGCTGAGAGGAATTTCATCACATTGGATATGTAATATTTGATAAAGTTTCGCATGAACTTCCGAGATTTCCTCTAGCAAGCTTCCACGTCACTCTTAATTCTTCCTCACGAAGTCAGTCATTCAAATGTTTGTGCAACGACGCTGTATCAGCATTCCTCCTGAATTTCGACTGCGAAATTCCAAGACGGAGATATCTTGCATGAACAAGCTGATAAACACGGCAAGATAAATCTAATTGAATACTTAATATCAGCGTTATTGTTGTGAATTCCCCTAGATAAGCTATTCATATAATGTAGTATTGAGTGCATTGGGATGTAGAGATGATAATAAACAGAATTCCGCTGGGTTACGGAACACTTAACACGGATATTTGACAGATATGCATAGTGGAGAACTGATTAGCATTTATAGAGGTAGCTGCGATGGCGTTATCTTGAGATAATTGAAGGGTTTTTGTCCAGACAACTTCATTTGCCCGTTCAGATGGTATGGATATGTATTAGTGGTAAGCGATATACATAAGAATGGAAATAAAACGGAATGGATTAGTATAGATTTGTTGAAAATCAGATGTGGAATCATCTGCGACTGAAAGACAAACTTTAGTCACTATCTTCCATCGTCAAGATATTCTCTTGTGGGGTATTCATGTTGAAAGGGGAAACATTCTCAATTGAATATTGAATAGAAATATTTTTCTGTGAATTGAAAAATCGACGATAAATGGAGTTATTTTTTGTGAATGTCTAACAGAAAACAACTACTTTCCCCGGCTAAAGCCACGCTGGACATTGAACTATAACTACATTCACAAAAAATAACTTCATTTATAGTCGATTTTTCAATTCACAGAAAAATCTTTCTATTCAGGATTAGTATAATAATTCAATAAAGTATAACAATTCTTTTCATTCGCATTATAACTCTCTCCGTGATTCAAAAGTTTTTAATTTGAATTCGTCAACAAATCACCAACATATCTCCAATTGAAGGGATTTTTAGAAGCTTTTATTCAACTTCACATCTGTATATATGTATGTGTTTAGTTCAAATGTTGCAAGTTAATTTTGACCCGCTTCTGTTGTCCTATCAACGTGCAATTTTGCAGGTGTTCATAATTCTGGTGGCAATGCATTATGGAATTTTTGCTAGAGAAAAAACAAAATGGCTACTTCAATATGGCGTACAAGTTTTGTAATTATGGTTTGATTCTATTCAAAATTGGTATGTGGGTTTTTTCGGGATAGAGGTCACGAATTTTCTGTCAAAATCCATAAATTCAAGATGACAGCTCCAATATGGCGACGACTTTTGTGGTTATAGCTTAATTCCAATAGAAATTGGTATGTGGGGTTTTCGAGGTCGGAGATCATGAGATGAGATGGCGGCCACATGACGGAGACGATTTTTGTGATTATAGCCCGATTCCATTCGAAATTGGTGTGTGGGGGTTTTTGAAACTTGCCGCGAACATGAGATAGGTATTCTTGCGCAGCAAGATGTTGAATCTGCTACTCACAGAATAACCTAGGTCAAACAATTAAAGAAATATTTTCTTCCTTTTTAGTACATTTGTATAAAAGCTTGTTTTCAATTTTTTTCTGCCATATTCTTCATGAGACTATCAATTGAAAAAACAGGATTGTTAATCAAATGTTTTAAATAATCATTTCTATATCCTATTCGATTCAATTCATGTTGACAGGTAAGGTGATAGCTTCTCAAGTAAAAATAATCGACTTGTCTACAGGAGAAATTCGCCATTGTTCAACAAGTATCCTTTATGAATCGGTAACCTGTAATGAAAAACAAGTTTATTGTTGTAATAGAATGCCCAGACTATTCAGTGAAGAGCGGTTGTGGAGTTCTTTGGACCGCCTTGCTAGTTTCAAATTTATTTATGTTTCAAGCAAAGTTTTAGAAATTGTGAATTTGAATGGGCGCCAGAATTTTTTTTGATAAATTGGGACAAAAATTCAATTTCCCTCTTCAATGATGATTGCAAATCAAATAACTTTCCTTCTCTAAATAACTACAACAATAAAACAAATACCAAACTTATATTCATCCATTTACAAATATACATCATTTACAGTTCTTTAACAAATATGTATCAATTGATAAATTTATTTAGTTTCCAGAATAAGAAAAGAAATATTGTTTTTTTTTATATGCTGAACCTGTCGGTTTTATCGACGACGATGTACCTCTGATTATGGTTTGTGTAGCTTGTAGCTAAACTTCACGTAGTTGTATGGCTCGCAATCAGGGGGGTACTTATAGCTGCTGGGCTAACGTTCAGGTGGACCATATAAGCATCAGCTTCTTGTCCATTGAATGTGTTCTCAGCAATATAACATGAAAAACAATTTTGCCTGTGTCAGAATTTGATATACAAGAATTCAACTTCTTGAAATTTGGAATTTTTCAATGCACTCCTCAACGCATAGTTGTTACAAATGAGTGTAATCTCTTCAAGAGATTATTGCTTAAAATTAATTGAGCATACAAATCAGCTTGTGCTGAGATTTGTCAGTAATATCCAATACTGAAATTGAAGAATTATTTTATGATTTAATCAAAATTGATCTTTGTTCTATATAAAGAATAGAAATTCATTCTGATTTGAGCAGCCAAGACTATACTTTACAAAGAATTGAAAAAATCAGAATTATAGGAGAATGACTTCAATTTCAATGAGAACTATGTTTGACCAATCGTCAAATACCTCTTCAGAAAGTTTTCTATAAAATCAAAGAATATTCCAAATGCCAAGGATCAAATATATACATAAATATATATACGTGATCGCTACACCTACATCAAAATCACAGCTCGGTGGTAATTATCACCAAATATGGAACCATACCAAAGATATATTCAAAATAAAAATCATGAAAAATATATATTATTCAACTATATCATACCAAATATATATATATATATATATAATGAGTGATATCATATATTTATGAAACCCTCATTGAATCCCAATAAAGCCTTGACAGAGAAAGCAATCTAATCAGATAAGATTGAACACTGATATCTCAATTCAATCTGATATATCACTGTGGCATCCATGATTCTAACTGAACTCCTTAGAAGATATAAATAATGAACGGCACTGTAATCGATTATCAGATTGAGCTAAATAAATCTAATCGCTGTTTACTGAACAATATACATGGATGACTTGTGATAATTTTCTTTGTGAAGAACTATATGACGTTCTCGTTAAAAATATATTCCGAAATGGCTTATATCTTATTTGATCAAAAATACTTTTAAATACCTTGCCTGATGTCACTATAATTCACTGATTTGAAATTACTTTCGTAGAAGAAAAGGAAATGCTCTAATTCATTTATAGTTTGAAATGAACATATTCCACTTTAGTGAATCATGGCCGACAAGTTTCAGAACCAAGTTATCTCGATTACAGCGAGCTCGATAAAAGAGACGAGAATGGCATATTCATCGTGCTGTCAGAATGAATTGTAGCTCATCTTCTCAACTCCAATGACTTTTCGCCGTTACCCACGGTAAAATGGCGCTGAGATTTTCAATAGTGAATGAATGAATCTCTGAGCATATCAATAAGAAATGTAACACATATATCGTTACAAATCTGATGTTGTTCAAGAAAGAATTGAAGTCGTTTATTCGTAGTGAAATAAGACAGAAAACTGCAGATTCTGTAGACAACAAATAAATTAAAATATCACTGTTGCGCCTCTGATACCTCTTTTAATTATCCGAGTACTATGTTATCAATAATAACCTCCCTCCATGCTTTAGTGTAATCCACCAACTGATAATACTTTCCTCTAGGAGCAATATCTCAAAAAGTTCCTAATCCGCCAACAAAATTCCAAAATCTACGTGATATAACTTATATAACTGAAAGAAACATTACTAGTTCCTTAGTTTCACTAAACTAATCTTACTGCTTTTTCAACTTATCACGTGATGTAGCCTTTTCCATTTACCTTCTCATGAAAGGCTCTACAATATGTGTCCATCAACCCACAACTATGTATATTGAGTGTGCGATGTGTGTAATTCCATGTAGTATGTGTATATGTATGCTATATGGGTATAAATAATAACAACAATGTTTATTGTGATCAGTATACAATTTGTTACAGAAAAGTCGTAGAGAGAGAAACCTAAAAGAACACAAATGGAAGAGGATAACATAAATGCTTTCTTCCACCTCTCCAAATATTTTTATTCACTAGTATAGCGTGAATAGATTTCATTTATTTCAATTCTAAATGAATATTGATTCTTAGTTCAGTTCATGTTGTGACTGCAAATTAGTTAGTTAGGTCTATTAAGTTCATCACTTCAGGTAATATGTGCAAGTCCGGTGAATAGGTATGTTAAAGGAATTACTTCTTATATTAATTTGGTGTTCATCAGATCTGCTTCTGATAAAATCGTATAAATATTGTGCCACATTAGTTTCAAACACTTTGTGTAGAATTACTGTTATCAGGTACTGGACACGATTTTCAAAGTTGAGTTGTTCATGTATTGCGAGATATGGACTTACTACATGTTATATTGTGGTAGATAATTATAATAAAGGGTATTACCATATTCAACATGTGGGTATATGAAAGACTTTACTAAACGTATCTCAACATCTTGATCCAGCTCTTTTGAGAAAACAGATAGATTTCAATTTGAAAAAGGATTTACCGAAAATATGATACTCATGCGTTGAAAATGAAAAGGGCTCCAAGATTTTTTACATTTTCTACCCACTTATAGTGTCCTTCATCGTGGATATGAAGAGTATAGTTTGATTCAATATTTAAGGTTTGTCGAGCATATGAGCTTACTGTTCAGATAATAATTCGCAAGTAGTTTTTAGCGAATAAATCTATGCCTGATGTTTGGATTCATGAAACTACGATTTCAATTGTCTATCCCTTTGTCGAAACAAGTGCCTTGCACTTATCGAAACTCCCGGTGTTTGTTCCTCTCTGTATCTTTACTAATAGTCTGAGAGCCAGTGGCCGGGAGACAACACACATATTATCAAAGCCTAAACATTGCCCAGTGACTCTCCTATACCTACTGTCTACGAGATGGAGGCTAACTAAGCCTGGTCGGGGTAGATACAGAGTCACTCAGGTGTGACAGTGAAAATTATACTAACTTTAAAAGTATTTTACCAAAGCTGCCATTTGGATATTTGAAATTATACTATTATTGTTATTCGAAAATGAAAATGGCAGATGATCACGGTGGTTATGACGTCATGGCAGACATTGTGAAAGTTAAAAAAAAAAGTATTTTACCAAGTTGGAAATTTTAGTATATTATTTACAATAGTATCAGAAGCTTATATCTATCACGGCAGACATTTTCTCAGATTATAACAACCTTATCTCCAGCGCATATATTTATGTATAGTACTCACTTTTAATCCATTGAATCTGCTTATTATTCAATATACTATTAGGAATATAAAAAGTAATACACATTATATGAATTAACAAACATATTTACTGCCGTTAGATGGATGATGGGGAAAATGGGTCCATTATGAAACAATAATCAATATTAGAGCATAATGATGATATACAGAATATAATTGACATTATTATTTGTATTTTCATTTGGTGAGAGCTAAATATTAATTACAAAAACAAAAATATTAATCGTTTATTCTATTGGAAAATAAAATATGTTTATCTTCATGTTATTTTTTTTTATCCTTCAACATCATGTTCGGAATCACGTGAGCAATTCTCATCATCCACTAAATTAGTTTCTGGAAAAAAATAAATCAAAATTTGCAAATTTAATCCCTTATATTTAAAATTAAATTTCTCATAATATAATTACCTGGAGAATCTTTCATCAAATCGCTGACAAGACATGGAAGTTGATCTCCCTCAAACTATTTAAAAACGAAGGAGCATTCCTGCTCTATCCAAACATGTTCCAGCGGGGTCAATCAACGAGTGGGCTCTTTTTGAGAAGCATTTTTCCAAATGCTAGAAATGTAATTAGCTCTCAAAAACTGTTTGTACAGTTCACTTTTACACGGTGGTATAGAGCTTGTATTGAAACTTCGGACTTTTTTATTGAAGTTTTCATTTACATCAGTAGCTCCGTAGCTACCGAAAAAAACTGAAACCTGCCATCATTCACGTCCACAGATAGTTTTGCATTATACATTTGGCAAATAAACTTCTGAATTATGTCAAACAGATATCGTAACAGATCCTCTGTCAAACTAACTTCACCAAGTGCTGCAAAAGCTTGTTGGAATTCATTATTCTTTTTTAATAGGGTGAAGTCTTTTTTTTCCTTTTTTAAAATAGGCAGGATCATAGTCCGACTCTGTGAAAGCGTGAAAACCAATCAAGCTTTAAGATTGTAATTTACCAAGCTGTTCATAAATTTTAGTGATGTCAATTAATCTTCCATCATTTCCTGTCCCGGTAAGCATCCAGATATGAGAAGAAGGATTTCTTAATTCCACCACATTACCGAGCATAATTATTAATATATCAGTATCAGAGTCTCTTATAACAATATTTGACTGATCGGCGATGTTACATGCGTGGTAAATAATTTTGGTGCCTGCTTCCTCATGCAAATCACAACACAGATCTTCAATTATACTTGATTCAACTTCATCATTATTCGTTTTGAAAGAATGCATTTTCGGAAATATAGATGAATCAATTTATTAGCAATAAACGGTGCTACTTCATCACTTGCCCAATGTATAACAAAGAAATGAATGAGAGCTTCTTTAAATTGAATGTTCTTCATCTCTTTTGTAAAATCTGTTGGTCTTACTTGATCAGGCCCAGAAATTGAAAATTCAATGTGTGGTGCTTCATGTCGTAGATACCTACCTCTCGTTGTTATAACCAGGGAATATGTACTGAAACATACTGAAATTCCAAACTTGGTAAAATACTTATGAAATTTAATTTCTCTGTAACTTTCAAAGTGTCTGCCGTGACGTCATAACCACCGTAATCGTCTGCCATTTTTATTTTTGAATAACAATAATAGTATATTTTTAAATACCCAAATGGCAGCTTTGGTAAAATACTTTTGAAGTTAGTATAATGTTCACACCTGTCACACCTGATGAACTCTGTACTTACCTCCATCTCCTGGACAGCAGGTATAAGGGAACACTGGAAAAAATTCAGGCTCTGGTAAAATGTGTGTTGTCTGCTGGCCACTGGCTCTTAGACTATAATATTTATAACTTTGTATCCCTTATCTCTGAATAAATATCATTATTAATATATATCGTCATCGAACTTTGTTTAAAATCATATTCTTGTCAATTACAACTTCCAAGTCTTTTACTTTTTTCATTATGAATTTGTTTTCGCTTTCAACAAATAGACTCAAAGACTCATAATTCACTCTACTTCATTAAAAAATGCAAGGCAATGCAATGTCACACACTGTAAAATTGACTTCGTCGAATTGGTTAATATGATTCCATTTAATTTAATTTTTCTTTTGTTTCAGATGGTAACCCGGACGAAAAAAATATTCGTAGGCGGTCTATCAGCACCCACAACACTAGAAGACGTGAAAAGTTACTTCGAGCAATTTGGACCGGTGAGTAATTAAAATTAATCGTAGACCGGCAATGGCAAAAAAGAAAGCCAGAAAGCCGGTGGGAGAAAGCAAGCAGCTGCAAGCTCGAAAACAAACTTGCCTAATTGCCGCGTTCGTACCTTCAGCCAACGTTTCCGGATAATTATTCAAAGTTTATTAAAAATTAATTTAAAGCACGCAGCCCTCACATAAATCACTGTTTAGATTTGGAAAACGTTATGAAAGAGTAATCCTGACATTCTCATGCTGTTCACGTATATGGAATTGCATAAGTCCAACTTTGGTTGTATGAAAAATTCGTTGAAAAGCGTATTACTCGTAGTCAGTGTTCAGAGGATGAGATTTTTCATTCGAAGTCTGAAGTTTTCTGGTGATGTTTTTTATTTGTTGATAAATGATTCATCGTCGCAAGAATTGAATATAGTTGGATTTAATGGCAATTAGGACCAGGGAGTAAAACTATTTTTTTATCGCCGAAGTTTCGGAATTAATTTATTCCTTTTTCAAAGCTTTAGAACCAAGTTTTTCCTGCTCATGGATTCAACTAGAAAACTGTTGAGTAGTCGATACAAACTCTGGTCGATAAAAACACATTTGCACAAATTACACACAAAAAACTTTAAAAATGTATATAAACAAATACAGACGTTAAAATGGTGTGTGTCAATGTTTCATTTTAACGTGTCTGCATTTGTTTATATACATTTTTAAAGTTTCTAAAGTTTTCAATGTGTATTTCGTGCATATGTATTTTTATCGATCACTGTTTGTATCGACTAATCAACAGTTTTCTAGTTGAATCCATTAGCAAGAAAAACTCAGCTTTGAAGCTTTGAAAAAGGAATAAATCAATTTCAAAACGTCAGCGATAAAAAAATTGTTTCACTCCCTGGTTCTAATTCCCGTTAAATCTAATTAGATTTTTTTTATCTACGATTTCAAGTTGTTCAGTTTGTTACCCTTTAACTGTCCCAATATTCGATAAAACTGCAGTTCGGTGTAACTCCTGCGATACCGATGACATTTCCACAGATGCTTCACACCAAAAACAATGAACTAAATTTGTGTTACGGAACTAGTTTTTGAGAAAAATGTGAGTTGATTACCTTTGTTACTGACTGAATAATTCATTGGGATTTTTCTCAAATTTTACTTCCTCAGAGTGCCTAACAGTAAATTGCTGTCACGATTTTCATTTTCCCAAGTACATACAAGAGGTTGTTTGTAAGAATTAGCAATGTATACATCTAAAATTCACATGAAATGATAAAATTCATGAAATCGTTGAGTTGCGATTTATCAAATATTGAACTCTGTTTATAAAGCAATGTTGCCAAATGCCATAGAAGACAATCTGGACCCATGTGTAGCAACACCAATCTACTTTGGCTGCGAGACTCCCAACCTGCATTGGGCATGCGCAAAAAATACATTCTAACGTAACTTGGTGAACATTGCCATCCGAAATGTCTTATGTGTCAGAATATTCAAAAGATTACTTCCCCATTTATGATAGTGTGCATTTGTTTCTAATATTTTAAAATTTTCTTTAGACATGTAATATTGATATGAGAAATCGTAAAAACATATAGACATATAACATTCTAAGAACATGTTAGAATCCATATACACCCAGAAATTTTGTATATAAGTTCCAATCAGATAGAATTGTACGATTCTCTGGATATCGTCAAAAAATAAATATGTACATTTCATTTTGAAAACATATGGAATCAGGCAGTTTCGCTACACTAACAATTGAAACATTCCATTATTGGTTCAGTGGATAGAATTGGATGATCATGTGAACCAAAACACGTCCCAATGAATATCAACGAATTCTGAACCTTGTGGAACACATGCGAAGTGTAGTATGGATTTCATCTCTCACGAATTGATCATTCCATCTAAAGAAATTCCTGAATTTGAAGTTGTAAAACTTGCTTTCAATGAAGTTCAGGGAGTCGAAAGCTCTAAAAAATACAAAAAGAGTCATGACAAGTTTATCTAGATTGATATATACTTTCAATTGGACTATATGCTGATTAAATGTATTCTTCTGTTTCAAAGCCTTGTGTATTCCAAATTCACAGTGTATTCCTAATAACTTTCGAAAATACACTTAATATGGGAATGAGCTATGTTTTTCAGCGTATTATTTCATGAACGCGAATTATATTCACTTATTCCAAAATGGAGAGGGATTCGCCAGAAGACATTAAATTTTTTATGAGATATGCCAGGTGTACAGATACTGTTATGAATTGTTTTTTGAGACATTGTCGACACCAGTGCTATTTTTGATATTCATATCTCTGATGACTGTTATGACATCTTCAGGAGTGATAGGGATGAAAAATATTTTGACATAGATTCACCAAAGTGGCTTCATCATCAAATTGTGTGCACCCTTGAAAGGTGAATTCTTCTATACTTTCTCTGGATAGGTTTCTGTATTGTCTATATGCATCCCCATATGGTAGTATATAGCTGCCCGATTCTCCTCAGAGGGATAGTCATATCTGTACAGTATGTGTTCCTCATAGGATGTTACCGGTGCCTTATAGGTTGCCATTTTACAATCCCAATTTGTTTAGGTGTACTTTCACTGACACATAGGCAATCATGAAATCCGTGGCATCTTACTTTTATTTATCTTTCCAAAGTTGATAGTTCTGGCAATGACTTGGTCCATTAAATCTATTTTCTGCTGTTATAGATGTACTTTCAAGTAGTCCAAGGATCCGTCCTGAACTTGGATTATTTTTCGTTTGTCTTTCAGTGAGTTCGTTAGACTTCTCATAACCCACAGTCATCCGATGTCCTTGTATCCAAATCAGCTAGCTTGATGCGGTTCTTCGGTTGTTCTTTGACTGCGCCATTGCAGTATTGCGCGAACTTCTGTTCGAAAGACAGAAGTTTTTAGTATGTAGACCCTTTCGTATACCAGGAAATTTCCTGATCTCGTATGATACTGATGTAAATCAGATTGCAAAGCATGATCCGCTCTGTTTTTATGCATTTCAAGGAGAGAGTAGTAAATATAACCACTCGGAAGTGGCATCATCTGAAGCCGAATGAGAAGAGCAAGGCAGTGATTTCTGTGAAACTCCGCACCAAATAATGTATTCCAAATTTATTAACAACATGGCTCTTCCAGTTGAACTTTTCGTCAATATATATACCAAGTTACTTGGCACTATGCCCATCTGTTGAAGTGGCATTGGAAGATATAATGGTATTCTGGTTTTTCTCAGCATCAAGCAAAAGCTTGTTAGAGCTGAACAATTCACCTGCTAATTACAAAGTGTGTATAGATATCCGGTTTGAGCTGTGAAACAAGTACAGGTTTGAAATCTAGTTCTTTCTATATCCATGTGAACTCATCTAATGTTTACATTGTACAGAGTACTTCGTAGTCTTCGAGCTCCAAGCCTCCCTCGCCTCTCCGTGTACCACCAGGTGAAGGAGAGGTTATCCCAGTAGTGCCTTCATGGCTTTATTGGGCATTGAACTCAACGCAGCTATGATTTCTAGACAGGCAAGTAAGTTATTATCCTTGCCAATCCCAAGTTATATGCCCATCGTTTCCATTTTTACTGCTTCCCAAAATCAATTTCTATTCAAGTTAGTAATGATTCAAAACGAATAAGGAGTGAAACAATTATTGAAGTTGAACGCAGTAGCAAACAATGCATACAACACTCCCGACATTTTCATTAGGATTCATGAAAAATCTCCCAATTTGACAACACGGTCCGCGAACAATCCCGTTAGAAGCATGCCATTTATTTTCTCCCCCCACCCTCATCCATCTCCCGCAGGAGTGAATGGTCGAGGCAGTGGCATCATTAGCTCTGTAAGTTATGGATTGTTTGTGCTACTCAGTACTGTGCCCTTCGATGTCAGCCATGTGCGTGTTTCGAAAACATGCACGCACTCTCTTTACCGTAACTGATTTATGATTGGGGTTATGTTGATTTTTCGAATTGTTTGACTGTTTTTATGACTTCGAAATGATTTCAATGGTTTTATTTTTCCAGAGTCGATCCCACAATCCAAATCAGTGAGAAATGAAGATTCGGTCTTTTTCAAATGAGCATTTCACATTTAAAAAATAAAATATTTAATCAAAAACCTTTTTCAGACAAGCGTTCATTCGAATGCGCTAAAAAGTTAAAAATAATTGCTGTGGATGTGTGATGTAGGTTATTCCGTGAGTAATAGATTCGAATCTATAACTCACGGAATAACTTACGACGCACATCCAAAGCAATTATTTTGTAATTTTTAGCACATTTGAATGAAAGCTTGCCTTTAAAAAGTTTTTTATTGATTATTTGATTTTGTGCTTTTTAGTAAGTATGCCTTATTCTATGAATTTTTGTTGAAGCATTGTCATTTTGAGGCCTTTTTCCTGTAAGTTCTGAGCTATCTAGTTCTTCAATGAGGAGACCATCTGAAGATTAACTCGTCCCCCATCCATTATCACAAAAACTTGTCCACCATCATGGAGCCGCCATTTCGAATTTATGAGTTTTGACAATAAATGTATAATCTCCGACCCCGAAAACCTCCATATACCAATTTCGAATGAAATCGAACCATAATCACAAAGATCGTCCGCATCTTGGAGCTGCCATTTTAATTTTATAAATTTTGACAAAAAATTCATAATTTTCAATTCCGAAAACCCCACATACCCATTTTGAATAGAATTGGACCATAATTACAAAACTCCTCCGATATCGTGAATTTATGAATTTTGAGAAAAAATGCATAATCTCCGACCCCGAAAACCTCCACATACCAATTTTGAATAGAATCGGACCATAATCACAGAGATGGTACGCCATCTTGGAGCCGCCATTTTGACTTGATGAATTTTGACAAAAAAAATCCCAATCTTCGACCCCGAAAATCCTCACATAGCAATTTTGAATCGAATCGGACCATAATTACAAAACTCGTACGCCATCTTGGAGCCGCCATTTTGTCTTATAAAAATTCCATAATACATTGCCATGGAAACTATGAACACCTGCCAAAGTTCACGTTAATCGGACAACTAGAAGTGGGCCAAATTTAACTTGTAAGATTTGGGCCAGGTGGCAGTAAATGAAAGCTTGTAATGTAATGAAAATGTGTCATTTTTGGAGAATGAAGTATAAATACGCGTTTTACTTCTGATGACTTGATTAGAAATTGAATTAGCACAAGTAAATTCGATCATATCAAGACTGTCCATGTTATCTCAATTTTCTCCAATTTTTCATTTTATTATTCCAATCCGAATGAATTTTAATTGATTGTTTCTGTCTTCATTTCAGTCTTCCTTTGCTGTCATGTATCGGATTCTAAGGGCATAGTTCGTTATTCATCATATTCGCTTTGGTCGAATGTTATCGAAGTTGTATATACAGTTTTAGATGTGAGAATGGTTGTTGTAAACCGGGTGACACAGCATATCGGGCCACCCCTGTAACTTCTGCATTCATGAACAGATTTTTCTGAAATTCGGTACAGTTATATAAGCAGCCATTTCGGATTTGGTCACATTACAATCCAATATAGCGGACTTCCGTTTTTTCTGCAAATGCCAGCAACTTTGTTTTTTCAACTAGAACACCCTGTATATTTTTAAATATTCAAGTTTAACAGGTCAAAAAAAGTCCAAACCTTATGTCAAATGTCATTTTTCCAAACAATTGAAATGAAAATTGATTTTTTATTTTACCTCGTGGATGAATGAGTTTTGGTCAAGGCTATTCACAATGAGTCGCACATAACAGAAAAACATATTTTTTTCTGAAAAATTATTTTTTGTGTCATTTATTGATGAATCAATTCAGTCACATCACATTTTGATCAAAAATAATTTTTTTTCAAATGAAACCCCTATGGGCCACCTACCTGTCTCTCTAGAACATTCATTAAGGAAAAAAATTACATATCATTTTTGTATTTCGCTGCAGTAACAAATTGTATAAATTCAAAAATCTACAACTAGTTCATGAGTTTCCTTGCAGTTCGAATAATTTAACAACTTAGTAAGCTGTGGAAAACAACATTTCTGAATCTTGTCAACTAATTGTGTTTCGTTGTCATCTTTCATCTCAACTCTCAAAAATCAGTCAACTTCCGGAAATTAGTTTGGTAGAAATGTAAAATCAAAATTATAGGTTCACAAGAAGTGAACAGCTTGATATGTTATTGATTTACGGAGAATGTCTTGGAAACAGTTATACGCTGAACGATACCCACAAAGAAGACACCCACAAAAATGTGGAGAAAAGATTCCGAAATCAAAAATGTGGAGAGAAGATTCCGACAAGAACCCAACAATGGAGAAGATGATCGTAAGCAGAAATGAATGTTTTGCTTATGTTGACTTTGATCCAACCGCTTTGACGCGGGAATTGGAATACCAATGCAATGTCAGTCGAGAAAACGCTAGAAGAATTTTAAAAAAACACCTTTATCGTATGTATAAGTATAACTTACACAATCAGTTGACAAGATTCAGAAATGTTGTTTTCCACAGCTTACTGAGTTGAAAAATTATTCGAACTGCAAGGAAACTCATGAACTAGTTGTAGATTTTTGAATTTATACAATTTTTTACTGCCCCGAAATACAGAAATGATATGTAATTTTTTTCCTTAATGTATGTTCTATGGAGACAGGTAGGTGGCCCATAGGGGTTCCATTTGAAAAAAATGAATTTTTTATCAAAATGTGATGTGACTGTATTGATTAACCAGTAAATGACACAAAAAATAATTTTTCAGAAAAAAATTAGTTTTTCTGTTATTTGCGACTCATTGTGAATAGCTTCGACCAAATCTCATTTATACACGAGGTAAAATAAAAAAAACATTTTGATTTCAATTGTTTTGAAAAAGTGACATTTGACAAAAGGTTTGGACTTGTTTTGACCTGTTGAACTTGAATATGTAAAAATATACAGGGTGTTCCATTTGAAAAAACAAAGTTACTGGCATTTCCAGAAAAACCGTAAGTCCGCCATATTGGATTGTAATGTGATCAAATCCGAAATGGTTGCTTATATAACTGTACCAAATTTCAGAAAAATCCGTTCACGAATGCAGAAGTTACAGCGCAGGCCTGATATCCTGTGTCACCCGGTATATTCCTTGTGAGAATTAATGTCGTATATTTGTTGTGTTGATGCTGAGTTAGTTATTCGTTTTTTCTCAGGAGTTATCAACCCCCGTTTTGGACACTTGTGGCCACATTCACAATTATAACACACACACACACTGCAATTTTGAATATTTTCAATAGCTTTTTGAATATGTTAACTTCAAATTGTTGAATGTTTTTTTTCCCATTGTTCACATCATTCTTGATATACATAAGCCAAACACACTGATTGAGCAGATCTTCTGAATCTTTGAATTGATATGGCGTTTCTTTTCAAGGTGTGAACGAGAAATACTGGGACGTTTTTCGAAATTCTATTTCTAACACCCCAAGAAAATGTAATTCATTGAATATCTGAAAAAAACATAATGTTTTCCAGAAAATGCTGAAATACTGAGCTAAAAAAAATGTGTAATAATTTGGATTAGTAGAAACTTTTGGTGTGTTTTTTTTTAAATAGAACAGAATGTGTTTCTCTATAGATTGTGTATCAATAACTTGGACAACATCAAATAACGATATCTTTTTGGGAATGAAACTGTTTGTTTCTTTGCTCTTTTTTCTCCTCTTCGAAGTAATGAATGATAATTTTCATTTCTATGAGAGATAAACCCCAAAAACATGAAATGCTAGTGAATGATAATAATTTTGCAATAGTTTTCATGGACGTCACATTTATGACAATAACAACTAACGTTAAAATCTCTAGATTCTTGATATTTTTGATGAGCTTATATTACAAAATATTAATAATTTTAGGAAAGGGAACAACAACAGTTCCGAAACTTCAATAATGTGTATAGAATTATGCTTCTTTTGTGTTCAAAATTCGGAATACAATTTACTAATGTGAAACAATTTTCATCCAAAAAAATATAATTTGGTATGCGCAGCAGTTTAATGGGCAGATTAATTTCTTTGTCACAACTACACTTATATAGATTTCCAGTTTATTACTTTCAAGATTAGTTTACTGATCCTAGAAAACATATCAAGAATGAGTATTCCTCCACAAAAAAGCTCCAAACAGTAAGTACTTAGTGGATTTTTCTTGGCTATGCGTTAAAAAAAATATTTTGGAAAACGGAGTACCTAATTTGATCTTATTTTATGGAAAATGTAATAGTTGCCATTATAAGTTATGTTGGAAGGGAAGTTATTCATGGATAATTTAAATGTATAAGTCATTTTATTTTTCAGTAATACTCTCTTACATATGGGTTTCGTGTTACAGGAAAGTGCAATTCACTATCCACCGGATACATTGTTAGAATGATAGAAAAAGTATTGTTAGTAATTTACTGTGATATTCGATATATCTGATAGCGCATGAAGCACTAAAGACGGGATAAAGTGAAATTCCAAAATGAGAGATTATTTTAATTATTACAAACAATTCTAAGAGATACGAATGAAAATATGAACTAATACTCAGAAAATAACCTTTACTGTTCAGTTTTTTTGGATACCCTCGAATATAATGATATAATATTGTACATAAATGAAAAGTTTATGATTAATTTGTCATATATAAACTGTTATCTAACGGAATGGTTGTGGAAAAATCATCTGATAATGCAATTTTTATTTAACTTTTTACATAAATTTTGACCCACCCTGTTAAAAGAAATGCAATGTCAAATAATGCCAATTTTGAGATCTTTATTGATATACTGATATTTTTTGCCGTACTCTTTTATTTTGAGTTTTAATTTTTTTATAAACTTTGTTTATGCATATTAGTCTTTGGAGAGTACTTTGGAGAGTACTATAAATAACAAAATACGGAATATAACTGACCCCTTGAGGGGTGAACACCATTTATAATAACAATTTTATTATATGAATAATTTCTCAAATGCATTCGATTGAAAGCTTGCAGTTAATTTCTTCATAGTTTCTTAATTTTCACTTCTTAGCGTTTGCCCAAATTAAGGTAGGTTCGATTCCTAAATTTTTCCAAAGGAACATTCGGAACGCTGCTCGGTTTGCAGGAAATTCATAATCCTTGATCTGAAAAAATTTCCCTTTTGAATATAGGAATATGTATACAAGAAATTCAGACAACGGGCTCCGTAACACCAAATTAAAAATCCATGCTCATTAAAAACTCCCACATACCAGTTTTGAATCGAATCGGACCACACAAATCTCGTCCTCAATCTTAGAGCCGCCATTTGTTTTTTTTTCTCCAACAAAAATTTTATAATGCATTGTCAGTGGAATTGTGAACACCCGCCGAATTTCACCTTAATCAGACAACTATAAGTGGGTCAAAATTTACTTGCAAGATTTGAACTTTTTGAACTAAATATACAAATGTGAAGTTAAATAAACGCTTGTAATGATCAAACACGTAGGCCATTTCAGAGTCGGTATTTTGTTTTTTCCATGTCAAAACATATATACATGTAAAAAAAATACCAATACCTTCTGAGAAAAAATTTTTTATTTCCCTTGGATTACTGCAGAACTAAATTGTGCTTTCACTATATCGAGTAATTTCCTATCTTCATACTTTCAAACGCTTTCGAACACATACAACAACCAATTTCCATTTTTCGAACGAAAATTTTAAACGGAAGAATGGGTGAAATTAATGATATGCCATGACACATCCGACTCCAAAGCTAATTGCCACTCAGAACGTAATATATTATGAACCAAAAAGACCACAACGATAAAAGTAGCGTGTACACCAGTAAAGACAAAATATCAATTAACGTCCGTGCTAAAGCTGTAACGTTCGAAGGGAAATTTATTTGTGAGGAGGCTTCTGGCGAAGATATTGTACAATCTACATTGTAATAAGTAAATTAGAAAGGACCCCGAACATAAATAAGGGCTCTTGCGGCCTTACCGCCAGTATTAATGGACCGAAATCGCGTCTGGCTTTCGCCGATACCGACCTATTAATTCTCTTTCCGGATGAAAATAGATTTTTTTTCCCAGAGGATGTACGATGATGTGTACTTTCCAGATTAATTGTTGAAGTGGCGGATTCTCTCTATATTCAGTTCGTAGGAAAAACAGAATAATTTCGAAAATATGAGACAAGTTGAAATCCCGATTGAGAGAAATGACACAGTATCGGTTTTTACCCAAAAAAATATTTAGAACTGTGTATTGAAACATACAGGGTATTTCTTAATAATATTTCCATATTTCAGGAGGTTTTTCTTGGGTCCATTTTGAGAAAAAACTTCATATGAACGTATGTCCTAAAGGTCTTAACTTGAATAACAGGGTGCTGAAGTTTTGAGAAAAAAAAAATTTTATAATAACTTTGGTATGACCCTAGATATTATCTAAAAGGATTACAAAGTACTGTAAGAACCCTAGAAATTGAATTAGCGGCTTTGAATTCAATTGAGAAAGATCTCGGATTAAGTACACAAAAAATTGGGAACAATTTGAATATATCACATATTCTGGTTTGGAAAATTCTCCATGACTTTCTATTATACCTATCCCTACCATATCCAACGGGTTCAGGCAGTACCATCCAAAACTTTCACAATAATAAGTTTTGGTGAAAGAAAAAGACATATGAAGGGGTTAAAATAAGAAATGAAATGCATAAAGCACACAAAGTCGTCTTCACAAAAGGTTCAATATACATTGAAACAATTGGTAGTCCGACAAGCGAAAAACAACTACTTTCCTAGCAAATACCACGCAGAACGTTGAATGATATTCACCTGACAATCCATGCAAACTTCCATATAAATGGAAATTGTTCGCAAATGTTTCTGATAAGCTGGATTATGTTTAATTTATATCGTGTCCGCCTAACAATCCGCATACCGGTTTCAGGCTATTGGCCCTCATCAGTACGGAGTAGTCACCAGCCAAAGATCCGGAGAACTCTGGCTGAAGCGAGACACAACACAAATAAATTCACCATCTAGCTTACAACATTTTTAGGTGCGTCGGAAAAGATGCCCTTTAACCGGCGACACCTAGTGACAGAAAAAAACACTCGATACATTTCTCCTACCAAACTTCAGGAGGTGATTCCCCACCATATTATTATATGAATGGTCCAAATAAATAAATGTCCGGAAACGCTTCGTTTCCAAGATACATGGTGTTAAAGTTTTAATTTTTATTTCCGATTTTTTAAATAACTTTCGAAATACTGACCTTAATTCAACGAAAATTGGTTTTGAGAGGTTTTTTGAGGTGTCGAATTCGAACCTGATGGTATCATTGCTCTTACTCGTAGGGGGCGCCACCTTACACGTGTTTTTCTTTTTTGAAGATTCACAACTTTTTTGAGCGTACTTCTAGCATATTTTTCAGTAAAAAAATATATTTCCCTATCCTATCTTCGTAAAAAAGCTACCCCTGTTACAAGTCGCTATAAGCAACCGTTTTCTAGATATTTGGACTCGAAAATTTCAAGTCGATTATTTGATAATCGATGCGTCTTGAAGTTATTACCATTATTTTGCATTTTTCACAAGAATGCTTAGGAAATGAATTTGACGTTTGAGGAAGAAGTTTTGGTTTATTGAAGGGGGTGCCACCTATTCTATTCATTTTTACTCGTTGGAAATAGTTATTTTCGTATCAAGGGTGCAAAATCTGTATTTGTTTCAATAAAATTTGCAGGAAATATCAACATTTTATTTCAAGAAATTTTACATATGTAGAATAAAATAAAATGAAGGACTCTAAATTGTATTCAAATTTTGTATTCAAATTAATTTCTTCTTCAGCGAAGATACAGGCATTCAGTCTTCTAGTCATTGAATCTCGTACCCGCTCAAAAATTATTGTTGTGTTTCTTATTGTTCCACAGGCGTCTACTATTCGGTTTTTCAGATGTTCCTCGTTCGCTACTGGAGTTTTATGAAACAGTGACTTCAAATGTCCCCAAAAATTATTGTTGTGTTTCCTATTGTTAGGTTGTTATGGTTTGTCCCCTGGTTAGGTTCTTCTACACCCCTATCGATCCATCGATTTGTATTGACAGTGTTAAGTAATTCCCTGGCTACAACGCTAAAAATGGGCCGGAGCCCCATCATGCATAAACCACATGCGGATACGAATTTCTAATGGTACATTCTGAAGTAGTCCCGGCAATTCATTTTCTACAAAGTCTCTGTAAGTTGTGCTATTCAGTGGGAACGGAAGGAAGAAAGGACCTATCAAATAATTATCAATTATTGCCGCCCATTTACAGAAAATGGATACTGATAATGTCTTTCACTAACTGCATGCGGATTTTCCAGAGCCCAAACATGGTTGTTATGGAAGTTATTGATAGCATTTCGGGAGAAGTTTGCTTCATCCGTGAAGAGTACATATCTCAAAAATTGAGGATGTCCAGCCAATTTTCTCAAAAACCACTGACACATAGTAATGCGTTGGGGAAAGTCTCGTGGCAAAAGAGCTTGTACCCTTTGGATATGGAATGGATAAATTTGTTGATCGTGGATAATTCTCCAAAGTGTGGACTGAGTAGAATTGAGAGCTTCAGCAATTATTCTTGTACTTGTTTCTGGATTCTCCTCGAGAGCGTTCAAAACAGCTTCTTCCAATTCTAGGGTTCTGACTGCTCGTGGTCTACCAATAATATCAGCTTGAAGCTACTTGTTTCTGCCAAACGACGGTGGAGACTGGTAAATGTTGGAGCTGAAGGCAGTACTCGATTAGGAAATCGCTCCTGGTGAATACGTCTTGCTTCTCGCGCATTGCCATCCGCAAGGCCATAAACGAAATGCATATCGGCTAAATGAGCATTATTGTTTAAATATTCCATTTTTTTTGAAACTCAAAGAAACTTCAACAAAACAACAAAACGTTCAACTGTCAGGTAATATGTAATTACCAAAAATACTAACTTAAACGTCAAATTAATTTTCCACGCATTCTTGTGAAAAATACAAAGTAATGGTAATAACTTCAACATGCATCGATTATCAAATAATCAACTTTGAATTTTCCAAGTCCAAATATGTAGAAAACGCTTATAGCGAATTGTAACAAGGGTAGCTTTTTTACGTAGATATGATAGAGAAATTGATTTTTTCACTGAAAAATGTGCTAGAAGTACGCTCAAAAAAGTTATAAATTTTCAAAAAAGAAAAAGACGTGTAGGTGGCGCCCCCTACGAGTAATAATAACATCAGGTTCGAATTCGACACCTCAAAAAACGTTTTGAGGCTACCTAAGAAAAATTAAAGAAAAATCGGAATACTCAGCAGAAGTGAAGCATCTGCATGATTTTTTTATTCATTTATCTTTGACGCATTGAAAAAATGGTATTGAATCGAGAGACGGCGATACACGCTACGTTATTGCTGCCCATTCATTATGAATGATCGAATAATCAATTAATCCATATGATCAGGATTTCTTTTCCGATAGTTCCAAGAAATTGAGAGATTCTCGACTGATTTATATTCTTTGCAACACATCTGAAGTTCTTGAGAAGTTTCCTTAGAACCAACTGGAAAACGATCTTGATCATCATTGGTTTATTAACAGTAAAACCAATCCTGCGAATGATAACGATCTACTCTCCGTGTTTTGGTTTCTTCTTGATTATAGAAGAATTTTTATTAAACTAAAATATCGGCTGAGTCTACAAGCCTATTGGAAACATTATGTAACTGACGGAGTTCAGAAAGTTGAATATATTGATACTCCCTCCTCCAGTTCACTAATTTATTCATTTGTTTATTCAGTTTCACTCACAAACACATTAAAATGCAACAACATGTAAGGTTGAGGTGCTTAAAACTTACTCATACAAGGAAGAGAATACTCCAAAAGTACTTAAAACTAACTTATACTAGGAAGAGAAAACTCCAAAAAGAGTCGAATTTTTTAAATTTTACTGCATACAAGCTTTAATAGTTTCAGGACAGGACATGTAAAAATCTAAGTCATACTTATCAACAAGGGAATTACATTGTTGTAGCATGTTGTTATTGAGCAATCTAGATTTGGGAGAATTTACATTGTGTATTGAGTGCAATTTTCAAGCTCGTTATCAACAACAGGAATTTGTGTTCCGGGAAAAAAGAAATTCGATGTTTCTGACTTACATTCCTTCTCCAAAATAGTTTATTTTTCCTCCTTACAAGCGACACCAGGATAAAAATGTAACTTTTGGGTACTGTAATTTTGACATTATTAATTAATGAGTGACCATTGTACTTGACGTTGTTGATAATGTAATAGATAAAAAGTGCAGCCAAACCAGTCTCCTCCTTTCAAGCGACACCAGGTTAAAACTTTCTAACATACTTTGATAGGATACCAAATAAGGATATGCATTGTATTTACGAACATATAGGTATCGCAAAAATATTTTTTCAACCTTTTCTATTGCATCTTTATTGATGTCCGCCTGTGGTGACCATATAACAGATGCATATTCAAGGTGGAGTCTAACTAAGGTATTGTATAAGGTGATGTTATTACTATTTTTGAAGAATTGTGTATTTCTTATTACAAAGCCAAGTACTTTGTAAGCTCTATTAATAATGAATGTGAAATGTTTGTTAAATTTGAGGTTAGACTGGATAATAACTCCTAGGTCCTTACACTCATTTTGCCTACGTAGTTCGGAATCTTCAAGAGAATAAGAAAATTGTAGATAGTTAACTTTACGGGTGAAAGTTATAACAGCACATTTGTCAATGTTCAGAGTCATTTTTTTTGTGTCAAACCATTTAAATACGCAATTTAAGTCTTGTTGAAGTTGAGTGCAGTCATGTTGATTTTTTACCGTTCTAAACATTTTGAAATCATCTGCGAACATTAGGCAAGTAGAGTGGGATATGATCTCGGGTAGGTAGTTGATAAAGATTGCAAACAGGAGGGGACCCAGGTTGCTACCTTGTGGAACCCCTGAAGTCGCGATAAACTCATCACATTGAAAGTTTCCTATTTTTACACGCTGGGGCCTGGAGGTAGAGTATGTTTTTACAAATGTTAGTGCGTTCATTGAAAGGCCTAGCCTGCCTAACTTGCTCAAGAGTAGATCATGATCGACCTTGTCGAAGGCCTTCGCGCAATCCGTCATAATAACGTCAAGCTGATTTTTGTTATTTATTGCTTCCGCAAAATGGTGTTCTGAAAGGAACCATTCTGGCACCATTATTATTTTCTGTCTAAACCTGTCTCCTAAAGGAATCTAGCCAACGTAATTTTTATTCGATGACACCCCAGATTCCATTTTTTTTCTGGCTACAGAAGTCGATGAGGAAATCAAGAGTACAGCGTGTATTGCCTTGAAAACTCTTCGGTTGAAAGGATATAAGACTGAGTTACAAAGACTAGCTAGACATCAAAACAAATAATGAGAAGTTGCCCAACACTGAAATAGCAAAAAGGCAAAAAAGGGATTCAAAATACATGTATGAGTTTGATTCACAGTATAAAAAAACTGAAATGATTATCTGCTCGAAATATGTGATTTTCACATTATTGTTGAAAAACAGAATATGTATACGAAAAAATACGGTTTAGGTGTGATGTTCGCCTTGTTTTATTTTTTTGCTCAGAGGGCTGGAAATCTATCCTCACAATTTACATTGTAAATTATCAAACTAAAGAGGGTCTTAGATGAAACTAAAATTCAGAAGGAAAGAGATAAGAGATTTTTTTACAAAACTTCAGCATCAAGAGAATCAAAAACCTGGTTGAATATTTTAGAATGAGTCTTTGGGACCTAAAAACATTGCAGTGAATAATGGAGCACAAGTCTGATTTGATGAGGATATAGTGCAAGTGGTGGAATATTTTTCATTCTTGTTATTTTTTTCATTTTCAATATGACTTTTTATATTATTTATAATGTTAGTGTTCTTTAAAACATAAAAACATTTCAAAAATGAAATTTAAAATTGATTTATGACGATTTTCCATGGGTAGCTCAAAAACAAGTAGATTCTACTTTGTTTTTATATATCATACCATACTTTTTTGTTGAGTAGCTTCAAAGTGGAGAAAATCAGCCCTTCGATTATTATTATTTCAATATTATTGTTGACTGACATCAAAACACTATTTGAACTATTTCAGTTCAACCCCCTTTTTATGTATGTACAGATGATGAAATGTAACCTGTCACTATCATTTCAACATTTTGTGAAAAATTTGAGAAACAACGGCAAGAATTGCGGTACAATTCAAAACCAGAAGGAAATGAGTTGGCGCTCGATAATTCTGTAGTGGATGTGAAAGCGAGAAATCCAGGGTTGCTAATTAACCCTAACCCCAACCGTGACACTACAAATAATTAAACCACCCCCTCGACCCGCTCGATCTCTTCGAAAGCCACTTTTTACCCGCGTCTCCCTTTCTCCTCTCGGCAACAGAAACAATGCACGATAGGGTATTGTGGACAGCCGGTGTAGAGGACTCATTTTTTCTGAAAAGAGTTGAGGACCACTCCAAGAGACGCGCGTGACGTGGCATGGCTTTTCCTACAAAAGCCTCTACACTCGGCTCTCGACAGATCCGGTCACTGGGAAGCGCGTCATGCATCCAATTATTTTTCAATGTGATGCGGGCTCGAAGAGATTGCGGAATATTGACGGGAATTATATCAAATGTTTTTTTGTACTTGCTCTCCAAAATATTGACAATGGAAACTGAAAAGAATCCCATAATGCCATTTCAGTGTTTTTGTACCTTGAAGGCGTCACGGCAACATTCCAGCGAACAGAATACCATTGTCGATAACAAAAGCATGTATGGTGTACTCCAGGGACTTATCCTTGGTCCAATCTTGTCCAATACTTCTCTTTTTATCAATTACAACAACAGAAAATGTAGTATGCTATGCCATCGTTAAAACCATTGCCCACGAGTGTAATACAACCTGGTCTTCTCTGTAGAATAAAGTAGACGTAGACCCAGAAAATATCATCAACTTGTTTCAACACCAAATTTCTACCTGCCAATTTATACACGGCGACCCCTACCTTTCATTTCGAAGCTTCAATTCTTGATGCATATCTTCAGAATCAAAATAAAATCGGAAGAAACTTTTTCATGCACTTTTTTGATTCGATGCAAAAATGTTTGATGAATATAGCTCCACGCTAACATTTCTCGTTTCTCAACTTAAGAATTTTTTTATTATTCCTAATATCTATTGAATCGGTTGAAAGGACAATGATTGTATCTTTTCATTAATTTATGCCTTCAACCTGAGTAGATATGATAATCGGGTACGGGGCCACTTGAGGGTACTCGCCCTGACTTCTCTGGAGGCTGTCTCTGGATGTTATGAGACGCCTGGGGACATTATGGGGGTCATTCGGGTCCGACCATATATAGAAAAGAATATGGCCGCCGTAGGTAAAGAAAGAAAAATATTGACTATGGAAACTGAAAAAAATCCCCAAAATGCCATTTTAGAGTTTAAGTACCTTGAAGTCGTCATGGCAACATTTCAGCGAACAGAGCACCATTGTCGATAACAAAAGCATGTATGATGTACTCCAGGGACTTATCCTCAAGAACCTTCCAAAGAAGTCGCTGGTACAACTCATCTACTTAATAAACGCAGTCTTGAAGTGGCAGCACTATCGAGACTGTCTAAAAAAGGCGGAAGTAATACCACTCCTTAAATCGGGGAAGGACAAAAGTCAGGTCGAGAGCTACAGGCCCATCTCACTCCTGAGTGTGGTGGCCAAGGTGGTAGTCAAAATCATCCTGAAGCGTGTTGTAGATTTTGAGGAAGAGCACAAAATCATCCCGCCTGAGCAATTCGGGTTCAGGGGAGGTCACTCAACGACATCCCAAATAGCCCGGGTTGTTCACGGGGTGAAGGAGGCATTCCATAGGGATCACAACACGGTTATGATCCTGCTGAATACGCAGAAAGCGTTCGACACTGTCTGGACAGAGGGGTTGATCGCCAAAATGGCAGAGGCAAACATGCCCTTCTACCTAGTGAAAACTCTAGAATCCTACCTCACAGGGCGGACTTTTAGGGTCAATGTCAACGGTACTAGCTCGCCAGAGTATGCAATCGGGGCGGGGGTCCCACAGCGGTCCTCACTATCACCGATCCTGTATTCGCTATATACCAATGACTTTCCGGCCTTCGCTCGGACGAGTACGGCTATGTTCGCGGATAATACCGCGATCTACGCCCACTCGTACCAGAGCGAAGTGGCTGCCAGACAGCTCCAGATCCATCTGGATCGGTTGGTCATACCATATCTAGGGAATAACAAGATCAAGTTGAATCCCATTAAAACGGAGGTCGTTAACTTCACGAGGAAACGAACTAACGTGAAGATCCTCGGGAAGTTAAAGGTTGAAAACAACCAAGTGATAGAGGGGCCCTCCGTGAGATACCCAGGGGTGGAACTGGACAGTCGTATGTATTTGCATAAACATATTTCGTTAGCGTTACAGAGGGGAGCGGCGGCAATCAGCCGCACGTATCCCCTCATTGCACGTAACTCAAAATTGTCGCAGGACAACAAACTGCGAATTTACAAACAAATAATCAGGCCGGCAATGACATACGCCTGTCCAATCTTTTGCAGTCTCCCTAAAACTCAGATAGCGAGGCTAGAGAGGCTGCAAAATAAAGCACTTCGTATTGCTACTAATAGCAATACGTACATCAGATTGGGTGCGCTGCGCGAGCTAGCAAAAATAGGCACACTAGAGGAATTTGTCTATAAAGTATCAGACAAATTCTACCGATACCATCTCCCTAAGAGTCCGCTCACGTCAGAGATAACAAATATTAGAGCGAACCAACCCAGGAAACATGGGGTTATTTTTTCAAAACTTGCGCTATACAACGAGGTATAGAGTTGGCAGGAATTTCTCAGAGCCCCAAGGGGCGAACGTTAGATAACGATAAATAAATAGGCAATAATTTTCCAAAGCTGGTTTTTCGAAATTTTTCCAGTGAGGGGTAACGTCATAATTTAAAATAAGAGACACGATGAAATAAAAAATGCATTTTCAAACATCAAATGGGAAAAATGACGAGGGCGCATAAACGTAAGTGGGAGGCGCCCAACAACTGAATTATTTTCAAATGAACAAGACTAGTATATTGAAGAGCCAAACTGCCAACACCAGCAGGGGCTGTGCCTTCGCCCCCTCGGGAGGGCAAGTGGGCAGCCGGATAGTCCCCATGCAAAAGCCGAAACTCCTTTCCATCCCCCCATCCCTTTAGGAGGAGACCCAGGAAGAAGTTATATATTGTAAAAATGTATATAGTAGCTAAGTTCAATATGTAAACTGTATATTGTACAATAAAGTATTTTTGATTGATTGATTGATTGGGACTTATCCTTGGTCCAATCTTGTCCAATACTTTTCTCACTGACTTTTTATCAATTACGACAACAGGAAACATAGTATGCTATGCCATCGATAAAACGATTTCTCACGAGTGTAATACAACCTGGTCTTCTCTGAAGAATAAAGTAGAAGTAGACCCAGAAAATATCATCAACTTGTTTTCACACCAAATTTCAGTACAACTTCTACCTGTGAATTTAATACACGGCGACCCCTACCTTCCATTTTAAAGCTTCAATTCTTGATGCATATCTTCAGAATAGAAATAAAATCGGAAGGAACTTTTTCATACACTTCTTTCATTAGATGTTTGATTAATATAGCGCCACGTTAACATTTTCCGTTCCTCAACTTAAGAAATTTTTTGTTACCTAATAACTGATGAATCGGTTGAAAGGACAATGATTGTATCTCTTTATTAATTTTTGTGTTCAACCTTAGTAGATATGATAATCGGGGAGGGGGCCACTTGAGGCCTTGAACTCGCCCTGGGTTTTGGGTTCTCTGGAGGCTGTCTCTGGATGTACTGAGCTGCCGGGGGTCATTATGAGGGTCGTTTGAGTCCAACCATATACCGGGAGACCCGGAACCAATTTACCCCCCTGTATCTTCGTTGTTATTTTATATGGATGTTTCAAATACGGTACTTCGATTTGATGTTATGAATGTACAATTTAGCAAGATCAAACAAAACATGATACTTCCGGTTTGACTGGAACCGCATCCAATTTTTATATTTGAAATAGAAAGTATATATATATATTTTTTAAATTACGAATCGGTATAGAATTATCCTTCCAATGATATATCACAATCATACTCCCAATTCACAATCTGCTGATATAATTGAGATTTAATAAAAAAAACCTTTCTGTATTCCCATCGTAACGGAACATTTTCATGAGAGTATGCTATGGAAGATTGAACAATATCATGTAAGTAACAATAATTCATGGCCAAACTTTTTACACAATAAGTTTTATGCAGACCATCTATTTCTACAATTTTAGTTTTTCTTCATTTTTCAACATCAATGCACTCATTTCTTTTAATTGCTAACATAGACATTTTCGAAGTTGGTTAGGAACTCCAATACATATTGAAATACAAAACATAAAAAAACCTCCATATTTTTGTTTTATATTTATTTTTAATGAAGATTATTTCCATCTTTCCTTCATTTTATTAACCTTTCAACTTCATCTCAATTGGCTATGATATTCAATTTCTTCTATAGGTCTGGAATTATTTTTGAAACTGCAAAATCGGAAGTAACAAAATATTTATATCGATAATTTTCCTACAAAATCGTAGACACTTTGAACATGTACAGTTTTGTAACTGAATTCAAAAGAAATTCAACACATATGACAGACTCAATTGATCTAATTATTCAAAATGTCGCCCGTTAAAGTCAATGCATTTTTGTATTTTTTCGGAGCATGCCCGCATAACATTCACTAGTTGAGCCGGAGTTATTTCGTTGATGGCTGTCCTTACCCTGTCTTCAAGTTCCTCGCGATTTTGAGGTCTATTATGAGCATAAACTCTAATAATCAAGTGAGCCCAATCGAAAAAATCCATTGGCCTGAGGTCTGGTGACCTTGGTGGCCAACGAACTGGACCATGAGTACCAATCCAATTGTCTTTGAATGTTCTAGTGAGATGTCCTCGGACTACGTTCGAATTATGTGGAGGTGCTCCATCTTGTTGGAAATACATAACGCGACGTGTCGCTAAGGGAATGTCTTCAATAAAATTTTGGATTTTTATCATTTGAAATTTGTAGGTACCGTTCACCTGTTAAAGTTCCATCAAAAATAATTGGTCCCACTAGGCTGGTTCCAAAAATTCCTAGCCAAACATTGAATCCGAATCTTTCCTGGTGTCTTCCTTCTCTGAACACACGCGGATTTTCTTTTACCCACTAACTAAATTATTTCTATTGAAATGACCATTGTTTGTGAAGCGTGATCCATCACTTTATAGAATATTGTAATGGACATTTCGATTTTCTTTTTCTTTTCATATAACCCGGTTACAATACACAATCCTCCCCTGCGCATCATTTCCATACAAATATTGATGAATTTGATATTTGAATGAACGATACCGGTGTTTTTTCTAAATTTGCCTTGCTGTTTCTCTAGGTACCCCGACCTCATATTCGATCTGCCTTAATGATGTATTTGGATCAATTTCAACCGCTGCTAGAACAGTGATCTTCGCTTACAATAACATATCATCATGATTATTCCGTTCTTTCCTGAACTGTGACTCCAATATTGCAAAATATTTTCTACTACTAGGTTGCGGACGGTTAGGATATCTCTCCTGGTACAGACGCAAGGCTAAACAGGAATTTTTCCTTCTTTCTCCATAAATCAACAGCATATCAACTTTTTCAGTTTGGGTAAATCGGTAGTAGTTGTACATTTCACAAATGATTATCTTAGAAAATTCTGAACATTCGAAATATCAACAATTTGGTGTAAACACAACGACAGAACAATTTCAAGATATTCAATTTCATAGCCAATTAACATGAAGTCGAAAGGTTCAATACAAATGTAGGTATGCATGGAAATTATCTTCATAAAAAATAAATATGAAACAAAAATATGGAGGTTTTTTCATGTTTTGTATTTCAATATGTATTGGGTTTCCAATTAAAAAACCAAAAGAAATGAGTTGTAAAATAAAGAAAAACTAAAATTGTAAAAATAGTTAGTCTGCATAAAACTTATTGTGTAAAAAGTTTGGCCATGAATTATTGTTACTTACATGATACTGTTCAATCTTCCATAGCATACTTTTATGGAAATGTTCCGTTACGAGGGGAATACAAAAAGTATTTTTTTTAAAAATCTCAATTATATCAGCAGATTGTGAATTGGAAGTATGATTGTGATATATCATTGGGAAGGTAATTCTATACCAAATCGTAATTTTCATAAAAAATATATACTTTCTATTTGAAATATAAAAATTGGATGCGTTTCTGGTCAAACCGGAAGTGTCATATTTGGTTTGATACTTGCTAAATTGTACATTCATAACATCAAATCGAAGTAACGAATTTGAAACATCCATATGAAATAACAACGAAGATACAGGGGAGTAAATTGGTTCCGGGTCACTTCGTATAGAAAATAATATGGCCGCCGTAGGTTGGGATGTTTGACGGCCTGTATGGGTTGCCACTGAGTACTTTATGACGGTCGTATGGGGGCCCAATCATAGAAAAAAATTTGATGTAGATTGCTCTCTGGGGGGGTGTTGCCTGGGGGTGTTCAACGGTCTCTGGAGGTTGCCACTGAGAGAGACACTTGGGAATCTTATGGGGCCGTTACAGGGTTCGGTCATATATAGAAAATAATATGGCAGACATAGTTTGACATTTCGATAATGTTAACCTACAGCGGTCATATTTCATTCTATAAATGGTTAGAACCGGAATATGACTCCCACAACAGTCTCATACATTCCAGACATCACCAGAACACTTAATGCCCCAGGCGAGCCCTCTATAGGCCGTATTCTTTTCTATATATGGTTAGGCGCCACAACGTCCACAGGCATCTCAGACCATCGTGGTCGCCTCTAGAGACCCCAAATCCTAAGCGGTAGAGGGCCACCCTCAAGTGGCCCCGTACCTGCTAGCATATCTACTAACCTGTTCACCTGTCTTCAAAATTTGTTGATTCCCAATTTACCTAATTTTTTCACTAGTAAATTTGTCGAAGATATGTCAATTATGTCAACTATCATTTTAGTTGAGATAATGTATACTTTATCGATACACAATTTTGTTTAGTTTCAATTTGAAAAACAAATATTTAGGATTCGAATTTTGTGAAATCTTCTTCCAGTGCGTACCTACACATGGAATATTCTCCCGTTTTATTTTAATTATTACTTTCATAGATCATTTTTTTTATATTCAGAGGGTATATTTAACCCTTAGATTCCAATTTTGGAAAATCCTTCCAGTTCGTACGTCCTCGTAAATTTAACAATCATGCATAATTCCATTCTCCTATCTCCGATTGAGATATAACCTGCTTCATAATAGGGGTACTTTTGATGCAAAATTCAGTCATAAAAAAATATATTCCCAAGTAAGAAGATGAAATAAAAAGTGACGTATCTTGCCATTTTTCAATTAACAGTTTGTAGATATAAATTATTCAACTTTACAAAAAATATTTGAAAATATTCTTAAATGTACATAGTTGTAATGACCATAATTTTTCTTTCCATAGCATTTTCACTTGAGCTAAATATCTATACATTTTATTTTGTTTTGGTATTATATGAATTAGAGAAATACGCATCTACGTAATTGAGTAGTTCCGCGTTACCAAAAATAACAAAACACCAACTTTGGTTTCAGAATTCACTCAGAAAACTTCACTCCATGCTTTGTGGAGAAAACAGCATCGTCATGTATGAGTTTGTATCCAGGGAATATTTAGAATAAGCAGCGATTCCTGAAACATACACGTACCATTTTATTTCCGCTACGGGAATACATTACCACAGTCTTTAAATGGAAGTAGGTCATTTGATTCATCCACATTTTCCCATATTTTTCTTCAAGTGGATATATTGAATTGCGGTTTGAAATTTTCTAATTTCTGTTGATCTGTAATTGAAGTGTGAACTATATAAGGAATAATATCATTGTAGTCATAGAGAAAGTATACTGTACAACGAGCATGTAATGTTTTATTTCTCACTCATAAGAATTCGTCCACACGGAACCGGAATTTTCTTACCAATGAGAAATTATTATCATTCCATGCGCGTTGTACGATATAGGTACTATTTTCTATTCATGTCAACAATTCTTTTGACCATCTCGACATTTTTGTAAAATTATTCAATTTCCTCCCTAATAACTTGAATGACTTGACATTTCTTCGAAATGGACTCATCCGAATCTTCTCCAGCATTTTCGAAGTAGGTAGCTGAGGTTCGGCGAAAATTAAGTTCAGTATAACTGTTTGCTTCAGCTGAGTTGGGAAATTTATCAGTTGTGTTCTAGAATGGTCCGTTTTCATAAATTTAATCGTCGTAATTATACATTTGCAACATTTGGTTCCTTTTTTTTCTCAATATTCCAGAAAAAAGAGGTGACACAAGTGTTTCCTGCAACACAATTGACTTTTTATAGAATCAAAATGAAAACATGTATATCGCTAAGTCATTGATTTAATGAAGATAATTTTTGGGATGTATTCCGGAAGTTATTAGTAGAAAACCATCATCAGATCGTTTAATCAAATCCTTGTTCTTAACGTTATAGATCTTCAAAAAGTATACTAAATGCTGATGATATTTGTGTGAATTCATATACACGTACTTGCTTTTTCTGAAGGCCAAGCAAAGCGAATTCAGTAAATCACAAATGTCAGTCTATTCGATTAATTTTTTTCGCGATCAATCGTTTTCATCATTCCAAACCGATTGTAGTCGACGGGATGATATAGCCGATATAACGATGAATAAAAACACCCTCATGAATTTTTTCGCCTGAAGTGATTTTGTTCACACAAACTCTCTCCTCTTGAATGTTATCCGATTGTTTTTCAGGAAACTGACACTTTCCATGTAGAAATTTACTCTTTAATACCCCCGGCACTGTTTGTTTCACAGTTTGCGAGCCTCCCCTGATCCACGGGATAATGAATGTAAACCTAGGCGAACACTCGCTACTCCAAACAGGGATTTTCAGCTTTTTCTTCTCGGTCCTGCACAGCGTAGGGTGCCATAAGAAATGTTACAACTTTAATCAGTCCAAATAACAAATAAAACACCTGAGAATGGGGCAAAAGAAAAGGGTAGCTCATTACTGTGAGGAATTACAATATAGTCTCAACATGAGGAATATAACGAAATATTTCTAATGGAAATCATATGAGAATTCAATACTGCTGTGAACACGACAATTGCAAATCGAAAAATTAAAATTCTGTGTTTCGTGTGAAATTTGTATATACAAAAATTATATGGGCTACTTTGTGGTCTATACGAAATGTAAAATTCAATCCACAGCGATTTCAACTCACTCTTATCGTTGCACTCTTTATAGTCCGGTCAATCTAGACGAAAAAATGAGAGTGAAGGTGCATAAAATCACAACAAGCGGAAAATCAGTAAAATTGTTCATAACATAATTATAAATGAATTTTTGAGTTCCCCATCATTCCCGTGCATGGAAAAAATTTTACTCGAGGTCAAAGGTCAAAAAAATTAGTTCGCGATTTTCAACAAAACGGTAAGTTTTATCATAAAAATACCCCAAACAAAAATTGTAAATCATAAAATTATCTATAAAAAATGTATGTACTTTTTTCCTACGAGCCACCGTTTCTGAGATAAAACGATTCAAAAAGTTGTAAAAGTTATTATCGTCATAATATGCACACGTTTCCACGCTACCTATGAGGTAGTGTACTACGCGCGTTTTTTTAACGTGGTTTTCCCAGTAGGCCCACTCCACGGGTCAGTTGTGATCGTTTCGAGTATAATTTTTACGACAATTTTCATGTATTGTCACAGATTTCTGATTTTTGAGATATTCCGAAAATTCAGCTCTTTCGATACTTGCATTAATTAATGTCTTCATACTACCTTCAACAGTAACAACTTCACTTTAAGTTACAAGTTTAGCACAAATAAAACAATATACTGACATTTTTGTTAGAAAACTCAAAACAACACGATATAGGTTAGGATAAACACGTGTTTTCACTACAGAGTGGCGCTCAAGACTAACGGTATTTCATTTATTATAGCAGGTATAATACCCTAGCCACGCACACGATAGAACAAGAGACAGATGTTGTCTCGAAGTTACACTAGCGTATAAATTGAGGGACTGGGTTTCATTCTCATAGTTATAACTTATGTATATTTTATATTTTAAATATAAGTAACAATGACCGACAGAAAAAAATTTCAACATATATAACAACTCTAGAGATGTATATACGTGGCATACTCATGCATATTATGACGATAACAACTTTTTGAATCGGTATATCTCAGAAACGGTGGCTCGTAGGAAAAAAAGTATTGAGACATTTTTTATAGATAATTTTATGATCTACAATTTTTGTCTGGTGTACTTTTATGATCAAACTTAACGTTTTGATGAAAATCGACCTCGATTAAAATTTTTTCCGTACATGGGAATGATGAGGGACTTAAAATTTTTATTTATAATTATGTTTTGAACAATTTTACTGATTTTTAGCTTATTGTGATTTTATGCACCTTCGAATGTCTAGATTGACCGGACTATTATAATTCTTGTTTAAATTTCATCATTAAAGTATTTATTTTTCGAATACTTTCTGTACGTGATATTTTCCGCTTAGTTCAATGGAGGAAGATCTATTTGAAAAAGCGATGCCCTACCTCGAATAGGATGCCAGTGATATTTGGTAGAAGCAGTAAACACAAACTACCATAAATTGATTAGTTTGATCCCTTTCTGGAGTCTTAGATTATATCTCCTTACCTGAGCCAAAAGACTCAAAACTGAATATGTTACATCACAATGCAAATATTACCAATCAATCGGTCGAATAATCCCCAAACAAATAATGATCAGAAACGAGTGTTCCTAATTTTTCGAAGTAACCTAAGAAAATCAGAACTGACATTATTCTATCGAAGGGCGCGCTATATAAGAAATACTTCGGCTACGCTACAACTTTTAATCAGTCTTGTTCACCGAAAAACTTCCAAACTTCCGCAGACAATAAAATATTGCATTGCCGAACAATGAAGCTGGAGTCGTTTGATTGAATCGGGCTCATAAAAAAGTGTTTTCGGCTTAATGGCGGAATATTAGGTTCGGTAAAGTCTGTTCTCGGCGTTATTGGCAAAATTCGGACATCGGTTTTGTTGTCCAATGACCGATTCTGTTTTGTGATTATGTGGAAAAGACTCGAGTGGATCGATGGAGAATTTTCGTGGTCGGATATCGTTCAGCATCAATATCTTTGATGTTCTTGTTGAACTCGATATCGAAGTATTCGTCGAATTTTAGTTCCACAATTCTTTGGGTGAAGAACATCAGAGAGATTTAGAGATTGAACCTACCCCAAATATAAATCCAAAGAAAGCTTCTGGATTCAATTTCATTTCTGGAGAGGTTCTAAAATAGCTTCCCAGATGGAGCAATAGTAAAGTTCACTTATCTGATCAATGCATTTTGCAGACTGAAATATGTACCTTTGATCTGGAAGGTGATAGATATAGATCACCAACCTAGCAAATCACCCTTCTATATACCTATCTCTCTCCTGTTTGTATTATCTATTCGATTAGGACTAGCGACTTACCATCATCAATTTGGGTTCAGAGAATATTATTCAACTATCGAACAGATTCAGTTTTCCCTGATGTGGCATAGACAATCGGTAAAGTTTGACATAAGGAATTGAAACATAAAGAAACATTTCCTGGCATTTAGGAATCCTTTATTTTTGATAGAATTTTCAGAATCAAATAAGATGAAACCTACTTCGAACTGAAGACAACCAATTCAGTAGTGCCACAAGGAAGTGTGCTGTGACTAGTACTATACATACCTAATATATATATGAGTGACTTTTCTAAAAAATAACACATCATCTTCCTTTCCATTTCAGTAGAATATAGGATGAAATTTTCTTATGGGGCTGTTGTGCTGGTCATAGAAATATAAACAATGTTCAAAGGTTTCAGAACACTGAAGAACTGAGGTACATTGTGGATCCACCTTGGCATATCCGAAATGGTAACCTACTTCGGGATCTGGATACGGATGCTGTTGAACATCTTAGATCCCAGATTGCCACGAATGACGTTAACGTACACTCGCAGATGGAATATTGTAATTATTTTTTTATTTCGCTTTTATAGTTTGAAATAAAAACTATATTTATAAAACCCTTTCTAGCGAATGAATTATACGCTATCATCATTTCTAAATCCTCCTCAGATGTAATCCTACTTCATAATCAAACGGCAGGGAAAAAATACCCACCAATAAAACAGATTTATAAACAATCTTACCGAAATCGAACGTCCTGATGAGTGTCTCTGATTGAAATCCTGGCGAGGTAATTGTCTTTTCGACTGGATTTTTTCCTTTGAAGGTTTCTACAAGAAAGCGTTCAATATTAATCGAGGCTTCACCAGTGGTTAACGACGACTCCTCGTCTCATCAGTAATTCAGCGAATGAGTGGATCGGTGTTGGCTAGTAGCGGATGTTTGCGATGTTGTGGGATTTTTTTTTCCAAGTTGATTGATCCAGGCTTTTTATTTATTGCAACTGTTCTTCAGCTTCACGGGCAATTACTCGAGTGGGGTTACGAACATACAAAGAGAACTTATCGTAACGGATATTAGTTTTGTATATCCATTATTTTGCAGATTTTGAACATATTTTTGGTAAAATAACCTATATTTACAAACTACAAAAGGACGTTTGCCTCGTTGATAGTCGAATACGATTTGGTATATTCGGGTATATATTACAAACAAACTCTAGGCATGTCAATTGGCAGTATCTCTCATTTTGTTACAGTACATTATGGATGATCTAATAGAAAGTAGCATAATATATTATTTTTCCACACCCTTCTTTACTTTTACTTGGATTACATAATATTAGGTATACATATAATATAAACAAATTTTTGGGAGTTTTAAAAACTTCCAACCAATTCATATTTGTCAACATAGAAGAAGAAGAAGGCTTCAACTTCAGTTTACCTTTTCTAGTTATAAAGAGACGATAATACGTCAATCACCACCTAGTATACAATACCAGAGGATTCAGGCAGATTTCTGCGTTATGAATCATTACTCGCAAAATCATTCAACAACAGTGGCTATCCTTTCAAATTTTTTAGTCACCTATTACTCTACAAATCTCCAAACAGATTCAACTGGAACTGTAATAAACACCACCAATATTCAACAAACCAACTTTCTACTACTCATTACCCTTCCTAGGACAAAGAACTTATGACAACATCAAAATAACTTTCAGGAATTATAATACGGCACACATTTCCCCTTTCCTTGCCGATTGTGACAAAAAATATATGGGGGAAACCATCAGATGCTGTTTGATCAATCAAGTTTGGGATAACGATTTTCTATATGAAAACGTTGAAAAAACTCACACTAGAGATTATTCCTAGAAATGACTTACATATTCTAACACTCATAGAACCCATAGCACATTAACTCTCAACACCTGACGACAGACCCAGCGCCTCCTATCTTGTAGCCTTTGTTTTTCTCTGGAGAAAACAGATTCTTTCTTCGAAGAACGTGTATAGGTCGTTTAGTTGAGAAAATAATTGAACAGTGGCTAAGATACTGTAATCCAAAGAAATGATGATTTGTTGAGCGCCACTTGGTTATATAAAAAATACTGAGGTTACCTCATTTGACCAAGAAAATAAGTTCATTCCAATGCTGATGTACTGGTAGCCTGAGAGATTATGAGTAAATTAGTAGAGAAACACAGATTAAAATTCAATACACTTTATTACAAAAATTAACCACCACCAAATAAACGTACATCAACTTATAACTATGTATCAAGTTTGTGGAAGTAACGTGATGAGAAAATGAACACTAGGTGACCTATGTGAGCTCTCTCCGCTCGTAGTACTACAGAGCAGATTACAGTGGAGTAGGTAAAATATGGTGACATATATTATCTTATCTAGGTCTGTATACTATACATGAGTACAAACTACAGTGCGATGGATTACTATTAGTATCCGTAAAACTTTTTGATCAGGAGCTCATTCTGAATAATCTGAATATTTCATTATTTTGACTACAAGCATAGATTACCAAAAAATACATAATTACAAACTACAAGCAATCAATAATTTATGAAATAACTAATTATCGGTTGTGATGAAAGTACGAACTGAACAATTACCGCTTGTGACAAAAGTATGAAATAAACATTTACTTCCAGCCTTTTGGGGCTGACATACATAAACAAAAATAGACGAAAATAGTAACAGCCAGTAATCGATACCAAGGTTTGATATTCATCGAAGATTCTATGGTGAGTCTTGCAGCGGCTAATAAAAGCGAGTGCTTCGAGGACTACTAATAGCGCATAAAAGATTACATTTAAGATATCAGGGCTCCACAAACAGAAATCCAGTCATAAAATATCTTTTTTTGGCAATCAAATCCGAACTAACCAACCAACTGCTTGCAACTCTGATATTCCTGCTTGCCTTCGCTTAGACTTCAGCAAAAAACTATGACTGATCTGTACTCCCAATAACAACATTTATACTTGCAGATTGTGCCTGCTACTTCCAACATGAAACAGCACCATGAAACTGTACCATGAAACCCTATGAACGATGAAGAGTGTTAATGTGGAAATAACCGTGAGACCGTGAGATGTTGACATATAAAGTAGCCTGCTATAAGTATAAAAACGGTGTGTGAATTCAGCTCCTGCTAAATTCGGATTATAGTTGGGTCTCATACTAGTGTTTGAAAAAAAGTTATACCAAAGTGAAGGTGTGGTGCCCAGGAGTACATTGATATAGTTAGTTATGTTTGGTAATTGCCCATTTCTATGCAATAACGATATCTAAATTATCAATTGCAATCAACAGACAATAAAAACAACACTTCTTACAATCGAGACTTGCGAGTAAAAAACAAAGACACGAATCGACCTCCTTTAAACGTGGGAGTAGCTAAGTGACCAACTCTGAGTTATAGTAATTTGAAGACGACTATGTCAAAAGAAATGGATAAGCAGATTAGTAACTACCAAATATACGAGCTACTAAAAGATACTGAACTAAAAACTGAAAAAGCAGCTGAAGAACTTAAAAATGAGGTGCGCTCAATACGAACTGAAATCCTAGTAGAACTTCAGAGTATGAAAAACGAAAATCTACTTCTCCGAAAGAAAGGAAGACTAATCAATATTGAACGTAAAATAAAAAAAAAATCAATCCAGTGTTCTATGGCATAAGGGAAAATGAAAATGATATTGATGATATAAATACTTTCACGAGCATATTGGAAAATAATATAAATTTAAAAATAAACGTTAACGAACTGAGAGATATCTACCGTATTGGCAAAAGAAACAATAATACGAAACGCCCCCTTCTGGTAGAACTACTTAGATATAAATTGAAATCTGAAATATTAGCGAAGGCAAGTGAGTTCAAAGGAACCGGGATTTTTGTCTCAGAAGACTACACGCCTGAAGACTATGCTGAATCAGAAATTGAGATTCTACCTGAAGAAGGCTAGAGACAATGGCAAAGTAGCTTTTATGAAGAAGAAAACATTCGTGATTGATGGTGTGCCCTACACAATAGAAAATCTAGGAGAAGAAGACGACAGTAGTGAAGAGGATATAAGCGAGGAGGACATAAGCGAAGAAAATAATAAGGCAAAAAATAGTAAGGAAGAAAGTAACATCAAGAACAGTGCGGATACCAATAAGGGGAAAAGATCTAAAAACTGCCCACACCAAGAGAATTACCAGACTAAATAGTAACAGCAAAACTGGAGATGGATCCATTCATAAGTGACTATAATTATGATGAGTTTCCTACTGAAGTCTTAAGCAATATAGCTAAGTATAATATTGAACATAAACATGCATTTAAAAATTTCACCAAAATATTAGAAGTATATAAAAAAAATTGGATAATCTAATTGTTACACTGACTTCCTTTAGCGAACCTTTCGACTGTATTGAACTTACTGAAACTAGGAACGATTTCGATCCCAATCTTTATGTCTTGGATGGGTATGAACTGATCTTTAATTTTGGAAAAATTAATAAATGTGATGGAACAGTGATTTACGTGAGAAATTATCTAAATTACACTTCTGAAATAGTTGAAATCAATAAACAAAAATTTTTTTTGAAACTGTCTCCTATTTGCATTCGACAAGAGCTGAAGAAAAAAAAATTTCAATAAAAAAAGCAGTCAAATTCTTTTTGTTCAAGAATGACAGAAATTTAATATCTCACTTTTTTGAGCGTTCAGAATAGAATATTTTCCATTCTATTCTCTATATTATCTTCCTTATAGTGCATATCGTATGTTACTTAGTTACTAATCATTTCTATAGAATTTTACCACATTCAAATTCAAATTCAAACAACTATTCTATATATCTTATAGCAATTAAGAACTAGATTATATTATTCGGTAGCGTCTGCTACCACTGTAACCACGGACAGCCTTTAGGCTTTGTGTTTTTTTTGAGTTTATTTGCAGACTGCAGAATATCGTATCTGGAGTGCTATTGTGAAATTGTGAATTTTGTACATTCTGTATTTCAGTGAATAAACATTATTATCATTATTATTATTATTATTACTACAAAAATGGGACATAGCGAACATACATCTCTCTCAGTCTCGACAAGAACAATTTATAACTCTCATCAGGAACGTAGAGGGTTTCGAGTAGAAATTTTGGTGGGGGCGATCTACAAGTCTGCGACAACTATTAGGTTTCCTGGTCGAATCCGTTTTCCAAATCCAACACAACGTATTACTTTCAACGAACAGGACACCTGGGAAGACTGTCGTTATTTTTGATCCTCACACAATGACGAAAAATATGCCGATGATCATGGATAACCTTTTCTACTTTCCCCAATCAATCTTCTTTCTACTCCGAATGTCAAAGGTTTTGTGAAATGTCAGAAATTCCTTTTCCGGAATTTCAGACAAGAATAATATACGAGAGAATTGTAATCTTACTGCCATCTAGTAACCGAGACGCGATTCTTATTATGGTGATTCCTCAGCGACAGATTTCTGCATCCGACACCGAATACAGGTTCCATGAAAGGCTGATACTACCCTACAACAGGGTGTAGTTTGCGGATGAAATGAATCAATAGAAATATTTAATACCAATTAATACAAAATAAAAGAATAATTCAATGTAGCACTACTGAACGCTACAATATTAATCCAAATGAAACAATTTTATAGCGTGTTTTTCCTACATGCATGATAAAGTGCAAATTTAGCGTTCTACCATAAGTAGTTGGTATTTTCTTGTTTTTAAAGGAATTGAGGTTTTACTAATTTTATACTGTTATGTTTACTTCTTTCATAACCTCAGATTTCGTATGTACGAATAATTCATTGTTAGTTCTCAAAAGAGATAATACATTTCTCGAAAGCTAAAGCATATATACATATACATTTTTATAAGGATTCATCTCCCGGCACGTTACTAGGAAACTCACACCCCTTATGATTCTCCCTTCAATTTCATGTTGGTATATGACTTTGCAATGGATGGAATGGAAAATATGTTTAGAAAAAACGTTTCCATTCGACATGCGAAAAATAAATTCCACACCGTTTACCGTTTACGAGATGGCAGTTATATCCAAACCAATGATGTAGGATTTGCACGGTCATAGAAATATGAAAAGGAAGAAAACGAGAAGATGATTTTCTACTCATATCTCATATAATCCTTTGAACTTCACCACATCCCATCTATTTTCGCTTATCGTATTAAATTTCGGAGTTCCGCTAGCCGAGCTTTTAGCGTTCAATAACGAATTATTCTCAGCGGCGTAACCGGATTTTTTACTAGACGAACAAGTAACGCTGATCCTTATTTAAAATTAAATTATGCATTTTTCCGTATTGTCTGTGATTTCATATGTGGGGATCAATTGATTTTATCGTCGCGTCCCCAATTTTACAAATGAAAATATTTTACCTTCAATAATTGCAGATAGGGTATTCATTCAAATTCTCCCCAGTACTTGGTGTAGCAAGTCTTTGACCATTTCTTTCACTGTCCATCGATTAAATAGAATCAAAAACATGTCAACGTCAATATGATAGATTCAAAAGAAAACCCAGGAACCCTTCCACATACTGTTGACTACTCCCAATCTCATCAATTCCTATATTCTTCTTATTCATAAATCTAAGTGGTACCTCGACTTTCTTGACATTTGCAATGTATCCTATTATTTTTCATCCGTAAACTGTTGAGGATACTATCATTGTTATAAGATAATTTTTCTGCACAGCCTGTTTAGAACCAGTATTTTTCAAGTGACGAATCCTGGAAAGAAAACTATGTTCAAAAAGGAGGACATTATACATATATTTCTCTTTCCAACTAAGAGTGTTTTCGTGAAGATTATAAAACTGAGAATTTTGCGACAGCATATAATAATGTTTTTTCGCTTAGAGCTGAGTAAACGTAAACCGTCTACCAATCAATAGGAAATTCAGTTTTATATAAGGCAGTGGAAAAAAGTTGTCACCATGAAAATAATGTCTAGTGCAAAAAAAAACGACTTTACCGGAATCAGCGCACCAAAATACATATGATTACACCCCGGAAACTTTCCTACAAAATATATATTTGTATAAAAACTTCATTTCCGGAACTTTATTTAATTCACAATTATTCTGAAATTGAAAATGCCTGTTACTGAAGCAATGTGATTCGTTCGGCATTGAAGGCGAAGGTCTTCAATAAGTATTATTAGATATTTGATGAAATAAAAAGTCATTTGACTGCTAATATACCAAAATTCTTAATGAAAAAATAATTAATAAAAAAACCTGTTTGAAGACAAGCTTCTATTCAAATGCGCTAAAAAGTTCAAACTTATTGCTTTGGATGTGCGACATAGGTTATTCCGTGAGTTATAGATTCAAGAGCTTGTCGAGCAAAGTTTTTAGTTTGAATACAAAAGCGACAAGCTTGTGAATCTTCAATTCACGGAATAACCTACGTCGCATATCCAAAGAAATTATTTTTTACTTTTTAGCGCATTTGAATAAGAGTTTGTTTGTAAAATTGATTATTTTATTTCGTGCTTTTTAGTAAGTACGCCTTAATCTATGCATTTTGTTAATGCATCGTCATTATAAGGCCTTTTTTCTGTAAGTTCTGAGCTATCTAGTTCTCCAATGAGGAGACCATCTAAATATTAACTCGTCGGCCATCCTGGAGCTGCCATCTTCAATTTATGAATTCTGACGAAAAATCAATAATCTTTGACTAAATTCATAATCTCCGACCCCAATTACCCCGACACACCAATTTTTAATAGAAACGGTCCATTATCACAGAACTTGTCTATGATTTTGGAGCCGACATTTTAATTCTATGAATTTTGACAAAAAATTCATAATCCTCGACCCCGAAAACCCCCACATACCAATTTTGAGTCGAATCAGACCACACAAATCTCGTCCGCCATCTTGAGCCGCAATTTCGTTTTTGTCTCTAACAAAAATCTTATAATGCATTGTCACGGGAACTATGAATACCTGCCAAATTTAACATTAATCTGGCAACTAGAAATGGGTCAAATTTAACTTGCAAGATTTGATTACAGACAGGCAGACAGACAGACACCGGGACAGGTGAAACTAAATGAGAGCTTGTGAATGCAAAATGAATGGAATCGAATGTAATCGTGTCTAATGCTATACATCAATAGTTATTTCGTTATTAAGAGTGACATTTCTTGATAACGTATCGAAATATAAGCAGTACTTCTCCTTGCATTATTCAATAATAACAAAAATACTTTTTTATTTCTCTGAAAACAAAAACAAAATATAATTTGAAAGGCCATACTAGCTCCTTCCATTACAAGTAGTAGAGCAGGTGAAATATATAGGGCTGATTCTTGACAAGGAAACTAACCTGGAACCCGCATCTTCAACATGTAACCAATAAAAGCAAGATAGCCTTCATGATGTGCAGGAGAGCTTTTGGAAAAACCTGGGGGCTCAAACCGAAAGCCATGCACTGGCTTTACACAGCGGTAATAAGACCAAGAATAACTTATGGCTCACTCTTATGGTGGCCAAAAACAAATCAGAGACAGGCAAAAACCAACCTTGGGAAAATCCAGAGGCTTGCCTGTCTCTGTATCACGGGTGCAATGCATAGCACTCCAACAGCTGCGATGGAAATCATCCTAAACCTCGAACCCCTTGACTTACTTGTCATTGGAGAGGCCAGGATGAGTGCATACAGACTTAAACAAACAAAAAACTGGAGAATCCGAACAACTGGACATACCAGAATCACTCATGTAATCAACATCGAAGAACTCGAAATGATTTCAGACTACATGCAACCCCTATACTATTCGAAACACGAATTGATGGATCTGGATGGGCTCCGAGTATATAATCACAATCAACTGCGGACATAGTCTGGTATACAGACGGTTCAAAGACAGTTGAAGGAACGGGAGCAGGAATACATGGGGTAAGGCCAAGAAGGGATTACAAATACCACTTGGCAAATGCTCCACGATATTCCAAGCTGAAACACATGCTATTATGGTATGCATTCAGAAGAATCTAGAAAGTGGTTATAGGAAAAAACACATCTACATTCTATCTGACTGTCAAAGTGCTACCAAAGCACTCAACTCTATACAGATAAAGTCCAAACTGGTCTGGGACTGCCTCCAGAACCTCATCGAGCTGGCAAAACACAACAAGGTCACCTTGATGTGGGTGCCAGGTCATAGAGGCATTGAAGGCAACGTCAAAGCGGACCAGCTAGCTAGACAAGCATCTGAAACGCTAGTCACAGGGCCAGAACCTGTACATGAGATTAGCAAAAACCGATGCAGGACCCTGATCGACGAGTGGATGAAAAGAAGACAACAACAATATTGGGATCAAACTGTCGGGCAAATACACAGCAAAGTCATGGTAGGGCATCCAAACCGGACCCTGACGGCTGACCTTCTGAATCTGAACAGAACGAAGGCTCGTATAATAATAGGTCTGTTGACTGGACACTGCGGCCTAAGAAAACACCTAAACACCATGGGAGTACGCAGGGAAACCGTGGAGTGTAGGCTATGTGATGAAGAGGAGGAAACAGCCTCTCATATTATCTTCGACTGTGACGCCCTAAGTAGTAGGCGACACAGAACCTTTTGAGAGATCAGCCCGGAAACAGGCATGAATCCGAAGAACCTTATTAACAGGCTTCTGAACCTAATTGAAGGCACAAACCTGTTTGAATGAGGAACCACTGACGACAGAGTGATACAATAGACCCCAGCTGGTCGCAGTGTCAAGGGAAGCTAAGTGCCAACCCTGTCTCTGGCTCGTCAGCTTCCAACCAACCAACCAACCAGCTCCTTCCATAAACGCTAATTGAATAACAGTTAGTTCCGAAGGATACCTTGAATTTTGGAAATATCCACAATGCACATAACAATACAAAAATACTTCGCAATATACCTACTAAAACTCATCTTTGGAGTGCACTGTCCGACTTTTTTTAATTTTGAGTGCATATATTTGGGTGTGTAAGTATTAAAATCACCCCCCATGATACGCGCCTGATCATCTTCGATACGAAATCTCTAAAAATTCGGGTTTGTGTCCCCATATCGCATACGTCCTCTCGGAAACGTTCATCTGACGAGAATGCCTCGCAGTCGTAAAAGCATAAAGAAACTCATTTGGAAATAAATCACTTGGAAAAAATAATAACGAAAGGAAAATTCATATTCGGTGAAAATATCAAAAGACAATTCCCCTTTTATTACTTCCTTTTTTATGGTTTTTCGACTCGCACACGCAACGAATCGCGAGGAAAAAGGAAAATGGCCGTTTCGTTTCCGATAGACAGGGCTATTCCATGAAATCTGGGCACCTCGTGAAAAATCCGAGAACGGGCGTTGCTATTACTAGGAATAGTTTATCTAGTTGATATGCGCCAGAAAAATGGGGTCGTACTCGCTAGAAAGGATTTAAATTTCTCTTTCCTAGGACCCGCCGATAAGAAGGGGATTTAGATAAAATCAATGGACTATTGGAAAATGCAATGTTAGTTAACGATGCTTCACTTCACTGCTTTGAGAAAAAAAATTCCATGAAGATCTCGATAAAATTGGAAGTATTTTGGAAAAAAACAAAAAATCCTTCGGTTTGAACCGAGTTAATTATAATTTCATACTTCATATTCCATTTTCACCTACTAACTCTCAATTTTCAATCGTTTTCTGTACATACTTTGTGAATATATGTATCCCAGTTATATATGTATGTAGTCGGTGTCGTTAGTTCCCTACATTTTCGTTACTTCTATTGGGTCTTTTGTATTCCTCATTAATCAACAAAAATATTTCATTCTATATATTTTTTTATTGCTTCTTTTTCTGATCTGAGAAAGGTTCTTCGATAAATTGTATGGTCCTCCTGAAAAATGAAGATTGCACTCTTCTGGAAAATAAAAACGATCGATAAAATTTGTGATTGAATGAATGAGAAACAGCAAAATAATTATCATTGAGTCTCTTCATAAATCAATCAAGGCCTTCAACAACACCAAAACCTTAAACAATGACAACAAAAATATAATTCAATATCTTCCTGGTCTTCCAAAAAATTTAAAGGAATAGGCACCAGATCCGTAAGAACGGTATCCAAACTTATAATACCTTGAGATCAAGCATTAACCCTAACAAAATCAATGAACGAGGAACACACTTCAAAAATATGTGTATATAGGGTCTAATGTGTTTGTGGTACAACTTATATAGAGGAATCGTCAAGACCTTTGAGAATAAGAAAATCTTAACACAAGAATACTATTAAATAAAATAACTAATAGAAAAACTTTTTAAAGACAAGCTTTCATACAAGCCGTGTACTAAAACGTATAAAATGAATTTATGTCATCGCTGACAATGATTTAATTATTTCTTGTTTGGTTTCAAAAAGCTTGTCGCGCGAATTGTAATGAAATTAACACTTCGACAAGTTGTTACTCACCAACCAATCGCTGCCCAATTAAATTAATTGGTACCTACTTTTATGAATATTTCATTTCTAATAGAGCATCGTTATCAAAAGGTCTCATTCCTGTAAGTTTTGAGCTGGAAGAAATCATTATATCCGACCCCAAAAACTCCCACACACCAATTTTGAATAGTATCTGACCATAATCACAAAACTCGTCCTCCATTTTGGGGCCGCAATCTTAAATTCATGAATTTCGACAAAAAAATTCATAACTTCCGACCCCAAAAATCACCACATACCAATTTTGAATCGAATCGGACCATAATCACAAAACTCGACCGCCATCTTGAATTTATAAATTTTGACGAAAAATCCATAATCTCCGATCTAGAAAACCCCCCCATACCAATTTTGAATCGAATCGGACCATAATTACAAATCTCGTACATCTTGAAGCCGCCATTCTGTTTTCTTCTCTAACGAAAATTCCATAATGCATTGTCACCGGAATCATGAACACCTGCCAAATTTCAAATTAACCGGACGACTAGAAGTCGGTCAAAATTCACTCGCAAGATTTGACCCTAAGGAACGAAAGAACGAACGACCGAACTAACAAGTGAAACTAAATTAAAGCTTGTAAAATAGAGAAATTGGAAGATTAAAATTAGCCGAATATATATTGACACAAAGGGAAGCCCCATAATATGGACTTGGATAACAGAAAATGATAACCAAATGATAATGTTCCCACTGAAAACCTTTTTCAGTAGGAACAGTGCCAGGTAAAACTAAAAATATTCGTATCAAATAGATCACGTTGAATTGAAACAGTACGCAACTGTCAAATTTGAAAATTTCCCAGTTTATTTTTGAATCCAGAATAATAAAAACGGACTAACGTATCTGGCAAATTTTGTAATTTGCCCTTCTTGGAATAGATTATTGACATTTTTTTGGGAGAACCTAAAATATGAAAAGAAGTGTTTGAAAATCTCCTTTAAAAAAACATTCAGAAGTTATTAAATGCAAAATGTTTATGAGTACTTCAACAATTTTTTGGAAAAATACTATTCAGCTTTCAGAAGTTGAATGGATTGCTCATCTGAAAGTGAACTCTGTATTGTATTACAACCTTTAGATGATAAAAAAAGCTCCACTGAAAGTAACTTTTTGAAAGAGACCAATTGTTCTCAATTGTGCTACAGATAATTATGTACAGGTCGTGCAACTGATTTTCTACAAGGTGGTGCACGTAGAAAATTTTATTATTATAAATGTAAGGAAGCGGGTCATTTGAAAAAGGAATTGTTGTTTGTATCAACATATCTCTGCTGGTTCTACATCAGGGAATACTAGTGAAAAGTCTTCAACGGAAAATGTACCTAATCGTTCCAATGATACAGTTGTTAATGCCCAAAAATTGGTAGATGCCGATAAGAATATTGCAGAAAAATTCACACGCGATATGATTTAAAATGACAATTTTACTCTTTCTGGTTTCATTGATCCAGGTAGCGCAGTTTGTACCCTAAAACATGGAGTATTGATTGATGCTGGCTTAACATGAATTTCCATTGATCTAAAATTATATGGTGTTGGTGGAAATCAACCGACACATTGCACGATGATGACCAAGGTAATGCTAACGTTGGACGTCAAGAAAAAGTTGACGTTTCAATAGTCTAGGATAATGCACAGTCGATGGGCATGATACTTGGAAGACGTTTCACAGAACTTTCAAACATAGCATATATTCATGTCGGAAATAAACTCCATATTGGTTACAGAAATGAAGATCTGTTCCGAAATTTGAAGTGGAAGCAAGAAAGTCGAAAGAAAACAGTTCGAGCAAAGTAAAACTTCAAATTATAGGATGGCAAGATGAATTTTATTGAAGTGGAAATTGAAAATGAATCAGGATTTCTTCCAATAGTGACTTATTCAGACATAGTGGAAGCTGGATATGGTCTTGGTGAAGTGTGAGGTAACAATTCTTCTGAACAGTTATTTGTCAGTGACGATAAGCTATCACTATTGAAATGCTGAATATTGATGTTTCTGTCGATGATTTTGATTCCAATAGACTCTTGGGACTTACTAATGGATATCGTGATTGTTTTGCACTCAATATTCATGAACTTGGTTGTGCAGATATTATGAAAGTGAATATTCCAGACAATAATCAACCAGTTAGGTCGAAACCTTATCGTTGTAATTTTGAAGATAGCAAAATAATCAAATTCATTGTGATTGCGGGATGGCGAGAGACACTACTTCGTCATACGCATCACCACTTATTTTAATTCCAAGAAGTTCTGGGGAAACAGACTTGATGTGGACTTTCGAAAGTTGAACAGTCAAACGGTTGTTCAAAGTTCTCCCATTCCTCATATAGATTATTGGTTTCAAATACTCACAGGGTGTGGAATATTTTGTACATTGGACTTATGTCGAGATACTTATAGATTTCTTTAGATGCGGAATTAAAAGCAAAATCTGCATTCATCCCACCCAAATGGTTCCGCAGAATTCCCAAGATTATGTTTTGGACTTGTGATTGCGCCATTTGAATTTTCTAAACTACTGACTCTAGTTTTGGGACAATTGAAAAACCCAATAGCTGTATCGTACCTATATGATATTTTGATAGGTGCAAAAGACTGGACCGATATGTTAAATAAACTGTCCACTTCAGCCAAAAATGCTAAACTAACTTCTCGACTAAATAAATGTGAGCTCGGTAAAAAGTGCGTGAAATTTCTGGGATATCAACTGAGTGCAGATGGAGTCCAATCGGGTGCAGATAAATTGCTCATGTGTGTAATCATGAGTGAAGAAGAAAGAATATTAACAATACAGAAAAATGATACAAAGTTGAAAGAAATTCCAGACATTCTAGAGAAAAATGAGGCAGAAAGAACAAAAGAAGAATAGAACTGTACGAAAGATTATTTACTTGATGACAATCGTTTATATGAGTAAACGAAAGTGCACAAGGAAAATAAATGGCTTTATGTTATACCCGATTCTATGAGAAAAGCCACTGTGATTGAATATATTGCCGCTCAATTTGATCAAGCCAATGGAATGGTCGAAATAAAAATGAAGTCGATTGCACCAATTATAGATTTTCAAGATGGAAGCTGGTACAGAAATATACATGTGGCTGAGAGAAAAATCAATTCAGCTGTGAATAAAGCTACAGGATATTCACCTTTTGAATATTTATACAGATACAATTCAAATTCTGAAAATGGGAAAAGGGAGAACTTTGTAGAAAGAGATGAACAAAAGCAAAACAATGAATATAACAGGAAACATGGTCGTGAAAATGTCGAAAAAGCACAGACTAAATCCCATTCCATATCATTCGATTATCAACCGATACATATTTTGAGGTGTCCTTATCATTCTTTCGATTTGCGTCAAGTGGATTACGCAACATTTCGCATTTGTAGAATTCAGCGGGATCTAACTCCACTATTCCAATCCTGCTGAATGTGAATCACTTCGAGTTTTCCCAGCTTGTATCCCAACTTGACAACGAAGCTTAGTTTCAGGCCTAACAGTAGAAATTCGCCTAATCCGACAGAGGTTTAACTCAGAACTCCTGGACACCAAATGGGATGGGCCGTAGACCGTCTTTTTTCTCCGGTGCTTCAACCCTCCTATTCCTAATGGAGTCTATTTAGCTGAAAATACACGGTGTCTTTGTTAGTTACCCATCCTGCTGCTACCGGAATTTCCAAACAATTCCATCAAATTCGAAATGAAAGGTCAACGATGTATCGCTTCCGTCCTTTGATGATATTATACCCTTACCCTGCTCCATATATCCACCTCGATCTTTCATAACTTCTATAACAATGCCATTAAAGTGATTCACAACCATAATGGCAGCCCATTTATTCTTTGCCATGACTCTTTCTTTTTTGAAATTACTTTCCCTTTTTTTTTCTACGAAGGCCCCAGTAATTAATTGTAGGAAGTGTCCCTGAAAGTACCCATACACGCATTTAGGGCCGGTTGAAAATGAATTACCCTTAGGCGCTGAGAAATTGAAGCTGGGAAACATATTTCGGATAGCATTAGGACCAGGTTGATGGGAATGTAAAGAGTTGGCTATGGGGAAGTATTTTTCTGGCTCTGAAAAATATATGTGTGAAATAAAAACAGAAAGGAATTATGTTTTCCATATTTATATATACAGTGCTTCTCAAAAGTCCCCTCCCCCTCTCTTATTTTTGGAACGATTATACATAAACAAGTGAAATTTGGAGACTGAATATTAAAGGTTGTAAACTTCCCTACTAGTGATGATAGTTGACGAAATCGTCAAAGATGGCAAGCGACACCTCTTTTAAGAGGTATCGAAAACTACTAATTTTGTTTGTGTTTATGGCAGTTTTGGCAACTCGCTTTTAAAAAACGCAAAGCTGTGATGAATTAAATCAGTTGATACTAAAATTCCAAATTCAAGCTCCACCTCTGGATAGTTGTCAAATAAGCTGACGTTTTTGTTAGTCTCCCTAATTCGACGTTTTTTTAATTGTCCTAGTTTTTGTCATTTAATAATTTGTGTATTGTTGATCGAACGTTCAACTGTTTTAGCAGCTTTTGGTACTTTCAATATTTTTGTACGTTTTAATAATTTGTTAAACTCTTGTGAGCCGAACGTTTAAGTGCTCCAAGAAGCGAAATGGTACGTGCTTTAGGTGATAAAGTAGCAGCAATCCTAATTCTTGGTGAAACTGGACAAAATATTCATGCAGCAGAACGCATTTTTAATGAGAGGTTTCCCGATCACCCCGTTTCGAGGACTTATTTAAGGGAGCTTTTTCGTGAGTTTGAAACAACGGGTAGTATTAATGATGCGAAACGATCTCGCAGACCACAAATTTCTGATGAGAAAAAAATTGATATACTGGCAGAAGTAATAGTTAATCCTACTTCTTCAACAACTCACGTTGCATCTACCTGTGAAGTCAGTCGAAGAACAGTACACAGGGTGAGAGAAAAAAAAACAAATTTCATCCATACAAATTAAAAATGGTTCATTAACTCTCAGACGACGACCCAGACCGAAGACTAGAATTTTGTGAAAATATGGAATCTAAAATTAACCAACAGCCAAACTATGTCAAAACAATTTGTTTCAGTGACTTTCTATCTAAATGGAAATCAGAATGTGAGGTATTGGAGTGACACAAATCCTCACGCCACTGAACCTGACGTTAAAACAACGTATTATTGCAGAATGTGAGGCTGTTTCCGCAGACACATTTGCAAAAGTACGAGAAGAGTTTAAGAATAGCATATTTCACTATCAGGAAGTAAATGGAGGTCACTTCGAGCAATTTCTTTAAGTAGATACTGATTCTTAAATCTGTAATTAATATCATACTGAATGGAATTTAAATTTTAATGTTCACTAATGAGCCATCAAAACTGACATAAACATAAACAAAATAAGTATCATAGAATAAGTTTTTTCGATATCTTCTAAAAGAGGTATCGCTTGCCGTAGGTTTCCATTTAAAATTATTGGTCACAATGGCCTTGTGACGTCATCTTTGACGATTCCGTCATCTATCATCACTAGTAGGGCAGTTTACAACCTTTAATATTCAGTTTCCAAATTTCCTTGTTTATTATAATCGTTCCAAAAATAAGAGGGGGGAGAGGACTTTTGAGAAGCACTGTATATATATATATATATATATATATATATATATATATATATATATATATATATATATATATATATATATATTTATATACATATATGCAAAACTAGGGATAGGGAATAGCGGTGAGAAACGACCCCTTTTCTACTATTGGCAATGTAATTAATGAGTTGTATACATGATGGATATGAAAATCTCTAATTTTGTGTGAAAAATCTCTTGAAAGTATTTTGTTATGAGGGAAGATGATTTCTGGATGAAATGATGGTTCTGATGGCGCATTGTAAAACAGTAGATATAGGAGGGGGCATTTTATTGGTTATTGGTAGTAGCTGAAAATACATTTCAAAAACTTCTGATTTTGAAGGATTGACTAATCGTATCTACAAAAGGCAAATGAGTAATTACCTCAGAAATCATTGACCCCTGAAGTGTCGCCCACATATTCATCCTACGATCATCAGATAGATATCGAATCAGTATTTTTCGAATCCTAGCCACTGAATCTCTTCGATTACAAAAAACTATACATCGATTGAAAATCAGCTTATTGGTGGATATAGGAATGAATGTGTGAATATAATCGACATGAAACGATGGTTTCAATTAGCTCCCAATTTCTGGAATGAAAAGCAAATCGCTATTAATTTTTCGTAGTGAATTTCAAACGATCATTTTTATTCCACGAATAGTGGAATGTATCGTTCATCATTCTATTACAACCATTACGAAAACGCTTTAATTTCCATATTTGCAGTTCATTTGGATATTGCACGATATATTGTTTTCACACTTTTTCGTGTATCCATACTCTGTTGGTACCTATGGCAAATCGAATAGATTGAATACTTCGAAACTTTTTTGTCATTGCCAAATTCATTCAATACAACTGAAAATATCCAAAACCCTTTCTGGTATCTTATTTTCGTCACGAATTCACAGTTTTTTCGAAGATAAGCCCAGATACCCAGATACTTCCCTATTATATGGAGATAAGTGTTAGGTTGCACCATATTCACTATGTTATTGATTCCGTTTGGTATTCCAAAGTTTTTTTTTCATTTTGACATTCTACAATATACAGGAATATCCAAAAATTCATCCTATCTGTAAAAACAATTGTGCAATATAAATTTTTTCAGCAACTCGCTCTCTTGATGTGGAAAGTAGCTTGTTGAATAACTTGGACCAATGTTATCTGCTGACCAAAAGGTACTTTTTTGTTATCTCTGGGTGAATTATAATTCATCTGTATAGTCTATATACACATCGATAAGCAACCGTATGTAGAGTATAAACTCTAATTATTTTTGGGGTTATTATTTAAAAAGTTGGCCACTCAACTCATCATTACAGGACATTTATTGCCATGTCGAAATGATGAAAGAAAAGAGATTGCACCTGATTCCTATAGAGGATAAACAGTTCCGTGCCCGAAATTGAACCCTGAGGGACACCCATATTAACAGTTATTATAGTCGAATTAAGTCTGAGTATTTCGTTCGGCACAGGAGCCCCAATTAACATAAACTATTTGCGGTTCAACCCTGTGCCTCGTAGACCATACATTTCGAGGATCGATAACAATCTTTCGTGATTGACGCAGCAGAGTATTCGCCCGCATCCATAAATCATGATCTGCCTCTAAAATGGATATATAGCAGCTGAACGGAATCCATGCTGATCTTCATTGAATACTTCAAACTGCTCCAGAGAATATGTTAAGAAAGGTATACTTGAATATTTTGGAAAGATCGCAAGGGACTTAAATGGGCGTTAATGATAATATTAATGGATTTTCTACCCACCATATAAATAACAACATATTGGTATTGAGGTATAATCAACAAAGAAATAATAATCCATTCATCAAAGCCAGAAATTGAAGAATCAATTTTCACCTAGTGTGATGATTCAGTTAGGATGCTTTCTTTGATTTGAAAATTGCTGGAAAACATACATGCCATACTTAGCCATTTTAATTAGCTCATCTGAAAATGATATTGTACTTTTTTGTATTCGATGAGCATCCACGATATTCAAACAAAACTGTAATTACATACAGTGATAAAAAAGCGATAGCAGTGAGGAGTCACAAATCATATTTTTAACCTCAATTGATAGAAATTGCCTTGAAAATAAACCTTGAAGATGAGTAGGCATTTCTTAATTCATTCTTTGAAACGGTTTAATTTAATTCTAATGAGGAATCCTGTACAAGAATCCTGACATGGCGATTGCTATCGGGAAATAATACGGACATCATAAGCCGCAAATTGTTCCGAAATTGGCATCACTAAGTACTGGACGTCCGTCCTTTGATGACGTACGTCTCTTTGACGATAACATGAATTATCAATCCAATTCGTAATTAGAATCGATGATGATATGTTCGATTGAGTTCATGGTGCAAACATGATTATCATCTGTAGAGACCAACTGCTGCACTCTGATTTTCATGATGATCAGCCAACAGGCAATCAACGCAGTCCCGGGATATTTCAGATATATCGAGTGTTAAATACATTTTCTATGATTTTTCTATGATGCTGAAAGACCATCGAGAATGTGCATTGAGATGAGGGCAGAACATGCCCTGAATTGGAATATATACATGGCCTAAAATATTTTCAGTTTTCCAGCTATACATGGTGTGCCAAAAGTCGATATGAACTATCTTGCATTTTTAGAGTGGCTTTCCAATTCTGAACTCAAACAACCACAGTTATAATAACTTATCTTTGAGAGTTTTGACATGACTTCTTCAAATGAAATGGCCGTTGCATTAGTTAACGGAATAGATGAAAAATTTATTGGTGAAAGGAGATATTATATGATCAATAAAAACTTTTTAAACAAAAATCAAACCGACGAAATACGGAACTGAAAAGTAAAAAATAAAATAAACCTTCTTAGTCTCAATAATTGAGCTCCTAAACTAATGTAAGTAACTTATTTTGAGTCGGCGCCAAACAAACAAGCAAATGAATTAGGTAAGGCGTAAAATGATGGCATCGAGTTGGGCGGTGACATTCTGATAATTTTTTTGAAGTAATTTAATGATCTTTGTTGATTGTTTGTTTGGCGCCGACTAAAAATTAGTTACTTACTTTAGTTTAGGAGCTTAGTTATTGAGACTAAGAAGGTTTATTTTATTTTTACTTTTCAGTTCTGTATTTCGTGGTTTAATTTTAGTTAAAAAGTTTTTATTTTTCAATTTTTTGTGGCTGAAATCTACTAATTACTAACTGCTTGTTTTTTTATCAATTCCAAAATACTCACTTACCCACCTCACTTCAACTATTACCAGTTGAATAATATGATTATATATGTTGAAAAGAGAAACATTCTCAATTGAATATTGATAAAAATATTTTTATCGTGGATTTTTCAATTCACAGAAAAGTCTTTTTATCAATATTCAATTGAGAATGTGTCTCTTTTCAATATGAATACCCCACAAGAGGTTATCTTGACGATGGAAGATAGTGACGAAAGTTCATCTTTCAGTTGCAGATGATTCCACATCTGATTTTATGGACATCCTGTTCATATTTTCAACAAATCAATCTATCATACCCCATGACAGGTTTTAATGTCAGAAAACACTTATTTCAAAGTGTCTCCCCAAAAGAAATGATTCTAACTTTTTCCATCTCTGCAAAGTGAGATTGCTTCTTGAAAATGTGTTTCCATTTCTTCCGGTCTTCCCGATGATCGTGGAAGTGTGAAATATATTTTCGTCGACAAAAATGTATTGAAGACCTACTGAATGCGATGTCTCTCTTGCGTCAATGTTACGAATGATTTCTGGTGAGTACTCTTTTTTGGAAAATATTCTTCTTTGCCTCATTCATCTCTATGAGCCCTTCATTGAGACTGGAATAAAAAATCAAATAACCACCTGAATAAAAATGCAAATTTTCAATTTAAGTTTTTTTTTGAGTGAGGGTCTTTTTTAATATCTATCAGATGTAGTTCAATGTCTAGCGTGGCTTTTGCCGGGGAAATAGTTGTTTTCTGTTAGACATTCACAAAAAATAACTTCATTTTTATCGTGGATTCTTCAATTCACACAAAAATCTCTTTATCAATATTCAATTGAGAATGTTTTCCCTTTTCAACACGAAAGTTTATCTTTCAGTCGCAGATGATTCCCCATCTGATTTTATGAACATTCTGTTCATATTTTCAAACAAATCAATGATTATCTACTTTTACTATTTCTTGTAATATAAATTATTTTTGTTGTTCTCGTTAGTTTATTTCATTACTTCGTATATCATCCTCTCATAGAATATATTTATTGTGATAATGACACTAGCGATCTGTCATTGTCAACTACATATGTGTGCCGATGTTCACAAGTGAAAAATCAATTATTCCCCATTTTCTACCCGTAAGGGTGGATAATTCCATTCGAAATCCAAATATGATCATCTATGATGTATTCCCTATCTGATGAAAGAAGAATCATCCAAATCGAAGATCCCAGTACAAAGTGATAGCTGATAGAGTCGGTTAGCGGACCAGAATTCAGAGGGTGAGTGATCAATATCCTTTATTTTGCTACCCTTAGGGGAAGATTTCATCTTTCAAATTCAAATGGGACCAACTTCGAAGTACACCCTATCCACTGAAGAAAGAATTATCGGAATCGGACGTCTCAGTAAAAATTTATGCGTGATCACACAAAAAAAAATACGCGTCGACTAGAGAACCTCCTCCTTTTTGGTTTCGTCGGTTAAAAAAAAGGAATTATTATGCTTGGAGAAAATTGGATTGAAACAGTAACCACATCGAGAACCAACCACCACAACAGGAAAAACTGAAATCAGCAAATTAATAAGACCAACTAACTTGGTGTGCTTATCGTGGAGAGTATTTCAGCCATGGATATCCAGTATGATTCGAAATAGAAATCTACAATCAGTTCATACTACCAGTAACGACTTCTGCTATTAGAATCCAATACTTGTATTTTGCTGACAAGAGATCTTATAGCAAGATGGTAACCTTGTAGATACCGTCAATGTGAAAAAGGCGACAAATGAGGTGAAGTGATTATGTCAGAAGAGCTCAATCGCTAGCGGCGCAAAACCACACTGGAAGAATATTAGAAAGGTTCATGTCAACATGGTAGAAAATAGCTGGGTAAAGATAAAGAGGTAAAAAAAATATGTGCGAGATTCATATCATCAATAACTACATTTTTCCAAAAGCAGTACAATTAATATTATCATTAATGATCATTAAATGGGTCACTGTCAATAGCGGAAATGTTATTTCGGAATACATCCAGTTTAGGAATCCGCCTATATTCACAATTTTCTGGGTTTTCTGCTGTTGAATTTATTTCACCGAGCGCTTTGTGCTCACAAGTGACAGTTCTGCGTTTTCTGTATTTCTTTTGAAACTGTTTTTTTTGCTAAGTGCCATGGCGGCTATTTTTGTTGAATGGATGACAGACATATGTTTTTGTTCAATCCAGTGACAGGCATACGACTTGTCACTGTATACTCCATTCTGCCAAACGGCAACCCTAACTTCAAACAAAAAAAACTTGTATATTCATTTCTTGTAACAGCCTCCAGAAGCTCATCAATGCATGTACTCGTACTCGATGGACAGATAACCATCATATCTGGTGTCCCTGAGCGTCGAAGATAGACAGGTGCGACCGCTTTGATATTTTTGTACCACTTTCATTGTAGATGTTAATCTGATTATATTGTTTAGTTTTTAATTTCCTGATATTTCGTAATCTGATCTAGATATGACTTTTTTTTTAAACATCAATGCTAAAACAAATTTTGATATCTGAACTTGAAGGTGTAAAATAGGATAAACCCCTAAAAAGGGCAGAAACTAGTCCGCCCAATGACGTATTTATCTCTCAGACTACAAAAGACAGGCAAGCAAAATCACAAATAACCTTCAAACTCTGCTATGCAATTATAACAATTTCAATCAACGTTCTCCATATGTTCACGTCGGTCATATCTATAACGCTTAATGAGTCTTAACAGCTCCCCCGGTAAACTGTACAACTTTTTAACATGCCTTTATAATTTCAAAAACGTTCGTGTCGGAGGTTTCAAGTTTAATAGCCAGTTTGTTTGGACAACAGTAGGCCTCCCGAACGTACGGTATCGTGAGGGAAATTGAGGGGATGTTTGAAATGTTTGTCGGCACGTGTTCGGGGAAAAGGAAGGATGCGGAAGTTACTTTCAAGGGCAGATTGTTATTGGATGTCTCCTCAATTGGAAAATCTTATGTTTTCTTTCTTCGAATTGAGACCAGAATGAAACCATTTCTATTCATTCATCCTTGTGAAGCTTCCAATAACGCTGATGGGGATTCGAGCATTTTGACTAATGACGTCCTGATTGACTGTTCAATGCAAATTTTTCATGCAATAGCATAAACTATCACCAGATGGGTTGGAAGTGGAATCTCCTGGTGTCCTAACCAAACAATATCTGATGACCCATCAAGTTAGCAAAGCCACTTGCCAAAAATCCATTATACCTATGCCAATGTTTGTCAAATAATTGTCGTAAAATTGTTATGAACGAAGAAATAGTCCCACTTTTTTTTAAGGTGGTCACTGTGCTATCTTGAAATCGTGTTATCACTGCCCCCACTATGAAGCGTCAAGTTAACGTCAGATATTAACGATTATCAACGATATTGTTATCGAAATTCTGAAAAACAAAATTTGAAATCCATGTAACTTGATGATTTTGCACCAAAACTTATATTTTTAATTAATTTATATGTTTTTCTATGAGATTGCCCATAGTTCGGAATCATTTTGGTTATTCAACAATTGTATAGTGAATTTGTTTGAAAATATGAACAGTATGTTCATAAAATCAGATTTGGACTCGTCTGCGACTGAAGACTAACTTTAGTCTCACTATCTTCCATCCTTCAAGATAACCTCTTATTGAGTATTCCTGTTGAAAAAGGAAACATTATCAATTGAATATTGAATAGGGAGATCTTTCTGTGAATTGAAAAATCTACGATAAAAATGAAGTTATTTTTGTGAATGTCTAACAGAAAACAACTTCTTTCCCGGCTAAAGCCACGCTGGACATTGAACTACATCTGATAGATATTCTGGAAGGACTTAACTCAAAAGAAAAAATCTGAAATTGAAAATTTGTATTTTTATTCAGACAGTGATTTGATTTTCTATTCCAGTCTTGATTGAGATCACATATAGATGAATGAGGTAAATAAGAATGTTTTCCAAAAGAGAGTTAGACATTCATAAAAAATAACTTATTTTTATCGTAGATTTTTCAATTCACAGAAAGATCTTTCTATTCAATATTCAATTGAGAAGGTTTCCTTTTTCAACATGTATAGTGAAGTTTTGGCTGAAAACAATATTCTCAACTGTAATATACGGCTCACAACCAAAAAATTACAATTGAAATCATGTATTAGTATTTCAACAAGTGACAATATATTTTAGGATGGATGAAAAAATATTTAACTGAGACACACAGGGTGCATTGTTGAAAAGTGATCATTTTAAATGATTCTTTGTTCACAAGCTTCCTGAACAACCCAATAAACTCCTAAATGTACACGATTATTATGCTTTTTTTTGTTCTAAGAAAAAGCATATAAACGAAACACTGTACTCCAAAATGAGTGTTGGGAATTTGAAATTCGATTAGAATAAAAATTAGTTCCATAAATTAATCTCAAAAACGTATTCATTAAATTATTGTTTTTTTTCGGAAAAATGTTAAAAGAACTATAATTTATTATAATTTTACACGTGCATACCTTTTTTATTTCTATATCAGTTTCCAGAGGATAAAAAACTCCTACTAATAAGAATGAAAATTCACAATATACCTTGCAAATGTTAGAAAGGGATTTATCTGAACGGTATTCCATCAGAAAGTGAAATTTTCAGAGCCTCATACATTTGAACAGAAATTGAAACCTCCGGGTTAGATTACATCAGAACTGTATTTCCACATACCGGTTATTCATCAGAATCGTACATTTTCAGCATCATATTATCAGAAATGTACCTCACTCTAAATGGTGGTGTTCGAGAGAGTATATATATATATATATATATATATATATATTTATGAAAGAGAGTAATATCGAGGGGACTGTTGAAAACAAAATGGAAGGAATTCAATGGACATAGCCCTCAGAGAAAAGTGCTAACCGTAGACACGTGTTTCGGGCTCTCGGCCCTCATCAGTACGGTGGAGAAGTGCAAGGATGAACAACACTTGGTAGAAAACGACAAATCAATGGAGTCAACAACAGAAGCCAGCCGCTCATTTGTGATTTCGGTCAGCAGACCCTGAATTCCAGGGCAACAACCAACGTCACCACGGAGGCAGCTATAGCTACCTGCGTGACATCCGAGTCCAGAAATATAAATATGAAAGAGAGTAATATCGAGAGGACTGTTGAAAACAAAATGGAAGCACTTTTCTCTGAGGGCTATGTCCATTGAATTCCTTCCATTTTGTTTTCAACAGTCCCCTCGATATTACTCGGATGTCACGCAGGTAGCTATAGCTGCCGCCGTGGTGACGTTGGTTGTTGCCCTGGAATTCAGGGTCTGCTGACCGAAATCACAAATGAGCGGCTGGCTTCTGTTTGTTGACTCCATTGATTTGTCGTTTTCTACCAAGTGTTGTTCATCCTTGCACTTCTCCACAGTACTGATGAGGGCCGAGAGCCCGAAACACGTGTCTACGGTTAGCACTTTTCTCTGAGGGCTATGTCCATTGAATTCCTTCCATTTTATATATATTTATATATATATATATATATATATATCTCCAGAAAGTGGTAAAGTAAAATTGGGGTTTCTCTGTTATTTGAAATTATTTTAAGGGGATCGATTTAATTTTCTCGAAAAGTGAATTGAATGAGAGTGTATGATACTCCAAATTTCGGGCATTTGAAGAAGATTACACATTATGATTTCAGGGATTTCAGATACCAGTTCAGGTCCTATCTGAGAGACAGTAATGAAATATCCAAAACCACACTGTGTTTTGAGTAGTGCACAACACAGTTTCAGTGCTTTATGTTCGATCTTAGTCGCAGTTGACGTTATATGCTCTGAAGATTTACTGTGTGGTGATTTGCTTTCTCATAAAACATATTCTGATACCGTACAATTTTAGAATTTGCAGAGGGAAAATATACTAGCGGAACGAAATTACAATTAAAGTCCCAAAACCCAGTTTGTATACAGATTCTGCAAAATGAAGCTATGCTATTTTGGCAGCTTGATAAATGACACATTCATGAAATTTCACTGGTGTGAAATTTAACAGTTGTTAATCTTTACTATTCGAATTTTTTCAATCTTATAAATCTTTTATACTTAACAATATTGATGAGAACATTTGTAACTTTTTCCGTGAAATTCTATATCTTAGTAATAACAACCTCTTCTTCTAAAAATTATATGCTTCCATTGATTATCGATCTATCAAATATCTCATGAATTATTTTGACGCATTAACTGTGGACATTTAAAATGCTTCCAAATTTCAAGATTATGCTATCAAAATTGAATAGCTAAACTTCTCTAAACAAGTGAAGAATATACTAACTAAAAACACTCAAAAGCATGCCCATACTCCTGCGTTTTATTCCACCTGATATTGGTCTGGTCTATGCTCCATACCCGAGCAGATGTTGTAGTCATAACTGATGCAAATCGTTGTTTTCAGACACAGCTGTCCCGAACGATACCTGTATTCTAACCCAACTCGACATTTTGCCCAGCACTCGCGTTCTCGAAGGCAATCAAAAGTCAGAGGTCAGGAAAGTAGTTCTCTCGCTTGGTGGGTCTGATAATTATCAATTGTTCGTCTGCCACCTTGGAATATAAATGAAAGTCGTGATGGATTACGGAGAATATATAATACCGTAAAGTTATGGAAGCGGTCACCTTGGTTTTCCAAAGAGTCGAAATTAATATATGGGTATGGTATGAACAACTATCGTCAAAGAAATATACCAAATGGAGAAGCAAAGCGACTCCAGGAAGTCAAAATTATTCAATTTCCGACAAAATATTCAATTTTCAAAAACTGACACCCCAAAAGTTAATCAGTTGATAAACTATGATTGAGACAAAAAAATCACCATTGAAATTCACATCCTGAGCAAAGTTCATGTTCAAATGTCATTCATTCAGAGCAATAGCGAGCTCGATACGTAAGCATCTTCGATATATTACTTTATAGTGTCCAATTTGCATGAATGAATGAAGGTATCGCAAAGTGTGCTATTGCGATACGATTATGGAAAATTGTATCAAGATACAAATTCTATTTTTAAGCATAAAATTATCCGATCACTAAAACTCACCTGCTAAAATTGTTGGTATATATATATATATATATATATATATATATATATATATATATATACTTCTCACTTTGATTCTTGAACCATGTAGTTTTAGTAATTGTAGTGGGTTTTCTTGGGTTTTGGTTCGTTAGGATAAGTAACTATTTTTGTTTAAAACATTTTAATGGACAGCTTTTAATAATAATGACGTTTCGCCTGGAGCCCCAGGCTTCTTCAGATTAGAGCTATAAGAAAATTTATATGGTACAGCCATGTCAAATATGAGTGACAATGTGGTTTTTCTACCTGCCAAAACAATTTCATAGGTAAAAGTTCAAGGTTGTTGGGTCTTTTCCATTCTATTCTAGATTTCTTACGTTTCATTATGATATTTTAGGATATACTATCTCCAAACAGATGAGAAATCAATGGAGCACAGGAAATTTCTCCTTCACTTTATTACGAGGACGTGATATCTGTTTGTCTGGAGTGACATTTGACGGTATATACGGAACGCATGAACTTGTGTTTCTGTTTTTGATGTGTTCGTTGTTGTTCTTATTTTTCATACCTGGTCTGTTCGTTTTTGTTAGTGTGGGCTGTATGGTACTGTTTTGTTTGTGTAGCATATGATTGACATGTTATTTGGTTTTTGAAATAACGAAAGTTTTTTTGAGCAGAGGTAAACAAAACGGGGAGTGGGGGTCGTTTAATTTCCAAAGGATATTAAAATATGTTTTGCTTAACTGTTTGATGTCTTTTTATCGTTTAAAGCAAGGTTAGAAATGATTTATATAAAAAAAAATAACCTTGCTTTAAACGATAAAAAAGACATCAAACAGTTAAGCAAAACATATTTCAATATCCTTTGAAAATTAAACGACCCCCACTCCCCGTTTTGTTTACCTCTGCTCAAAAAAACTTTCGTTATTTCAAAACCAAATAACATGTCAATCTATGCTACACAAACAAAACTAAGTACCATACAGCCACACTAACAAAACGAACAGACCAGGTATGAAAAATAAGACAACAACGAACACATCAAAAACAGAAACACAAGTTCATGCGTTCCGATATACCGTCAAATGTCAATCCAGACAAACAGATATCACGTCCTCGTAATAAAGTGAAGGAGAATTTTCTGTGCTCCATTGATTTCATCTGTTTGAGATAGTATATCCTAAAAATATCATAATGAAACGTAAGAAATCTAGAATAGAATGGAAAAGACCAACAACCTTGAACTTTTACCTATGAAATGTTTGCAGGTAAGAAAACACATTGTCACTATATTTGTACATGGCTGTACCTATAAATTTTCTTATAGCTCTATCTGAAGAAGCCTGGGGCCTCCAGGCGAAACGTCATTATTATAAAAGCTGTCCATTAAAATGTTTTAAACAAAAATAGTTACTTATCCTAACGAACCAAAACCAAGAAAACCCACTAAATTATATATATATATATATATATATATATATATATATATATATATATATATATATATATATATATATATATACAGTGCTTCTCAGTGCTTCTCAAAAGTGCTTCTCAAAAGTTCCCTCCCCCCCCTCTTATTTTTGGAACGATTATACATAAACAAGTGAAATTTGGAAACTGAATATTATGGGTTGTAAACTTCCCTACTAGTGCTGATAGATGACGAAATCGTCAAAGACGACGTCACAAGGCATGACCAATAATTTTAAATGGAACCCTACGGCAAGCGACACCTCTTCTAAAGAATATCGAAAAAACCTATTCAATGATACTAATTTTGTTTGTGTTTATGGCAGTTTTGGCAACTCGCTTTCAAAAACCGCAAAGCTGTGATAAATTGAATCAGTTAATACTAAAATTCCAAATTCAAGCTCCGCCTCTGGATAGTTGTCAAATAAGTCTCCCTAATTCGACGTTTTTGTAATTGTCCAAGTTTTTGTACATTTAATAATTTGTGTATTGTTAATCGAACGTTAAACTGTTTTAGCAGCATTTGGTACTTTTAATATTTCTGTACATTTCAATAATTTGTTAAACTGTTGTGAGCCGAACGTTTGAGGGCTTCAAGGAGCGAAATGGTACGTGCTTTAGGTGATAAAGTAACAGCGATCCTAATTCTTGGTGAAACTGGACAAAATATTCATGCAGCAGAACGCATTTTTAATGAGACGTTTCCCGATCGCCCCGTTTCGAGGACTTATTTAAGGAAACTTCTTCGTAAGTTTGAAACAACGGGTAGTATTAATGATGCCAAACGATCTGGCAGACCACAAATTAATGATGAGAAAAAAATTGATATACTGGCAGAAGTAATAGTTAATCCTACTTCTCCAACAACTCACGTTGCATCTACCTGTGAAGTCAGTCGAAGAACAGTACACAGCGTGTTGAAAAAAAACAAATTTCATCCATACAAATTAAAAATGTTTCATCAACTCTCAGTCGACGACCCAGACCGAAGACTAGAATTTTGTGAAAATATGGAAACTAAAATCAACCAACAGCCATACTATGTCAAAACAATTTGTTTTAGTGACGAAAGTACTTTCTATCTAAATGGAAATGTAAATACACAGAATGTGAGGTATTGGAGTGACGCAAATCCTCACGTGTTTCGGGAAACACATACCCAATTTCCTCAGAAGGTGAATGTTTGGGCAGGTAATCTGGGAAAACACATCGTTGGGCTTTTTTTTTCAAATACTGATTTAACTGGTGAGGTTTATCTGGAGCTGTTGCAAAACTCAATAGAGCCGTTAATTCTTGAATTCGGTAATTTGGAAATAACATTCCAACAGGATGGTGCTCCTCCACACTACTACGGTGCAGTAAGACGGTATTTGGATGAGGAGTATCGTGGTAGATGGATTGGACGACGAGGTTCAACGGAATGGCCAGCTCGATCACCGGACCTCACACCTTTGGATTTCTTTCTGTAGGGGTACCTTAAATCGAAAGTTTACGCTACTGAACCTGACAGTATTGACGTTTTAAAACAACGTATTGTTGCAGAATGTGAGGCTGTTTCCGCAGACACATTCGCAAAAGTACGAGAAGAGTTTAAAAATAGGATATTTCACTGTCAGGAAGTAAATGGAGGACACTTTGAGCAATTTCTTTGAGTAGATACTGATTCTTAGATCTGTAATTAATATCATACTGAATGGAATTTAAATTTTAATGTTTAGTAATGAGCCATTGAAACTGCCATAAACACAAACAAAATTAGTATTATTCAATATGTTTTTTCGATACCTTTTGAAAGAGTTGTCGCTTGCCGTAGGGTTCTATTTAAAATTATTGGTCACAATGGCCTTGTGACGTCATCTTTGACGATTTCGTCATCTATCATCACTAGTAAGGGAAGTTTATACCTTTTATATTCAGTTTCCAAATTTCACTTGTTCATGTATAATCGTTCCAAAAATAAGAGGTGGGGAGCGGACTTTTGAGAAGCACTGTATATATATATAATCTAGTTTTTTACAATCAATATTGTGCGTGTGTTGTTTTTGTATTTTCGCCAATGTTTTTAAATGTATCCAACATTCCAGTGCCATAAAAAACAACTCGTTTTGTTTGTTTTTTCCTATGATGTTTAAGAAAATGCATCAGCTATTTTTGTATACAAACCTCACAATAGTAAGTCGATTTTATCATATTTTTAGTGTTATTTTAACACCATTAATGTTTTCAGATGTCTTGAAAAATAAAATAAAATTTTCGAAAGCGCGACAAGTTAAACAAGAGTTTTACTTTATCAGGCCAATATATTATATTACTGCAACCCCAAGGATAATCTTCAGTTACTGAAAATTTCCAAATCCACATTTTTGTGCCAATCAATCCAGTCAGATACTACCTTTCTCTCTCTCTCTCTCTATATATATATATATATATATGTATGTGTGGGTATTTGATATATTATATAGGACATACATCTACCACTGCACTTCTTCACGTTACTGATGATGTCTTATTTCGGGAAATCGATAATTCTGAATGTACAGCCTTGATTATGTTCGACTTTAGCATTGATAACGTTCGACACGATACACTGCTAAGCATTCTAAAATTGAGTGGTGTTTGTGAAGGCTCTCTCCAACGCTTCTGCTCTTTCCTCGCAGATCGCTTGCAAAGTGTGAAATTGGAAGGAAACATATCTGTTGCTAGAAATGTGTCATCTGGTGTACCACAGGGCTCAGTCTTAGGGCCGCTTCTGTTCTCAATCTACACAAGCCAGTTCGAAAAGTTGTGAAATAGCATGTATGCTGAAGATATTCAACTTTACTACAAGTTCCCTTTAGATGACCTGAATAACGCAGCAGTGTCTTTGAATAATGATTTGGACAACATTGCAAACGTTGCTAGTCAGTATTCTCTAATGTTAAATGCAAAAAAATATGTGGTCTTGGCATTCGGTAACAACTTTAATCGAACATTCGCAGAAAGTAACCTCCAGATAATCATTAATAACGACGTTATTGGGATTTCTGATAATGCAAAAAGTGAAGGCTTGATTTTAGATGACTATTTGTGATGTCAATATACAAAGAGCATATGGAGTTACTTACCTATAGCCACAATAATCATTTATGTGAAACTCTCAAATATAGTTTTGTCACGATTCAATTATCTTCTCCATCTACAGCTTTTCTATTGATCAATATACTGCTATTGGAAAAGAACGTGTACAGAACTCCTGCATTAGATTCATATATGGCATCAGAAAATATTATCATGTTTCGCACAAACTGTATGAGTTGAAGTGGCTTTCAATGAGAGATTCAGGTTCTATGCCTTGTGTCTGTTCCACAAAATTCTATTGTATAAAAGCCCAACTCACCCTTATGAGAAATCAAAGAACAGGAGCGATATCCACAATATAAAAATCTACTAACATGTCCTGCGCATAGAACCTCCTTCTTTGACAGAAGCTTTCAGTTTGATGTGTATGAATTATACAATGCGATACCTCTTGAGTTTGAACAATTGTCTATTAGACAATGATCAAATTCAAAAAAAGATCTCAAAACGCATCTACCGAGTAATTGCCACTTTTTTTTTTACTTTTATTTTCTTTTTCTTTGCTCTCTTTCTTGAGCGTGATTAAACAATTGATTGAAATAAGGAAATAATTAGTGACCCAAAAAGTTTAGGTTTATATATGCTTAGGTTAGGTAGGCCAAATAATATAAAACTTTACTACAACAAGGGTTAAGTGGTAGAGTACCAATTGGTGGACTTCCCCTCAAGATTTCCTCTCTATCTTTTTTTTATATTTTTTATAATTGTCTTCTTCAATGTTCTGGAATGTGGAAATAAAGACATTTATTATTGTTCTATATAGGAAAGTAATTGATAATTATGTGGAGTATCTCTATATTCATTAACGTCAATACAGTATGTCACAAAGTAACTTAGTCTAACTAGATCCATATCAATTGTAATATACAGGGAGGAAAACAACATATATAACACCTTCTCCTTCAATATCAATCATTTATTACTAAAAATGTAACCTGTCTGGTCTTCTCAATTGTCTTGGTCGTCTCAAGACACGAGCAGTCAGATCTCGATTCATTCCACTGTCATTGTAAATATTGGACAACGATGTGGGTAAAGAGGGAGCGTCTATTAATCGAGATCGCGGTATTACAGATACAGTTTGTGCAACATTCTGTCCGGAAGCACTTCCATTTTTTTTTCAATTGATCAGTATGTCTTTTCCATGTAATACCGCCATCAACTTCTACAACCACGTACTTGATGAATATTTCCCTCACATCAATTTTGTGCATTTTTACGATAATCTTTGAGAAAAAATGGCATCCCTTCTATTCAATGAAGATTTTTCCATACGAATTTGTTTTTCTCTCACTACATCCTCAGTTGATGGCAATATTAAATCAAATTTGGTTCGTAAATTACGTCCAAAAAGTAGCTGTGCTGGTGTCCTTCCTGTGGTTGTGTGTTCAAAGTTACGGTAATGCAATAGAAAAGTAGCCAAAATTATATCTATGTCTCTATCACCATCATTATGTGCTTCCAAAATAGCCTTTTTCATTATTTTGCACACCAGACTCAGCTAAACCGTTCGTCTCTGGTTGGTAAGGTGCGCCAGTTGGATGTTCAATTCCAAACTGATCTAAAAAAGATTTCCCTGCTGTCACTCAAACAGCTGTCACTCAAACCCACGTTGACTATCGGCTCCTCTGATCTTCTTTTGATCTACCGTTCGCATATACGTTCGTATTAGCGAAGTGAGTTTTTGATTTGCTTCCTATAGAAACAGCTTCTGCAATTGAAAATGGTTAGTCTATAATGCTTTCGACTCACCCTGATGGTAATTTGGAAAAAAATAATGAAATTTCACTCAAACTGTTCATTGATTTGTTGAAACACCTCAGAACAACAGTTTCTTCACTCTGAAATCCCCAGTGTGTGTACTGGTTCGATCCGATCTCCTACCATCCACAACTAAATACATTAAACCAATACTAATTGCACCGGCCATTAGGCAAATGCGGATGACCGTGCCTTTGTCGCCGTCGCCGGAGCGCATTTGCTTTCAGTTTTATCATTAATTCATGCCTTGGCTTCTAATTCCGTCATGTCAATAGGATCTGCGAGTTGTGTTGGGCAATTACAGTTCATCGAGTGGAAGTTGACGAAACTTCGCTTCAAGCAGAGTATGTGCCCGGATTCGGTAATACTCCAGGCATGGGCGGTTTTGCTTATCAGCGTATATTCAATGTAACCCATTATGTTTACGATAAAAGTTTGCGCACTCATAATAATAGTTAAAGGTCTTTATCACAAAAATTATCACAGCTGAGTAACAGTTAGTCAACAGAATATATGTAGGTCGAGATTCAGCGCAAACACAGGATGTCAGGCGACATCACGTGCCTGTCTGTTGTTCCTCCTAAATCGAAAAAAAATCAACAGATGCAATATATTGTCAATATTTCGCGTGGATTTTTGTCAGTTGTATCTAATCGTATAAAGGGAGAAATTCCTAAACGAAAAAGTAGAAAAATATTACGATTGCCTTTGAAGTATCACCGTTTGTATTGATTTCCTGAATTATATGAATTTTTCGTGATATGAATTATGTCATCCATGCATTTGGTAATGGATTTTTAGGAAGAGAGTTTGAAAAAAATATTTATTTTATATTAGTATTGTGGATATAGGTGCGGAATGAGATTTAAGCACACGGATATGGTATGGGCCTAGAAAAAACAATATAAAAAAAACATGCACTAAGATAGTATCTACGATTTTCCAAACTCATTCATTGGATTGTTTTCATACATGAATACCTAACTCCTTCGAAACTCTTTTTCAAATAATTATTCAGTTCATCGGTTGTTAATTAATTAATTCTGGTCCTCAATAAGAAAAGGAGGCGAAAAATTTTATTACAAAGATGAACTGTGACGGGTTTGAAATTATTTGTTGTATTTACCGAAGGGTCAGAAATATTGATATTCAAACAGTCCTTGAATTCTATCCAGTTTCCTTCCCTATGGTAGAATTATCGTGGAACACACCGTAACAATATTTTTTGTTGTGTAAAATACAAATATAATGCAGAATTCATTAACAATTGACAAAATTCGAAAAAAACGAACCTCCCATGTAGTTAGTTCAGTCCAAGCAATGAACTCGTTCAAGGGGGAAACATTCTTGATTAAATATTGAAAATAAATATTTTTCTGTGAATTGAAAAATCTTTCTATTCGATATTCCATTGAGAATGTTTCTTTTTCAACATGAAAACCCCGTAAGAGGTTATCTTGAATGATGGAAGAGAGTCACTAAAGTTTTTCTTTGAGTCGCAGATGATTCCACATCTGTGACACTTATTATTTGTTACCTTTTCAACCGACGAAACCAAAAAGGAGGAGGTTCTCTATTCGACGCGTATATTTTTTTTATGTTACTTTTCACTGAGCGGTTCGATTCCGATTATTGTTTTTTTATTGATTAGGGTGTACTTAGAAGTTGGTCCCATTTCAATTTGAACAGCAAAAGCCATCCCTAAGGGTAGCAAAATGAAGGATATTTATCGTTCACCCTCTGAATTTTGGTCCGTTAACCGATTCTATCAGACATAACTTTGTAGTGGGTTTTCCGATTTGATGATTCTTTTTTGTTAGGACGGGTATACCTCATAGTTGATCATATTTCGAATTGGAATTAAATGATCCACTCTTATGGGTAGAAAAGTAGGAGATGATTGATTTTTCACTTGTGAACTTTGGCACACATATGTAGTTGACATTGACACACCTTCCTACATCCGTCAAAATGGTTACATTCTATGGAAGTATGGAATTATATACAAAGTGATGAAATCAACTAACCAGAACTTTAAAAATTAATTTATATTATATAACAATGAATAGTTGAAATAGAAAATCGTATTATTTAATAGTTATAGTTGAAGTAAGCTAGGTAAGTGAGTATTTTGGAAGTAATCCAAAATTAAATAGGTAGTAATTAGTAGATTTCAGCAACAAAAAATTTAAAAATAAAAACTGTTTAACAAAAAATTAAACCGACGAAAAAATCAACTAAAAAGCAAAAAATAAAATAAACCTTCTCAGTCTAAATGATAATTGAGCCCCTGAACTAATGTGGGTAACTGATTTTGAGTCGGCGCCAAACTAACAATCGAATTAGGTAAAGCGTAAAATGATGGCAGCGAGATGCACGGCTGCGTTTTGATTACTTCTTTCAAAGTAATATAATGATCTTCGATAATTGTTTGTTTGGCGCCGACTCAAAATCAGTTACTCACATCAGTTTAGGAACTCAATTATCATTTAGAATAAAAAGGTTTATTTTATTTTTTGCTTTTTAGTTGATTTTTTCGTCGGTTTAATTTTTTGTTGAAAAGTTTTCATCACATATATTCAACAATTTGGTGTGAGAATCAATTCTGATAAACATGAAATAAAAGAATGATAGGTTAAAATTCTTAAGGAATATTATTAGAACTAATATGGGATCATCCTCATAACATGGGATATGTACTGCCATTGTTTTCGTTGTTGTTCAGATTACAATACCAATTACGATTTATTTTAAACAAACGCTCTTTCTCAAATTCCATCACCAAATGCATGAATGGAAATTCAATTTGAGACAGTTGAGTCAGGAAAAAGTTGTAAATTATAAAGGTCATAATTCAGTGTATGCTTGTATAGATTAATCTGAATGAAATTAAATATAAACATCTGCGTGATAATTCTGTGTACTTTTGACAAAAAGGGTCTAAAAGAGAAAAGCAGGGGACCCAAGGTATACCTTTACCAATTGTGAGGAACATTTTTGTTGTGCTCAATAGCCTGAGATCTTGTCGTCAGGGCACGAACATTTCATCTCCATAGAATCCACACTCAGACTACTATGATGTGAAATATCATGCATCAGATCATGATTGATTGTGTCAATTAATTGCCTTCGAAAAATCAAGAAGTATCAATACTGTGAGTCGGCCTTTATCATGCGAAGGAATTATATCGATGGTGATTTTCATAAGAGCTGTAGAACAGTGAATTGTTTCACTCGGAAACCTGATTTGGTTGAGAAATTTAAATTTCAGGGGTGTTTTGGCAACTGCTTCTAAGCACTTTTGATATTTTGATATGATCTGTTATGGAACGGAGTACTTTTAGCGGTTTCCGGTAGGTGTTAACATTCTCTCTCTCTCTCTGTCTCTTTCTATTATATACGATTATGTGTGACAACTACACTTGGTCCTGTCAACGCATTCAATTCCTATATAGAGAAAAAGGAAATGTAAAATTGATGGAATGAGGGATCTGGAACTCACTACATATAGTGATTTGATATTTGAATTCAAATATACCTTTTTCAGCATGTTAGAAAGCCACAGTTTTTCGAGTAAGGCAATGAATGATTCAATTGTGTCATTTTGTAGTTGGTAGAGCTTCAATGTGCTCCGCGAATTTCGTGAAATTCAGTAGTTTAAAGTGCCGTATAAACCCCAAAGTGATGAAAAAGTGATGAAAAAGTGATCTAAATGCCTAAAAAGAGTAAACATAGTGTTTCTAATATGATATCTGGGCATTGAAAAACTGTAGGCGATTCTGACCCTTAATAACGCCGGGTATAGGAATTTCGACCGTATTGTGTTGGCAGAGTGAAAAAGTGTGGTTAGGATTTCAAACCCCCGAAAGTGAAAACAATTTCGCTTATAAAAAGTGAAAAGACACAAACAACCTCAACTGAATTACTGGAGGAGTTCCATAAATGACCCCAATGGAAGAATCAGCGTTGGAGGTGTAGATCGCAACAAAAGCGTGGAAAATTGAAAACAAAAAGCCACAATGGACAAAAAAACTGTGAAAAAGACATTATTTCACCAAACCAAACCACCGAAACTGATAAAAACAGTGTGTTGGCAAAACTCACATCGGAAAACAGCGAAATCGCCAGCGTTCAGTACTAGAAGCCGAGGAACTATGCGAATATAGTTGTCTCATTTTCCCCCAGGTATAGCCGAAAATCTAAAAAAACTCAATGTTTACATTTCTAAACGTAGTGAAAGTATGAAAAAAGTAATATTAAATCTAATAAAGTCACTGGAGAGCCAGGCTGAAAAGTCCGCCCGAGCCGCAAATTGGCGGAGAGTATGAAAAAAACTGAAAAAAGTTCAAAAACACTAAGTGAAACGGAAAACGAAAAAAAAGGTGGTAAATGTATCCCATTCAAATTGAGCATAGTCAGTTGATTTAATATGTTCTATGGTAATGTAATTTAAGCCAGATTCAAATTCTTAGGATATTTATGTATGATACAAAAACTAATCAAATATTTGGGATATTGTGATGATAATGGTTGGTATAAACAGATTGAGTTTTGAAATATATTCCATCATAGTCAGTTGATTTTTTAATATTTATTGAGGATATTGAAGGAAATTATTCTTTTAATTATTCTGGTAGTCTGGTAGTCAGTTGGTAGACAGTTTCAGATAATTGTTCTTTGAACCACCTCCGTAAAGGTGCTTTCTTTGAACTATTTCGATTCGTTCTTGTTATTTTGGCATTGACCAGTTATAGGCCCAATCTATAATGCCGGAGAGAATATATCAGATACAGTCTACAGGCAGCAGAACAATGAATCCACCCCACAGTACTAGATATCCTGCTCTGATAGTGAAATCATTTTGTATACGCAGATTCATCGAAAGTGGTATCGAATATCAGCAGTTTAGTTCACCTAATGATGAATCCAAATGATTCGGCAAAACGAAAATTGGGTCAGACGATTTATGATTTTCTATACCGAACACACGGGTGAAAGGAAGGTTCGTGTTTTTTCAGTAGAAATGTTTTATCTCCCTATAAATGTGCTTGCAGTTAATATGGTGTAAATATTAGCGTATCATGGTGAATATGCTAGTCTACAATATGGTGAATGCTCGTAAAGCAAAAACGGACATGGCAAGTTTATGGTGAATTCACTGACACGTCTATGGCGAATGAGCAATAATATGGTGAATGCACCAAGCAACTGTTGTTGGGCATACTAATGAAGAATAAATATATAGTGAATGTCCCTTTTAAATCAAAGTTGATATTTCAGGAATTTATACAGGGTGAGTCAACAGGATTCCTGTGGTTCGTTGCTCCTTAATGTATCACTATTTCGACATCTTATATTTTTTTTGTCAAAGGGACCATCTAAGACCACCTTCTAAAATTATTTTCATTCATACAGGGTGCATCATTGATGCGTGGCTAACCAAAGTTGTTCTTTTTCAAATGAAACACCCGGTATATTTTCATATATTCCGATCGGCTGTTCCATTGGCTGCTCAACGATTTTTTCAATTTTGAATTTGTTGCGGCGTTGCCGAGTTATTCAAAAGAAATCTATTTGTAGACTTCTTTTGAAAAATTTGAAATATTGGGAAATTTGGTCGATATGATGATGTTCATTGAGAATACCAAGAATTCGCAATAAATTGTACAGGATGTTCGACACAACAACACAAACTTAGCCATTTTCAAACATCGGTATTTTGATTTTTTCAAATGGAACACCTGTATATTTTCATTTGAATCGACTCCTTTTGAATGACTCTACACTTTTCATTCCCGACGTCATGTACCTTAAACAACCTGTTTCCGAGATATTCTGGTTTAAAGGAATTGTTCAATATCAAATCAACAATTCTATAGATTTTTATCTACATGTTTGTTCATAGAAAATACTGATATTGAATGATGTTTCAATTATTTTTTTCCATCTTCAAAAGCATTCTTGGCAACTCATGAATAACTATCATAGCAAAAGAAATTTTTAAATGTAACTATTTTTTCTAATTTAGTTATCCATGACTACCGCTGAAAAAATTGACTATCGGAATTTGTAAATAGAAGTAACTGTCAAACTACAATCCAGTTGTGTTAAAAATCATTGTGCATTATGAATTATCGTTTAGAGGACATGGTTAAAATGGTGTATGCTTTGGGGAAAAGTGATGGCAATTGCTTACTGACATCTAGATTATACGAACAAAAGTTTTCCTGAGAGAAGACATCCAGACCAGCGAGCATTTCGAGACCTCAAACCGGAAAAGTATTATACAAAAAGTTTGAACTGGCTTTTCCTGTAACGAATGATGAAAATGCTCTTGATATTGCATTGCATATTACCGAGAATTCCCATGTGAGTACACGTATTTTGAATAGGGAGTTGCGAATATCTCAAAGTAGTGTTTGTCGGATGTTGAAAAATGGAATTACCATCCATATCATATGCAGTTAATGAAAGAGCTGACTGAAAGAGATTTTTCAAAGCGAATTGCGGTTTTGCCTATGGGGTGTAGATAAAATCAACCAAGAACCTGACTTTTTTTGAGTATGTCTTATTTTCGGACGAAGCCACGTTTCACAACAATGGCCATGTGAATCGGCATAATATGCACTATTATGCAACTGAAAATCCTCATTTTGTTAGATATGTCAATCACCAACAACGTTGGTAACTGAATGCTTGGGGAGGTATCATTGGACGGCGTGTAATTGGGCCCTTTTTTTTCAACGGACATCTCAATGGAAGAAAATATCTAAGATTTCTGCGAAGTCAGTTATCAAATTTATCAGATGATATTATTCCATTGGCAATAAGGCAGACAATGTGGCTACAACAAGATGGCGCGCCTGCACATTACCACACTGATGTGCGGAAATACATTGATAATGAATTCCGTGAAAAATGGCTAGGTAGAGGAGGGCCAGTTCAGTGGCCTCCAAGGTCACCGGATGTAGAATATCTCGGAAACGAGTTGTTTCAGGTACATGACATGGGGAATGAAAAGTGTAGAGTTACTGAAAAGGACTTGATTTAAATGAAAATATATAGGGTGTTCCATTTGAAAAAATCAAAATACTGATTTTTGAAAATGACTAAGTTTGTGTTGTTGTATCGAACATCCTATACAATTTATTCCAAATTCTTGGTATTCTCAATGAACATCATCATATCGACCAACGATTCCCCAATTATCTTTACAAAAATTTCAAAATGTGAAATAGGTAATTTTACGAAAAGAAGTCTACAAAATAGATTTCTTTTGAATAATTCGGCAACGCCGCAACGGAATTCAAAATTGAAAGAATCATTGAGCAGCCAATGGAACAGCCGATCGAAATATATGAAAATATACCGGATGTTTCATTTGAAAAAGAACAACTTTGGTTAGCCACGCATCAATGATGCACCCTGCATGAATGAAAATAATTTTGAAAGGTGGTCTTAGATGGCCCCTTCGACAAAAAAAATATAAGAAATCGAAATAGTGATACATTAAGGAGCAATGAACCACGGGAATCCTGTTGACTCACCCTGTATATAGTCTTTGGAATTTATTTCACATAGACGTAGGGTATGTTGTCCCTTTGTTCTTCCCGTCGAAGCCAATTCCAGGAGACAACAGTCGAGAACAATAACTCCATCCCATTGCACTTGCGATCAGCCCTGAATGAAACAGATATTAATTACACCGACTAACTAAACGTCATGTTGATATATAGTTTGTTGTGACAGCGAAGTTCGACTGTTCGCATCCGCTCTTTGCCTTTAATCAAACCGTTATTTGTGGGCCGCTCCCCGTCTTAGCTGCGTTCGGATCTTGCAGTTGACAAGCATAAATTTAATGGAGAAATATATTGGAACGATTTAGAGGCAGCGAATGGATATCCGCAGGCTGAACGTTTGTTTGTGTCATCATATTGGCAAAACCATTCCTCAGAGAAGTGAACGCTGAGCGCTCTGAGGCCCATGGGCGGGGATCGAATGGGAAAAAGTGGGAAAAAGTCCGATTGTAGAGGTTTTTGCTAGTCGCGGCGGAGGCTTTTAGGGCAGAATGGCTTACTCGAAAAAATTTGTAGAGCTCTCCAGTGGGAATCGAGTTCATATTTCAATGAATGATTTTTCTGCAAATAATTCACAAATTCGCTGGTATGATGTTCTATAATCGGGACTGTTGGTAGAATCAAATAAAAAATGGCAAACGTTTTTTTTTGTTTTTAACCGACGAAACCAAAAAGGAGGAGGTTCTCTAGTCGCGTATATTTTTATTTTTTTATGAATGATCACGCATAACTTTTTACTGTGAGTACCGATTCCGATTATTCTTTTCTCAGTGGATAGGGTGTACTTCGAAGTTGGTCCCATTTGAATTTAAAAGATCAAATCCACCCCTAAGGGTAGCCAAATGAAGGATATTGATCACTCACCCTCTGAATTCTGGTATGTTAACCGATTCTATCAGCTATAACTTTGTACTGGGATCTTCGATTTGGATGATTCTTCTTTTATCAGATAGGGTGTACCTCATAGTCGATCATATTTGGATTTCGAATTGAATTATCCACCCTCACGGGTGGTAGAAAAATAGGGGAAAATTGATTTTTCACTTGTGAACATTGGCACACATATGTAGTTGACAATGACAGATCGCTAGTGTCATTATCACAATAAATATATTCTATGAGAGGATGGAATGATATACAAAGTAATGAAATAAACTAACCAGAACAACAAAAATAATTTATATTACAACAAATAGTAAAAGTAGATAATCATATAATTTAACTGGTAATAGTTGAAGTAAGGTGAGTAAGTATTTTTTAAGAAATCAAAAAACAAGTAGATAGTAATGAGTAGATTTCAGCCACAAAAAATTGAAAAATAAAAGCTTTTTAACAAAAAATTAAACCGACGAAAGACGGAACTGAAAAGTAAAAAATAAAATATACCTTCTTAGTCTCAGTAACTAAGCTCCTAAACTAATGTAACTAATTTTGAGTCGGCGCCAAACAAACAATCAACGAAGATCATTAAATTACTTCAAAAAAATTATCAGAATGTCACCGCCCAACTCGATGCCATAATTTCACGCCTTACCTAAGGCGCCGACTCAAAATTAGTTACTTACATTAGTTTAGGTGCTTAGAGACTAAGAAGGTTTATTTTATTTTTTACTTTTCAGTTCCGTATTTCGTCGGTTAAATTTTTTGTTAAAAAGTTTTTATTTTTAAATTTTTCAATTTCATCATGGATATACTAAAATAAATTTCATCACTGCGAATGGTAGTGTCATTCGAAATAACTCCGACATACTATAAATTTTACCTTATATGGCAATAATATGCACTCACAGTATTTTTTCGAAATATACATTTTTCATAACTTAGAGAAACTAAGTGTAGAAGGACGGATTGAAACGTTTGGCCCCATAAGCTAATACTTGCAATGATTCAAAAATTATACAGAACTGAAAAAGGTCGAATATAATAACGAATAAACGTGTTGTGGTTTTGTGTGACCTGTTTAATGAAAAACATGAGGTGATGTTCCTCGAACATGTTTTTCTACAGAAGTATTTTCCTTTTCGAATGAATATATAATCAGTCACCAACGTGTATTTTTTTTCACATTTTACACTCCTATGTGGCACCTGTTGTACTGACAAATCAAAAGAAATACCTATAGCTATTTCATTCACAAATCTACTAATGAACCCAGTGATAGCTGAAAACATGATAAATACTAGAGAAAATACTAGTAAAAATACATTGAAAAACATTTGCCGTTGTGGTTGATAATATGTTCAGTACTATTTTCCGACTTCTTACATGGAATCTACCGATTTCCAGAAATTTATTTTCTGGATTATGTAACCATTCACTAGACGATGTAATAAACAACACTATCTTCAGAGAGTCTACTGATTTTTGGTTATGTCTATTACTTCTTTGATAAACGCATATTTTGGTGACGGCCAGTTTCCATGTTCTTTGTATCCAAGTTTTTTATTTGAAAAGGGAAATATTCTCAATTGAAAATTGAATAGAATTTTTTTGAAAATTTAAGAAGCCACGACAATAATGAAGTTACTTTTTGTAATTTCTGACAGAAAACAACTACTTTCCCGGCTAAAGCCACGCTGGACATTGAAATACATCTGATAGATATTGACAAGACCCTGACTCAAAAGAATAAATCTGAAAGTGAAAATTAGCATTTTTATTCAGATAGTTATTCGATTTTTATTCCAGTCTTAACTAAGAACTCATATAGATGAATGAAGCAAAGAAAAATGTTTCCTGAAAAGAAGTACTCACCAGAAATCATTTCTAACATTGATGCAAAAAAGGCATCACATTCACTAGGTCTTCAATATGTTTTTGTCGACGAAAATCTATTTCACGCTATCACGATCATCAGGAAGACCGGGAGAATTGGGAAACACATTTACTAGAAGGAATCTCGCTTTGCAAAGATGGGAAAATGTTAAAAACATTTCTTTTGGAGTGTCTCTTTGAAATATTTTTTTACTTCTTTTTTGAAAAAAACGAGTTTCTACACACTGCTCTCTCTCTCTCTTCTTCTCACTACTATATCCCACCTAACTCAGAGAGTGATCAAATATTTAAACTAGAAAAAAAAAGTATGAGATCGAACTGTTATACGTCACTGCTTCGTCTATTCACAAAATATCTTGTGATTGATATTCACAAACACAAAAAGAATTTCGAAACAATTTCATAATAACTCGATCACAATTCTCAGTCGTCCAGCTATCTGAGGATGGAATATTTTCAACTCTCACAATCAGAGTTCAACTCGGCTCTCTTATGTCTTCACATGTAATGTTCCCGAAAAAATACGGTAGTTACCAATGAATGATTCAGATGAAATTGGGCTTGCACCTTCTCAAACACTTTTTCCATACAGTGAATAAATTCCTCACTTTTCCAGTGGATTTATAAATTAGTGTTCAATGAAATGTAGGATTAGATTTTAATATTTTTATTAGTGGATTTTGGTATATGTTGTTTTAATTTCAGGTTATTACAAGCTTTTATTTAGTTTCACCTGTCCCGGTGTCTGTCTGTCTGTCTGTAACTTGCATTATACAATTTTTGTTGAAAAAAAACAAAATGGCGGCTCCAATATGGCGGACAATTCTTGATTATGGTCCGATTCTATTCACAATTGGTATCTGGGGGTTTTGGGGGTCGGAGATTTTGATTTTTTTATCAAAATTCAACAGGGCGGCTCCAAAATGGCGGACGAGTTTAGTGATTATGGTCCGATTCTATTCAAAGTTGGTATGTGGGGGTTTTTGGGGTCGAAGATTTTTTTTACAAGCTTTTATTTTTACTTTCACCTGTCTCGGTGTCTGTCTGTGATCCAATCTTGCAAATTAGATTTGACCCACTCCAAATGGTTCGATTGATTTGAAAATTGACAATGCATTATGAAATTTTTGGTAGGAAAAAAAAACAAATATGGCGGCTTCAATATGGCGGTAAATTTTTGTAATTAAGGTCCATTCTATTCAAAATTGATATCAAGGGGTTTTCGGGGTCGAAGATTGTTTTTTTTCTCAAAATTCAAGAATAATTTAGATGGAATTTACTAAACTAGTTATTTAATATCATACATACTAAAAAATAAAAAAGGGAAAAAAAACAAGCTTTTATTAGTTGTTAAAAAAAACAGATCTAAAAAGTTAAAAATAAAAATTATTAAAAAGAAACATTTTTAAAGACAAGCTTTTATTACACAAATGCAATAAAAAGGATAAAATAATTTCTTTCATTGTTTGATCTGGGTTATTCTGGAAGTAACAGATTCAGAAGCTTGCCGCGGATATAAAATAGGTAATCTCGCGCGGCTAGATTTTGAATCACAGAATAACCTAAATCAAACAATGAAATATTTTTTTTTCCTTCTTAGTGCATTTGTTTAATAAAAGCTTGTCTTTAAAAATGTTTATATTTTTATTTTTTTGTTATTATGTATATACTCATGTATATGTATATGTATATCATTCTTTATATTCCACTTACAATTATACATGACCAGTTACAGAATTGATTTTCCATCACGCAGTCATAATAATAATGAATATATCTATCCATCTATCTAAATGAATTCGGGAGTTTTACGTTTTCACAAAACATCCTCGAAACGGCTGAATGGAGAGATTCTATCATACCCAACTATTTTCCGATATCATAATATTGAACTATTACATCAAATTTTAGTTCGACAGTTGCAGTACATAAATAACCTCTAGCCAAACAGTTCAATTCCGGTAGAAGGGTTGCTTGCTAACGAATAAGCAAACAAATAAAGGGTCAATTCGCAAACCACTGAAATATCGAACTATATCCCCAATATATCAATGATGCGGTGTTAACTACATTATGTCGACAAAACAGTTCATCTCCATATTATAAATCGAGAGATGAACGAATGTCATTTCAAATTTCATCACATGATTATAGTTCGAGTGGATTCTGTACAAGAATTATAGAAAACTCATTCAATATATTCGTATGAAGTTATGTCAGCTTTGTGGCCGATGAGGTGGCCGTGCATTTTGGAGTTTTCTCTTGCCTGGAAGTGATAATAATTATCTACTCTGCAAGGGCAAATTTGTTAATTTGCCCGATACGTAACTGCATTTTTCAACTTTGAATATGGGAATGAAGGAATTTTCAACTTCTCAGTAACGTACCGCAAAAATATGTTTTGTCTCGGTAATTCACAACACAAAATATTTCAAAAATTATTGACGTTTCTTGTTACTTTTCCGGCTCTTTCTTCAGACCTCCTGAATAATTCTAAATGGAAAATAATTTTCATAAGAAATAGTTCTGTATATTTCTTGGCAAATGATTGTCAAAATAGTGAAATGTTAAATGATTTTGACAATAGTGGTTTGAAAAAGGGAACAGAGGTGTATCCCGAAATATTTTCGAAAGATATTTGTTACATTAAATTCCAATATATTTATCATTATGAATTTTCTTCTCCTATATTCAAAATTCGAGAAACCCAGTAACGTATAGAAACAACTCAACTGATTTGCCCTCAGAATGGATATTAACTAATTATTTTTTCTTCCAAGGGAGACAAAACACAAAAATTTCATAGGAATACAATTTAGAATCCCTTGATATTATGTGAACAGCGTTGCAAACCAGACATCTAGTAAAGGTAATTAAGACTCCAATCAATTCACACAACGAAACAATTGCAGATAATGAGGACAGAATCCGAAACCATTCATTAGTTTTTTGTATGCATCCCATATACAAGGAGGGAAAGCTGTGTCATGCGGAAATCATAAACACTGACCATTGAATGTCGAGGTGGCTAATTTATATAACTTACTCTTCAAGAATTTCGAAAGCTAATATCACAAGAATGGAAATAACAGGATGAGAACTCGTTCACATTTTATTCGCAGTTGCAATGCAAATGAGACAAACAGTGGAGATTCGAAAGAATTAAGGCAAGCTTTTATACAAATGCTCCAAACAGAAAAAAATAATTTCCTTGTTTGATGTGAGAACCAGATTCAAAATCTTGACCGCAAGATTTCCTTTTTTATATTCGCGGCAAGCTTTTGAATCTGCTACTCACAGAATAACCTAGGTCAAACAATTGAGTAAATTATTATTTCCCTTTGAATAAAGAGTCACAAACTAGGCATTCCACAAAACAAGACTGAGCTTGAAATATTATGATGAAATATTAATAATTACTTCCCTGTGTCCATTTATAAAAGAAGAGCAGCAGAATGGAGAAATATTTCAACAGGACAGGTAATTTCTTTATTTATTTTCCGTCAATCTCCGTTATTATATACATTTTAATCTCAATATATAAAAAAAAATACCACTGACTGACTTCTCAGCGTAATTCTCAAACAGAGGTATTCATAATCCTGAGTAAATTTAAAATACTGAGTCAGATAGAGTAGATTTGCAATCTCAGATAAATAGACAAGAAAATAAGCTTATTCACATTGCCTTACGCCTCTTGAGGGGTCGACAAAATGTCACAGGACCATCGATAATATATCTCTGAGTTCGGATTCAAAAATGGTCCGAATGAAACGCTCATTATTTCCAACTCTATCCCCAAGATCTCGGAACAACCCTTAAAATATCAATTAAAACTCATATGACAAAATTTGTTTTGAGAACGATCATAAAGAACAATTTTACTTTATTCCATTACGTATGTAACTACAACCTAGTTTCCTTTGAAGAGCTCCACGACCAATCATTTCATAAATTTTTCAAAATCAAGAAAACTGAAAGGAGATTCCGGAATCCCATATTAATTTATTCAGTATAAAAAAAACATATTCAAAATAATGATTGATATCTCAAGATTATTGATTTTCACTTAGTCTTGAGAGTTTATTCCAGGGTTGAGCGAGAAATTACATATATTATCTAAAATATTCGGAAATTATGTAGATCAAAGATATGTAATTCAGGTTAATATTGTTCTCTGTTAATTGTTCAATTTTAGAATCTACGTCATCCATAGAAAATATGTCATACAATAAGGAATATTATGCGTTGTCTATCATATGAGTAAAATAATAATACTTTATTCATCCTTGGGATATAATAATGATATCAGACAAGTCAAAGGGTACAGAAGACAAGTCAGTGAGACATTCACATACATCAAACTTATTAAATTATTTAGAACGTTTCACATCACATCAGAAATGTTAAAATTATTTAGGATGTAATTCATCCTTGGATCACAAAAATGATAGTAAGTCAATAGGTACATGAGACATAAATCAGTGAGACGGGGAGGAAAAGAGAGTTAACTCAAAGTCGTTCTTCACGAAATAAAACAGCATAGCTACTGGAAAAATGTATGTGCATTTCGGAGATTGAATATATTTAACATATTGAAATTATTTAGGATGTCATCACATCATATCAAAACATATTAAAATTATTTATGATGTTATCGAGACATATTTTTCTAGATCATAGAAACATACTTCAACAAGAAACATCCTCAATTTTCTTCTCAACACATTGTTTTGATTCTTCATACTCATGGGTGGATCATTATAGAGCTTGATGCCCATATAGGTAGGCTTTTTTTCATACAATTGGGACGTATGCTTTGGTAGCTGTTGTGAATTGGAATTGCATGAATACTGTTTTATTTGGGTCGACAGTCATAATGATGTTGGTACACCAATTTTTGAATGCAATTGATACAGCATTCAGTTTTTCTTCCAATTCCTCTGAATTTTCTGCGTTCACAGCAAAGGAACAGTCGTCGGCGAAGACAACAGTACATTCCGTGCTCATGAATGCAGGTATGTCGTTTATTAATAACAAAAAAATCAACGGACCAAGTGTGGAACCTTGGGGAACTCCTAGGTCAATATCATAGAAACCGGTTCGTTCATTTGCAACTTTAACATATATTTGTCTGTTTCCGAGATAGGCCAGTAACCACTTTGGAAAGTTATCTCTGAAATTCAGATTGTATGATTTTTCTTTCATAATTGATTGATTTGAGGTGTCGAACGCTTTCGATAGATCAAAGAAGAGCACTCCAACATAATTTCTTTTCGAAATATATATAAACGTACTCAAAAATTCACAAGAAGCACTCTCCGTCGATCTACCCGGACAAAATCCATTCTGGTGTTCAATGATCAAGCCATATTCCGAAAGAAATTAAATTTTTTCATTATTGACAATTTTTTCTATAACTCTGCTCAGTATCCAATGAATCTCAGAAACTCACTCAGCTGAAGGATGAATAATAAAAGGCCCTTTGGTAGATTCTCCTGAAAACCCTCACAATATGAATGTAGAAGCAAGCAAATAGAACCTACATGATCTCAGTATTGAAGGTGTACATCATTCTAACATCAGGAATATGAACAATTATAACTCAATATAGGTATAACTTGATTACTTATATAATAAAATGTTCATTGAGTTGAGTAGAATCCAGATCAGTTTGGAACTGCGTCCCTCCAATGTCTAGACAGGTAAAACAGAATAACTCCGCTATGGGTCTCCGGACACAAAGGATTTGAAGAAGATGAGATAGGGGGGAGGGGGGGGGGGTGATCGTTAAAATCGATGGGGTCAACTGGGGGGAGTTTTTTTTCCGCGTTCAGACCCTCAAATGGTCCCCCGTCCTTCTATAAAAAGTCCACTGGCACAATCCGCATTTCTCTACAACCCCCCCTTTAGGCTGTGCGCTTCCCCGTGGAGTATTTTGAATAACGAGGGTAGTTTTGATTATATCTGTCAAACCGGATGGTCAATCACTTTGATTTTTTCTCACAATATCTGTGATATCCTGCTCTAGCTCCTCCTCGTTTTTCATAAACTTCTTAATTTTAATACTAATGGTAGAATTAATAATGTGCGCTACCCCGTGGACTATTTTGAATAACGAGAGTAGTTTTGATCATATCTGTCAAACTAGATGGTCAATTACTTTGATTTTTTTCATAATATCTGTGATATCCTGCTCTAGCTCCTCCTTGTTTTTCATAAACTTCTTAATTTTAGTACTAACGTTAGAATTAATAATGTGCTGTTTGCCTACACATGGTCCATATGTTACGTGTTAATTGAGTCAACTTCTATCTCGGGTTCGGGATGGTGAAACTTGTTAAAATTTTATAGAGGTGTTGTTCACATGTAAATCAACTGTCTCGTGGCGGTACTACCTTAATTCACTTCTGCCATGACAGAAACAGCGGAGCACATCTTGTGCTTATTTTCGTTATTTACTCCGAATATTCACTTAATTTCATTAAAAATCCATTACTTTCTGAAAGAAAGACTATTTGGAATCATGTTGTACACTCCCTCAATATTGATATTTCGATATATCTGAACTTGATGAATGTAGAAAGTTAGAGCGATTCTTTCAGTTTGTTAGGAATTGAAAACAATTGTCCATTGTTTGACCCTTCGTGTTTGAACACCAGACAAAAAACAGAGGGAAGTTTCTAGGAGGAAGTATTTCTGCAAACACGTACTTGGTGGAATGTTTTGAAATTAGATGAACAAGTCCTGGGGGTAATGTTATTTTGAATTGTTCGCAGTGTCTCTTCCAGTGGGAGTTCTTCACATCCCGTACTCAGTATTCTACAGTTACTGGGGATCTCCATTAAGGATAATACTACGAATACGTACACGGCAGCGGGCAAATCCGCCCCTGCTTGCCGCTAATGAGAAGTGACTTGTGGTTAAACGTAAGAACCCCAAGCTTACAAATTACTACTCATTGTTCTACTCATAACGCAGGGTGTCGTGCGTGGGGTGGAAATCTGTGGAGAAATCGGTACACAATGCTTTGAGGGATTGTTTTCGGTTGTTCCTTTCCGTTGCGGTTTCTTGTCACATGATTTGTTGGCCACAAAAATTTAATATACGTGATTAATGGAACGATCGAAGTTTTTTTATGATAGTCAAGAGGTGCGGTGCTGAGGAATGTTGTATTGTGGAATTTCTTACATTATCATTATTACTTACCAGGAATAATATTGTTATTTGTTCTTGAACAATTTTTCACAGAACTTTAAATATAATCGGTAAGAAGCTAATAGGTGGATCGCAGAAATAACTAAATTCTGTAAGGACGCAACCAGGCCTACTACTTTTCTGGAAGGTACTGAAATGACGGAAACAATCACAGGAATGATCTGTTCTTTTTCTGTGAAATTGCAGAACAGCCGTTGCGATCATAAAGTAACAGATACAGTATCGGAAACAATTTATCTGGGGTGTAGACAGAAATCTACACGAGCAACAAGGAACGCAATGATATGATAATACCACATAAACAAGAGAGACGCACTGCTGTGCGTTCCTCCTGTTACCCCAGCCGACACATTAACTGACCACGTGGCAATGCGACACAGCACACAGCGACTCGAGTCATTCTTGCCGAGCCGTGGTTGCGAAAACAAAAGAACGTGACAATTATTACCTTTTGAAACATGCCGCCTATTTACACAACCGCAGAGAAAGTACAGATCGTTAAGTGGTACTTTGGGGGTAATTCTGTGCAAGATACTAGAAATCTATCCATAGTGGCTTTTGCAGATACCTGTACCTACGGAAGCGACTGTCCTTTTCAATTATTAATATAATTTCAGGATTTCGGGTGTGTGGCAGTACATTGCAAAAAATGTTGTCCCACAAATCCACCACCGAATCCTGACAAATACCCGAGGAATCGGTTTATTTGTACGCGAGGTACAATCAACTGGCCACCTGGATCACCAGATGTGGCACCTCTCGATTTTTATTCCTGGGCATGCTAAAATCGGAGGTATATCGACATGAGTTCGAACGTGCCACCAATTTAGATGAACTGAGGGCAAAAATTATTCAGTTGTGTGCTCAGGTAACACCAGTTACCCTTGCGGCTACCAGAACAGAATTGTACAATAGATTCGGCTATTGTTCGGCCCAAAATAGTGATTTGTTCGAACATTCAATAAAATAATTCCGTACACAAAATATTTAATTTGGTTTGTCTTTTCTTGTAAATATTTTTTTTCTCTCCATTCAAGAAATAATTGTTTTTCTGTTAGAAATAAGTTTTTTGTTTTTATTTTCACAGAAATGTCGTTTGCTTTTGTTTATGTTTAATAATTTTCTTTTTGTTTTCGCGGCCACCACGGCACCAAAGATATTTTGATCTACCTGTCGTTCGACAGATTAAATTGAATCAATGATTCAGTTTAATTTTGTTCAAATTATCTGATGTGACATCAACGTCAAAAATGCTTCTTCATTGCGGCGCACACATTCTTCCGACTGCTGCTGGTATGATACTGACGTCCTGAGCTAACCGCCCTGACTCTCCTATCTCTGTGTCGTGACGTCGATATCCCTTCCTCGAGCGAGTCGAGGAGAAATTGTAATGCTCTCTCAACATAAAGCAAGCTATTCTTTACGCTCTCACGAAACCACCATACCCAAGATAAATACTTTCCGATACTGTATATCTGTGATTAATGAAGTAGGTCTTTAATTGTCAATAATGGATTTATTTTCGATTTCATCGATTTTTTTATTCATTTATTTGTCCACACAGGCCAAATGGCCTATTCACATGAAACAACTCAACTCAACAACAAATGTAAGTATATATAGTTTTACAATAAAAAAAAATTTTTTTCTTGAACTATTATCAGAACTGTAGGAAAAGAAACTGCAAGGAAACAGTAGTATACTTAAATTTCCTGCCTTTTCATATGATTGAAATAAATCTGCGTCAGGAGGGATCGTTCATGAATGAAAGTATTAATCAGAATTTGGAAACACATTCCACTCTCTTTGTATTTTCATTGGAGTTCTTAGAATTTATGAAGTATACGACATCATATATAGGCGTCCACAGAATTATTGATTTGATACTGGATATGAAGAATTAGCTATTGTGACACTTATACCATATTTGTAATAGTCAGCTACAGGCATTGGGCGAAAATGTGTATCGTTGTTGTTCTGAATTCATTGCATAAATTATTCATAAACAATTGATGTTTATTGGTGTTCATGTTAATAATATATTTTTCACACTTCTTACCCACTGTGTATATATTCTGGAAATATTCGCATCATCAAACCAAAGTGATGTTAAATGTTCCAGGTATCCCAGAATATATGTCGAAGGTCCCTTGTAACGTGTTTTATGTTGAAGTTTATTCACTGTCTCCTCCATTATACCTTTCACTCAGTACTAGGGAAGGTGAGCGGAGGACATCTTTACGAGAGGCTTAAAGTTATGACAAAATGAAATGAGACCGCTCGTGCTTTATAGTCTGTAATTATTATCAACATCGGCCCGAAGTTTCTCCATCATTAGGATCAGAACAGATTTGACCGAAAGTTTGCTCTTTCCTCAGAAATTCCAAGGATTTTTGTAACATAATCTCTCTTGCTAATGAGTCTTATTTTTTACTGATAGAGGATGCTTATATTTCTCTCGACTTCAGCAGAGTAAAATAAAGGAGGGATGTCTATGTATCCATACAGTGTATCCCAGAAAGTGTGTAATATACCGAAAACTTTTTTGTTGATATATCTGAAAGAGTGAGGTGGTTATGAACTATAAACCTTATAATTGAAAATACAAAGTTACCAAAATGAAGAAATCCTCAAATTGATATCACTTTGAGCTGAAAAAAGTCTTCGTGTAGAGAAACCTATTGCAGAAAATCAAGATATATCGATTGATTATCATAATCATCATCATTTCTCGATTTCGAAATTTTTGTTATTGAGATAATTTGTTTCAGTTGAAAAGATATACAACAGGGGAGCAATACACAGAGGTCCAAAAAGTGGAACTAATTCGAATTTTGGTAAAGTTTTCGTATACGCTTCCAACTTTGTGAGAGGGTCAGCAAAACACCAGATAATCTTTTCTCAGAATTGCGGGTAACTATTGAGAAACATTTGCGCTCTTCAGACTTTCAAAGACGACCATTATATCGTTGTCTCTCGGTGTCATACGTGTACTTTTTCTTCCGAATTCGATTATCTCCAGAAAGAACATCTTATGAATAATTCCTGTGAAACTCAACTGAAAAGTCAATCAAGGTATGTAGTTTTTATTTCATGTTTGATAAGGTGAATTGGTCGATTATTCACTAAGTTATTAATAGTTATTTTCTGTGCTGTTATTAGAATGAACGTGCGTATATTTTCAACTTTCGTTAGACTTACAAAAAAATGTCCCACGACTCCATGCTCTTGAAAAATATCTAAGGGATATCCTGAAGTTTCTATAAAAACATCCAAAATTTGCTTGCTCATACTTGCACTTTTTTTAAATATTTAATTGATTATGAGCTTTTGCAAGACTGTATTAACACCCCATTATTTTGTAAAAAAATCAACTTTTTTGCTAGAATGTGATTGTCTATATTTTAAACGATATTTTGAGATTTTCGATACTGATTTTGCTAATTAAAGTTAGACGTTCAAAAAGTCATCATTAAATACCTATGATCTAATACCAAAGTTACTCCCTTTGCGACAAATTTGAAAACAATTCAGCAGAAAGAAGGCTTATATCTGATTTTATTGTTTAAGAACCCCTTCTACATACCAACCCCTTTGTAACACGTTTTTTATATTTTTCTCATGATTCTCGTCTGCCTTAGAAGCAATTCCGCGCGCGAAAAGAAAAAACTCGAATCTGATTTTTTTGAACCACCTTTCCTAAAAACTACCCCTTTGTGACATATCTGTTGAATATTTTTCCCATGATTCTCGCCAGTCAGCAATTCCGCGAAAAAAGGCGCAAATCTGATTTTTTCTTCAATCCATCCCTTCTAAAAATTATCCCTCTGTGACAAGATTTTTTTCAAATATTTTTTCCATGATTCTCGCCAGCCTTAAGAGCAATTTCTAGAAAAAAGGGTTGAATCTGATTTTTATCCAACCCCTTTGTGACGTGTTTTTTTTCAATTTGTACCACGATTCTCGTCAGCCTTCAGAGCAATTTCGAGAAAAAAAAGACTCAAAACTGTTTTTTTTCAACCACCCCCTCCTAAAACTACCTCTTTGCGACAAATTTTTTTTCTTGATTTTTGACAGCCAAAGAGTCGATTGTGCAAAAAAAAAATATTATTCCAGTGTTTTTCGACATGAGGACCACTGTGCAATAGTCGCATAATTGAGTATACTTTGTTGGGTAAAAACATGTTCCAGGATCTCAATGTTGGAAGAAATTGAGGTACATGCAATGTTTTCATTTTCATTTTTTGCTTTTTTTACTTTGGAATGTTTTTAGTTCTTGTCAATTCTGATGGGATTATTCATTTATAAACATACGTAAGTAGTTTTATGGAAGGTTTGTGAGGGATTTGATGAGGCCTTTGGATTTATGGATTTTGTTGTTCCAAATTTACCCCGAAGCAAATTATAGTTATGAGTGGGCTTTAAAGAACTCTTTGAATACTGAAAAATTTATATTTGTAGTAATCATTGATAAATCCACGATGAATCTTTTTGGTTTACAAGTAATGTTTAATAGTTTTGTAGCGCTCCTCGGTTTCATATTATGAAACCTCAATAAAACTGGCAATGGTGATTCATTGTGAATACATGATAAATAAAAACCGCTCTAAAATCAAGAGGTACAACTATTTTTACTTCAATGGCAGTTGCTCTTAATGAAGAGCAATGATGAATCCAAATTTCGAGAGATCATTCAAAAGAACGAATTTCATTTGCAACGAGCTTTAGAAGAATCATGAAGTGATGTTGTTTAAAAAAAATTTTTTTTTTTTTAATATTATAATAATTTTCCAGAATAGCCCTAGGAAGTAATGAAGTAAAGGTCTTTTTTGAAATTGAGGAAGATGTTTTTCAATTTTATTCATTTCTGAAATTCACCTATGAATTACTCTGTCTTGGGGCACTCTTTTTGATGGAAAGCAGGGGATGATTCAATCCGCATGTATATCTAACTGTATATTTTTCTGTCGAGACTCTAACTGGTACACGGAAACAATATAGCTCCCAATTATAAATGGATGAAGAGAAAACAAAGAAGTTAAAGTGATTCCCCTAAGCCCCGGAGATAGGGAGATACTCAAATGAGGTATCAGATGTCAGAAATGAACTTAATAATTAACAAAATCCCAAGCGAAAAGTTGTGCAAACGGGATTTCAACCGAGAACTGTAATATTTTTCCATCCGCGGTCTAAAAAGTAGCCTACCTAAGCGTACACCGGAGAATTTTATTCACCTCCACGAGTCGTTTTCATTTCAGGTAATGAACATACATTTTTAAATGATTTTTTAGACGCTTGCTGAGTTTTTAAGCCCATTCAATATTCATGCGCTCGAATGGCGCCGGTCCTTTTTGCAGGTCTTTTCAATGATCATTTCGAATGTCATTGGGTACGCTGCTTTTGCAAAAGCTTTTTGAATAGGTTTTCAGTGGGGAATCGGGTTAGCTGTGACGGTTGGGCTGTCTCCGGGGAAGAATGTCGACCTTCAATTAACCATTCATTTTTCATAACTTTACTTTGATTCAAAGGCGAACCCTTTTGGAATATCCATTCATCATTCATATTAATTATAATCGAATACTTTGGGAAAAAAATATGTGAATATCACTTGAACCTGACGTTGATTGGAGATTGAATGATTTTGGCGTGAGCGGTCGGATAGATAGATTTTACCTCTACCGTTACAGAGAATGTAAGTCTGGTATAAATCAGGTTTGAATCTGAAATAAATATGAGTGGGTGTTATATATTATACTGGGTGGCACAGGATATCGATCTATTCTGTGATGATTACTTCAAATGATCGGTTCACACCAAACGAAAAAAAAAACTGGTAGACTTTTGGTTTCACGTTTTTTCTCTCAAGTGGAAACTCAACGTAGTACAATGGCTATCACTCCCCCTCAGTACAATGGCTATCACTCCCCCCCCAGTACAATGGCTATCACTTTCCCCCAGTACAATGCTATCTCCTGCTATAATAAGTTACCAAATGGAGTCAAACGAGTAAGAATTGATAAATTTTCCTTGGTAGAATCAAAACCTTCCTCATTGATAGATGCTATTATAGTCACCAAGAATTCCTATCTGACAACCTTATGGTTCATAATTTTATTCTGAGTTAAATATTGCATTGTTCCGCAATATTCAATATGTTGTGTACTTTTTTTAAAAACATGTGTGCTTGTAAATGTGAATGTTTTTATTCTTGTCTTTTCTCTTTTTATCTGTATATTCTAATATTGTATATCCACCCATATTTTGTACCTCTCATACTCTGTACCTGACATATTATACATACCTTGTGTATCAAAAATGGTGAATTATATGATTGATTGATTGATATCTGAAACTTCATATATATTTCGTGTAGTTTTTCTGTAAGAATAACCCTAATGTTTTCAAATGGAATTGTTCATTGAACTTGTGAGATCAATAGGTACACAAAATTTGGCAAAAATAATGCAAAAACATATTAGGAATAGTTTGAAATAATCACTCCATGAGTGTTGGATTCAATGATCCAAGATTGAGTATAATAAAAATATGTATGTATCCTGTTTGAAATGACGTTGTTATATGTGTCTCTTTTTTGGGAATATAAGTATTCCACAAACGTTGAAAAATTCATCAGAATCTCCATAATATCTGTGAAATATTTCCTTGAAGTTCAAAGCGTTTATTGAAGTGACGTGTATGGGTAGAATAAAATAAAAACTTTTCAACAAACAATTAAACCGACGAAATAAGGAACTGAAAAGTAAAAAATAAAATAAACCTTCTTGGTCTCAATAACTAAGCTCCTAAACTAATGTAAGTAACTAATTTTAAGTCGACGCCAAACAAACAAGCAAATGAATTAGATAAGGCGTAAAATGGTGGCATCGAGTTGCGCGGTGACATTCTGACAATTTTTTTGAAGTAATTTGATGATCTTCGTTGATTGTTCGTTTGGCGCTGACTCAAAATTAGTTACTTACATTAGTTCAGGAGGTTAGTTATTGAGACAAAGAAGGTTTATTTTATTCTTTACTTCTCAGTTCCGTATTTCGTCGGTTTAATTTTTTGTTGAAAAGTTTTTATTTTTAAATTTTTTGTGGCTGAAATCTACTAATTACTACCTACTTGTTTTTTTATTACTTCCAAAATACTTACTTACCCACTTTACTTCAACTATTACCAGTTAAATAATATGATTATCTACTTATAATATTTGTTGTGATATAATTATTCTTGTTGTTCTGGTTAGTTTATTTTATTACTTTGCATATCATTCCATCCTCTCATAGAATATAATGATTGTGACGGATGTAGGACAACAAAAATAATAACATTAGCGATCTGTCATTGTCAACTACATATGTGTGCCAATGTTCACAAGTGAAAAATCAATTATTCCCTATTTTTCTACCCGTAAAGGTGGATAATTCCATCCGAAATCCAAATATGATCAACTATGAGATATATATACCCTATCTAATAAAAAAAAACATCCAAATCGAAGAACCCAGTACAAAGTTATGCCTGATAGAATCTGTTAACGGACCAGAATTCAGAGGGTGAGTGATCAATGTCCTTCATTTTGCTACCCTTAGGGGTGGATTTCATCTTTTAAATTCAAATGGGACCAACTTCGAAGTACATCCTATCCACTGAAAAAACAATCATCGGAATCGGAAGTCTCAATAAAAAGTTATGCGTGATCATACATAAAAAAAAATATACGCGTCGACTAGAGAACCTCCTCCTTTTTGGTTTCGTCGGTTAAAAATGGGGCGTGATGAGGAATCCTCAATTACCGATTCAACTTTGCAAGAGGTAATTCGACGGAAAATTAAGGGTTCGAATGGAGAAAAAAAAATCGTAGTTGATATTGATTGTCCCATCTGAAATCAATGCTATTTATCGGACAAAAGATGAATTTCCTAAAGATTATGGGAATTCAAGAAATGCATACTCAAATATTCTGGAAACCGGTCTATAATGTCCTAGCGATGGAAAATCTTTTTATTTGAATATGAGGATAATTAAACCGATTTCAGAAAACTACCCGTTTCCAAAGATAAATTAGGTATAAGGTTCGATTATTGTATCAAGAACTCCCTTCAACAGAAATCCCGAAATCTCAAGGAATCCTGCAGAATTTTCGGTTCACAATCTCCGTTTTAAAAGTGATGAAAGCTCATTCTCTGAGAAGAGTTGTAAGTACACACTTTTCGTATTGGGATCATTGTTGTGTTAAACCACCATACTACAAAGACATTGTTAGTTGGATAAAACGAATCGTATCCAGTTGACTCTTGAATATCAGCCACTTTGATTTCGTTCAATGAAAAACTCCCGTTGGAATGATAGCGCGAAAAGCATTCTGCCTTCTTTAAAAAAGAATCGGACCCTTGTATTCGAATCTGTGCTGCAATATCCACCTGAATCATTAGTCGGCAAGAAAAAAAATGGCTGCCATAAAACATGAGATGACAGTCGAGATTTTTTTATTCCACGTGAATCGTTGATCCTGAGTATACCTCTGAGTTGGCACGGTTCGGAGAGGTGTGCGTTAGCGGACATCTTGGAAAACGCGTTTTGTCATATACCTACAAAACGGTGGGACGGACTCGAAAAATAGACAGGACTTTTTTTTAGAAAATTAAATGTCCTTTCATTATGCATAAGAAAAACTTCTGTAACATCAATATTTATGCAAGTTTTTGAGTCAAAATTGTTACTCATGTGTTTTCTGCGAATAAGACAAAAATTATTGATCCCACGTGAAAAATAGCTATATTGAAAGTAGAACGAAAAATTGTCCAAAAATTTTGACACAAAACTATTTTTCTATCTAGAATAGTTTTCGCACAGTAGGTGCCAAACGAAAATTATTTACATATGATGAGATAGATGCCCGGGACAAGAAATTGACGTTTGTAAAGATTACTATCGTTTCGGAAGTCCATCGTCTTAATGTATTTGAAACGTTTTCACGACGTTTCGAACGCTTGTATCGTCTTCAGGTGAATACTGAAGACGATTGCAGATACAAGCATTCGAAACGTCGTGAAAACCTTTCAAATACATTAAGACGATGGACGTCCGAAACGATAGTAATCAAGTAAATTGACGTTGTGATGAGTTAGTGACGCCTATATTGTAGCAGCTGTAAAGACTAGACGTTAAAACCTAAAGTTCTCTTCCGTCCAGCGGTACTTAGACTGTAAGCGGCAGACCGTACACAGTCCTCATGCTGACGTCACATCATCCGTATACTCCGCCTAACTTAGACTGTGATTTAAGGCCCCCACAGACGATGAGATCGATATTGCTACATGTTGCGATACAAGTATTTGAGATTTGTATCAAGTATCAACGTCTCCACACACTCTGAGACGGAATCGTGAAACATCATTCGCACGGACGTGGTATCGCCGTTTCACGACAGTGATTGAGACGGTGATACTGATACCGTGATACTGATGCATCTACACACACGATGGAATTTATATCGCTATTACGGTATCATGCAATATGTAGCGCTACCGATCTCATTGCCTGTGGGGGCCTTAACAACGCCTGCACTCTGCAATGCAAACGTGAATCGACTCGATATGCGCGTATTTCTCTAGACTGGTAAATTTTACAATTTTAAATATTACTATTTTTCACGTAGGATCAATTGTTTTTGAGTTATTCGCAGAAGAAGCATGCATTCCAACTTTGACTCAAAAACTCGCATAAATATTGATTTTACAGAAAAATTTTCCATAACATAATGAAAGAACATTCAATTATCTCAAAAAAATATCTTCTGTATTATTCGCGTCCGACAAACCGTTTAGAAGATAAATGACAAAACGAGTTTTCCAAGATGGCCGCTTACGCACACCCCCCGAGCCGCGCCAACTCAGAGTTACACCTTTCAAGTGGAAAAAAATCGCTACTGTAACTTCATGCAGAAAAAAAAGCCTTGCCGATTGGACTACATGCTCAAATCGATGAATGGTTACTTGAAATGTCAATATTTGATTGACATCTCTCGCAGTAGTAGAACTTGAGATTGTATCATTGGTTCAATCTATGTTGAAACAGGAAACATTCCTAATTGAACATTGATGAAAAAAACTGGACCTCAATAAATCTACGATAAAATATGGGACATTTTTTTTCAATAACAACAGAAAACTAACTTTCCCCATCAGAATGCTCACACTGGATGTTGGAATACATCTCAAAAATATTGTTAATGAACCAAATTCAAAATAAAAAATCTGAAAAGAAAATTTTTATTTTTATACAGACAGTTGTTGATTTTTCAATTCAATCTCAACAATTGTCAAAAAACACAAATTTCAATGTGTCCCCTTCTCCGAAAGAAATAGAAAACAAAGTCGGGATTTGTATGTCGACAATTTCAACACACCAGTCGATAAAACATTTAACTTTTCATAACGTAACAAAAATGGAGGTAAATACTTTGCAGTATTCCAAAGCGGAAAGATGAATTGTGGAAAACCGTACACCATTTGACTACGAAAACTTCTCTATAACTCTATAATGGTGGATGAATCGAGGCTAGTTTTTTTGTTTACCAGAAAAAAAAACATGCGTAACACTGTCTATATTTTCTCAGTTTTCATCATGAAAGAGTCTTCTAGCACCCAAAGAACAATTTTTGCGGTTCGAATACGATAGGTGCATCCGATTTTTTTCCGATTAGTTTGGGAAATTTTCGGCTTTATATGATTTGAGATTGATGTCACCGATAAAAATCATGGAAACTATATGTTTTTGAAAGTGGGCGTCATTTCCTACATTATGGTTCTGGTCCCGAGTCAATGCGACGATTTTCGCTTTTCGAATATTTTTCTAATTTTTTTCCGAAACTCCCACCCAATACCAAATCGACCATCCTGACTCGATTGGCGTTCGAATTCTCTATCTAGATAGAGATGTGACAATTGCAAAAATTACAGAAACCTTGAAAGTTTATTTTTCCGGCGACACCGTATCAACGATCTACACGAAATCGACCCTTATAACTTTCAATTTCTGTATTAATGCATAATTCTGATTTATGCAGCCAAACATACACTGAAATCGACCATCAATAACCTTTTAATGGCCGATTTTTCTATCAATGCATCATTGTGGTATAGGCAACTGAACATTCACGAATTCAAATACTGTTCAAATTCCAAATCATATTACCTTTGCGCTGACAAATGTAAGTATTTTCAAATCCAGATATTGTAAGTTTCCTCCTAGTTGAAGCAAATAGATATTGAAAGTTTCACGTTGACCCCAGGAACGAGGTTGACTGAAAATGTTTGTTATCAACTCGTATATTAAAAAATTATATCTCGATCATTAATCGCCACCATTAATACACTAGTTGATTAAATAACCATTTCCGTAGATCTCGTATCAACGAGTGTGTTTAATCTATATGAAATCGATCGTTAATGAGACCTATTAACCTTCAATTTTCTTTTAATGCATGGTTGTGATATATGCAACCAAACATACACCGAAATCGGCCATTAATAACCTGTAAATGGTCGATTTCTCCATGAATGCATAATTGTGCTATATGCATTTGAACATACACGAATTCGAATATTATACAAATTCCAAATCATATTACTTTTGCGCTGTCAAATGTAGTATTTTCAAATCCAGATATTGTAAATTTCCTCCTAGTTGAAGCAAATAGATATTCAAAATTTCACGTTGACCCCAGGAACGAGGTCGACGGAAAATGTTTGCAATCAACCCGTATATCAAAATGGCGATTAATATCTCGATAATTAATCGTCACCATTAGTACACTAGTTGATTAAATAACTATTTTCGGCGACCTCGTTACAACGAGTCTGTTTAATCTACACGAAATCGACCTTTGATGACCCCTATTAACCTTCAATTTCTCTTTTAATGCATGATTGTGATATATGCAACCAAACATACACTGAAATCAACCATTACTAACTGTAAATGGTCGATTTCTCCATGAATGCATCATTGTGGTATAGGCAACTAAACATACACGAATTCGAATATTATTCAAATTCCAAATCATATTCCTTTCGCCCTGTCAAATTTATGTATTTTCAAATCCAAATATTGTAAGTTTCCTCCTAGTTGAAGGAAATGCATAACGAAAATTTCTTGTTGATCCCAAAAACGAGGTCGACGGAAAAATTTGTAATGAACTCGTATATCGAAATGGCGATTAATGATCTCGAACATTAACGAGCTCGCTTCGCTTTCGCGTTAAAATATCGCGATCATTGATCGTAACCATTAATACACTAGTTGATTGAATTAAATTTTTTTTCGGATATATAATATCATTTTTGTTTTTTTCAAACCGATTTACCTCGTACTCGAAGTTTCGAATGTATGGTGAGAAACATGTTTCTTTTTTAGTTGGCGATTCCGTGGACCTTCTGGTGCTTTGGGTCCGGAACTTCGACTTTAACAGCACATAAAACACAAACGGATGCGAAATTTCCTCTTATCCGATAAAAAATGTACACCAATCGATTCTTCATAGAATGATGATGGATATGATAGGGGTGGATTCTATTTTTCAATTGGTTATTTCCGCACCACGAAAAATCATAAAATGTATATATTTCCGACATTTACCTACGTTTTAATTCTGGACGATGTGACGATTTTCGACCAATTTTCAGGGATGTAGGCCTTTCCAAAAAAATATGCTGTTCCGAAACTTCGACCCAACACCAAATCGACCATCGATTGGCGTTCGCAGAATTATCCTTGGTTTTGCGGAAAAATTTGAAATGGGTCTTAGAGAAAATGAAATTGCGTATAGAACATGTATTTTTCAATTTTTTCTGATGATCGTGGAGGGCTAGTGGGCATGCACTAGCCCTACACGATCATCTTGGATTAATAATTTCTGGTGAGTACTCCTTTTTAACCGACGAAACCAAAAAGGATGAGGTTCTCTAGTGGACGCGTATATTTTTTTTTTATTTTTTTTTATGTATGATCACGCATAACTTTTTACTGAGACGTCCGATTTTGATAATTCTTTTTCAGTGGATAGGGTGTACTTCGAAGTTTATCCCATTGGAATTTAAAGGATAAAATCTACCCCTAAGGGTAGCAAACTGAAGGATATTGATCACTCACCCTCTGAATTCTGATCCGTTAACCGATTCTATCAGGCATAACTTTGTACTGGGATTTTCGATTTGGATTATTTTTTTTTATCAGGTAGGGTATACCTCATAGTTGATCATATTTGGATTTCGAATGGAATTATCCCCCCTTACGGGTAGAAAAATTGGGGATAATTGATTTTTCACTTGTATACATTGGCACACATATGTAGTTGACAATGACAGATCGCTAGTGTCATTATCACAATCATTATATTCTATGAGATGATGGAATGATATACAAAGTAATGAAATAAACTAACCAGAACAACGAAAATAATTTATATTACAACAAATAGTAAAAGTAGGTAATCATATTATTTAACTGGTAATAGTTGAAGTAAGGTATGTAGGTAAGTATTTTGGGAGTAATAAAAAAACAAGCAGTTAGTGATTAGTAGATTTCAGCCAAAAAATAAATAAAAATAAAAACTTTTTAATAAAAAATTAAACCGACGAAATACGGAACTGAAAAGTAAACAATAAAATAAACCTTCTTAGTCTCAATAACTAAGCTCCTAAACTAATGTAAGTAACTAATTTTGACTCGGCACCAAACAAACAATCAACGAAGATCATTAAATTACTTCAAAAAAATTATCAGAATGTCTCCGCTCAACTCGATGCCATCATTTTACGCCTTACCTAATTCATTCGCTTGTTTGTTTGGCGCCGACTCAAAATTAGTTACTTACATCAGTTTAGGAGCTTAGTTATTGAGACTGAGGTTTAATTTATTTTTTACTTTTCAGTTCCGTATTTCGTCGGTTTAATTTTTTGTTAAAAAGTTTTTCATTTTGGAAAACATTCTCTCTCCCATTTATCCTAATGAGGCTACAATTAGGACTGGAATAAAAAACCATATATAATCAATCCAACGTCCAGCTTGTCGTCCGAAAAGTAGTTGGTCCCGTTTACGGATTTTGCAACCTGTTAACTTTGGAGTTATCAGGACTAGAAACTCAAAATAATCTGTTAGAAGTTCGTCAGTTTGCATAACTTGAAGCCATTCTCTCTGCATGGGGTGATTTTTTCTATAATGTTGATTGCGAAATTGAGATTTCAGAAGATTATGACGAACAGTTGAGAGGCGAACAAACACAATGGCGCGGGGATCATTATTGTAATTTTTTCACCAATTCCTCATGAAATACTGACAATGGAAAAATTCGAGGAATGGTAATAAAAATTGTACTCAAGTGCTACTAAGTCCTATGTATTTTGATCTGTTTCGTGCTTCCAACTGATGTTTTCATATCCTCATAATTTTTGCCATCAAGCTATTTGAAACTTGATATATTTCATTTACTGGCTAATACAGAAAAGAAACTTCGATGGTATTTCAATTTCAATTCACTTCGACAAACGAACTGTTGAATTGAAATATGTGAATATGTGGACTTGTGGAAAATTGTTGTCCGAAACATTGATAGTGGAAGTGGACCATTTTTCGCTTTTCAATATTAGTCAATTGAAAATTTCACCTAGTTCATTCCTATGCAACAACGAAATATGTCACTCATTCCAGACTCATGGGAGCATGCTTCTGTGATCCTGGGCATCCGGTACAGTTGATATTCACGAAACAAAGGACTGCCGGTACGTCGCTTCTACGAGAGTATGCGAGTCCGAAATTGCCCTCACAGAATGTAATAAGCTACAACTATGTTTTCAAGAGGCTGAATAAAACTTTTTCAATTATTCTCCTTAATGTTCTTTCGTCGGAATTTCGAGGGCCGTTCGCCTACTCTGTTCACCTAATAACGGAGTGGAATCTAGCCCAGGGCCTCCAGGCCGTTTTAGTCTAAGAAATTGCAGCGTTTTTGCTCGCGGTATTCCAACTAGTTCAATATTCCCTTAAGGGACACTTTTTAGATTAGGAAAAAGTAAATTGAAATTTCGATCAGTTTGGGGTAAACTTACGAACACAGCATTGCTAATTGGGATCATTATTATAATCTTGTAGGTGGAAATGTATAATTTATAGACCAGCTCATCTGTCAGGGTATCACATAGCATAACAAAATCGTGATGAAGACTTTGTTTTGAGTAAGTCATTATATATGGCCACGCCTACTGCTTTATCAAGGTTACCTTGATTTGTTTGATGATATCAACAGGATGTTTATAAAATCGAATGTGAAATCATCTGCGACTCAAAGATTAACTTCGGGCATTATCTCCCACCGTTCAAGATGTTGAAATGGGAAACATTCCCAATTGACTATTAAATAGAAAGATTTTTCTGAAAATTGAAAAATCTACGACAATAATAAAGATATTTTTTCAATATCAAAAAGAAAACAACTACTTTCCAGGCTAAAGCTACGCTAGACATCTGAAAGATATTGTGGAAAGGACCCTTAACTCAAAAGAAAAAAATCTGAGAGTGTAAATTTGCATTTTCATTCAGATAGTTATTTGATTTTCTATTCCAGTCTCAATAAAGGACTCACAAAGATGAACGAGGCAAAGAAGAATGTTTTCCAGAATGGAGTACTCACCAGAAAATATGTTTCTCAATTCTTCCGGTCTTTCTGATGATCGTAGAAGCGTGAAATAGATTTTCGTCGACAAAAATGTATTGAAGACCTGGTGAATGCAATGCCACTCTTACATCAACGTTACAAATGGTTTCTGGTAAGTACTCCTTTTTGGAAAACCTTCTTCTTTGCCTCATTCATCTAATCAAGACTGGAATGGAAAATCAACTATCTGAATGAAAATCCAAATTTTACTTTCAGATTTTTTCTTTTGAGTTAGGGGGTCTTTTCACAATATCTATCAGATGTAGTTTAATGGCCAGCGTGGCTTTAGACGGGAAAGTAGTTGTTTTCTGTTAGATATTTCAAAAAATAACTTCATTATTGTCGTCTATTTTCCAATTTTCAGAAAAATATTTCTTATCAATATTCAATTGAGAATGTTTCCGTTTTCAAGGTAACCTTGTTTTCAACAATACCTCGGATCTTTTTTCCCTACTTGAATGAAGGTCTCCAATTGCTAGGGTTATACCCTACTTCTGCCTAGTTTTATTATATATGACCTAGCACCAATTATTGCCACTTTGGAGAATGTTGGCAATTTTAATTCATTTTCTGTATTGGTTTTGATGAAATTATCGATCTGGCTCTATGTTGTTGGGAATAATCCTTTAGCATAATGTTGTAAAGTGGAAACGCCTTTATTTAAAAAAAAATATATATGATAAATAATTGCCTGGGCAAGAATAAAGAATCACAAATGATCTCAAATAGTTTGTGGGCATGCCGACGTTTCGTCCACATATTTGGTTTCCTTCAGAGCAATGAGAAAATCATGTTAAGAGATTCACTTAAGAATAAAATAATGAGTATTTCAATAATAAAATTTGAATAAGAACAACGAAATATATATTATGAACAAGAAACGCTAAAATGTCCACTATGGAAACTACAATTGAAATATAACATTATAAATTATAAAATAACTCACCAGTTGTCGGTCCCAATGAAAGTTGGTAAAAAACATCGTCACCATAGCCACTCTGAAAAAATAATACAAAATGAATGTATCATTAACTGCACGTACTCTTCACTCCAGGGTTCGAGGAAACAACTGAGATGAATGAAGTAGTCTTTGTACGATCGTTTTCAGGTTTTTATGATCCTCAGATTCTGTTTTTTCAGTTGCAGTGATATAAATGTTGATTAATGCGATTTTATATCATTTGTTTTGTCATTCCAATGTAACTTAACTTTCATCATAGTTCGTGCAATTCAATTTATATACATTCGATTTCTGAGAGGTTTAGGTTTCATGATTCAGTTTTGAAAAGTTTACATATAAAATAATTCTTCTCATGAAGTTTCCATTTTCTCCGAATCTTTCTTGATGTATGGAAATTTGGATATTTTTTTTCCGCTTTTTCAGTTGTTTGACCAACCCTCAGTAGTTGATGAAAACTTGTATGAGTTGAGATCACGGGGGCCTTACCTTTTATAGTGGGATCCGAAACCACTCTTGGGGCCCTGCAAATTTTTGTGGCTAGGCTGCGGAAGCCGAATCTGCGTCGGGTGGAAACAGTGGATACAATACTAACGCTCGTATCACTGTATTATTATTTTTTGAAGTGTTATTGAGATTGCAACCCAACTGAGAATGTTTCCTGGTGTGCTTTTGTTCATTATCTGAGTGAACTTTTGTATCTTCAGGAATGTTTATCCGAATTCTATAGTTAACTGGTTTGGCTATACTTTTTTTTCCTGACACATGATTTATAAACTTGATTGAAATCTACCTTTCCGACTAGCCGCGCCGGGTTTCTCATGTAAATGATGTGCATTTTTCAGAGAATCGTCTTGGGATAAAATAATATCATTATTGTGTCCATAATGTTGCGAGACTATGGACGGGATATTAAGCTCAGTGAAAATCTGTAAGATAAAAAATACCCGTTTCTTGGACTATTCCTGGAGAGTGAAAGAGAGGGAAAATGTGCGCTTTCCGGGTAAATCAATAAGACGTGGCTTCGGGCCGAGGTGAATAATATTGCCTCCAACATTTATCTTGAGCACCTGCATGCTATACGGGGACCGACCCATCTGGCGCCACTTCCCCATCGCGATGTTTTCGTTTTGGAATTCGTCGAGTTTTCTACATTGGTCCCACTTCAGATTGAATATAATTCATTTTATTATAGAGAATAGGTCACTTGAGGGAATGTAAATAGTTATGGTAACTCAGATTTGTTCATCATAGTTGAGTTTCAAAGTTGAAATTTATGATATTCATTTTGCAAATCGAAGCTATTGAAAAAACTGGGATCTTTGGAACTTTGGATCCGTTCATCCAAGAAGGTAATTCTTCCTACCCTAACGACTATTCACAGGATTTCACATGAGGAGCTGAATCTGGTGTCCATCCCTTGACAAGCACCGAATATCCCGAAGATAAACAACCCTATATGCCGGTTTATAGGCCACACGTTTCTTGGAAACGTTTATATCACATACAAAGAAAGCTTTTCCTCATATTGTTCAACGAATATTAATATTATATATATATATATGAGTAATAGTGAAACAAAGCAAATTTTGGACATACCCAAGGAGGGTTACTCTAGAAATTCGCTCTCATATGTTGATTGCCCTGGAATAGGCTGAAACAAATGGCGGAATGCTTTGTTGTCTCTCAAGGTTTTCTATCTTATGATGGCTGATCAGTTACTAACTCTCCTGAATAAAATTCTTCATTATATATATATATATAATATATAACACGGAAACGAAAATATGAAGAATGTATTCAGTTTGTTCCAGAAATGATGGATAGGCATATTTATCAACTGGTTACAAATATATGATTTGAACTCTTATTTTGATTTGTAACCTTCCATATCCTAAAATAATAAGCCGAATTTGCTGGAAGGTAACATGGCGAGTTTTTAACATGCAACCTTTCACCCCTTTAGGGGTTGAATTTCTAGAAAAACTGAAATACTTTTTATTTATCTGTAACAAAGCCCCCAAATACCAATTTTATGATCCCAATTCGAAAACTAACGGTACTCCTACTATACAAACTTTCAACCTTCATTTTAACCCCCTTAGGGTTGAATTTTGAAAACCCTGAAATACGTGCTTCTTTCTTGACACTTCTTTGGGGATTACAATCTTCAACAATCTGAAAACAAAATTAAATGGATCTGGGAATCTTACACAAACAAAACCAGAAACCATAGAATAGAAATTGAAACTTTTTTTATACAATATACCTTATTCTTGTGGTAAAAATTATATTGGTGAGACATCAAGACCATTAAAAGTGCATTGCGATAATTGAATGTTTTAATTCGAAGAATAATTTACAGTAAGTTATCGAGTAATTTCTTTACCCTTCTACACTTGTATAGATTCCTTGATCCATTTAATTTTGTTTTCAGATTGTGGAAGGTTCATAATTCCCAAAAAAATTTCAAGAATGAATATTTTCCACAAAAAAACAAGTTTCAAACAATATGTGCTTCTTTAATTTGAAAAGAAAAGCCCGAATACCAATTTCCATGACTCTAACTTGGTACTTTCACATTTCCTCCCTTTTTACCATTAGGCTGAATATAAATATTAATGAAATGCTATTAATTTTTTATTTTTTGTTGTATGTATAAAGACGGAACCAAAAGGAATGAAAGGAACTTTGGAAGGCCACATCTTCCAATAATAATACTTCGTCCAAATTTTTTATTGTTGTGGTAATGATATCATATTCCCTACCTCACCCAAATGTAAGACATTGCCTTCTGATTAATTTATTCCAGTCTTTGGATAACTCACCGTTGAAATCAGAATCATAATACCATCCAGAATAATGACCATTATCTCAACTATGCCAAAGATACCAAAGGAAAATACTCAATTGTTATAGACCCTGACATGTATTCAAACGTACACTTTTTGACGCCACTGAAATTTTGACAATCAATTTTTTTATTTTCGTCTTTACTCTCTCTTCTTGATTTTTATCGACTGGCAGATCGCACAGACAAAAAAGAAAAACAGCTGCTTTCCCTCCTCCCCTTCTCTATATACCTCCTTCTTGGCGTTCGCTTTGCTTGTTTGGCGAGCTAAACATAGGGTCGTCTATCTCTCTCAGTCATCTTCATCCAGAGTTGTCCCCCTCTAACTGCCTCTTCGGTGATGCTCATGCCCTTGGCATTTCGCCTCACATTACGCAAGAAATTAAAAAGGTTATCCAACCCTATTTCAAAGTCGTCGAGCTCTTAGTTATGCCACTTGTACTGGGTTCCTGGATTTTATTTTCCGAAAACTCTTTGTCTCTGCTCTGCATTTCAATAAAATTATCCATTTAGTTGCTCGAAAAAACAGTTATGACTTACTTCAATGTCACGTTAAGGATTCGTAAACCCTGTGTTTCTGAGAAATGTATTCATAGGCCAATCATAAGATATTTTTTGGTGACAAAAATAGTACCAGGAAACCGACAGCGCTATCATACGAAATATGATCCGTTGTTATATCCTGTCTGTTTTCTATACTCGCAACTATCATTGCTTAATTTGTTATAAATATTTAAGAGCAACATTTTTTTTTTCATTTCACGAGAGTCTTATCGATATCTAAGCACGACTTGGCGCGATCAGACATGGATGGGTAACCAGTGCCTGCCGAGGAACGATCGCGTTATTATACTCCGTACAACTGCAGCTTTTAGTAGCATACTCGCAGCTACAGGGATATATATTCAGAGATATGCTGTCCTTCGTAGATGTACCCGTTTGATTCCACGGCAACATTAATTGAAATGACAACAACCTGTCCATCAAAGTGTTTAAAAAAAACTGAAAGGAAAACACATGAACACAAAAAAAAATCCAAAATATTGATCGAATAAAAATATGCAAATAAGAACATATACATCCTTAGAATTATTTACTTATTTGAATCATTCATGAAATTTATACAAAAACGAAATTTTTTTTCCAGCGATTAATTGTGACCAACGGTATTCAGTTGTTTTCAATAATCAACTTTGGCATTTCTCTCTTGGGATCGTAATCTGACTAAATTATTTTTTTCCTTTCATGAAAAAATATTTTGGTGTTATTAATACCTAAAAAAAAATGCCAAGCATGGAATTATCGGAATGAAAATGATATTAATAATGATAGAAGTTTTTTATTATGATAAAGCAATATATACTATATTTAGATTCGATTTTCATACATTTTTTTTGTTGCAGGTAAGCATCAACCTAACCTAGGATGAAGGCAATATAGAGTACAGGTAGGAGGAAAGTGTTGTTTTGAAAGTGGATAGTCCAAAATGCTGCAAAAGAAGGAAATGTAATCACAGTACTCGAAATACCCAATCTCAGAACAAAAACGTTCACAAATCATATTAAATTTTAGTAATGTGATAATAAGTAATGAACCTAGATTTGGAGTGACTTTTTTTTGTTTTTTCAGTCAACAGCATTTTGTAAAACATAGCAGAAAAAATAATGCGTCGACCGTAGCATATCCTTCATCATCAATAAACTGAAAATTTCAATTGGGGAGTGTATCTGAAAAATATGACACGATGGTTTTCGTGCTTTTTGCGAATAACTCTCGAAAAATACAAGTTTATTTTTTATAGATATCAATATACCCTACAAAAATAGTCTCAAAATGGTTTCATGTCATATCCCTAAGAAATGTGTGTACACAAATATGAAAATGAAGTAGAACAGAAAGTGACTGACTCTATATGAAAGAGTCTCAGTGGAAAAATACGTATTTTGGGAGTTATTTGCTGAAAGCGTGGCATATTTTTCAGAAATATTGTCCCGCCTGGACTAGGGAACCTAGTGGCGAATAATATCGTACAGCCTCAGCAAATGAATTTTAAAATCATTCGCGAAAAACAGCTAGATCTGTCAACTGTTGAAGAATCAAACTGTAATTGCATCTAGGGTACCTACCAAGTAAAATATTCCGGGAAATTTTTTCGTTGCCATGGTAACCTCCTGAAATAATTTCACTCGATTCGTTACAAAATAGAACACTTTTCGACAAAGGCAGCTCCACGATTTGTATTGAATGTGTCGAGAAGTGTGTTAGTAGAGTTTTTTTACTGATCACTATTTCATCGGTTGGGGTTTCAAAAAATCTCAGGCCAGACAATTACAAAAACGTCAAATAGGGAGACTAACAAAAACGTCAGCTTATTTGACAACTATCCAGAGGCGGAGCTTGAATTTGGAATTTTAGTATTAACTGATTTAATTCATCACAGCTTTGCCTTTGTTTAAAAGCGAGTTGCCAAAACTGCCATAAACACAAACAAAATTAGTATCATTGAATAGGTTTTTTCGATACCTTTTAAAAGAGGTGTCGCTTGCCGTAGGGTTCCATTCAAAATTATTGGTCACAATGGCCTTGTGACGTCATCTTTGACGATTTCGTCATCAATCATCACTAGTAGGGAAGTTTACAACCTTTAATATTCCGTTTCCAAATTTCACTTGTTTATGTATAATCGTTCAAAAAATAAGAGGGGGGAGGGGACTTTTGAGAAGCACTGAATACATATACATATATTAATTTTCTAATAACCTATAATTTCATCAGTTTCGTAAATTTAGTAAATTATTATTAGTCATGAATGATTATAAAAAAAACGAGTGTGCTTTAGACCACACGACTGAAGTGAAACTCTTTAGCGCCATCTATATGTATGTATATACATATATATCTATATTTTATATTTGTTTTTTATATATGTATAATATATACATGTATATACATATATTGATTTTCTACTAACCTATAATTTCATCATTTTAGTTTGGTAAATTTGGTAAATTATTATTAGTCATGAATGATTATAAAAAAAAAATAATTAACCTCAATAATCTCGGTTTTTACTGATCTATATTGATTTCATCATCACTCCATTTGATTTTGTCATGTTAAACATGATCAATTATAGATGTGGTGAATCGGTTTGAGACATCATCAACTTTTCCCATTTTGAGGCTGATAATGTGGTCTCATGGTCTCAATCACCCTGGAAAATTATTTTACGCTAATAGGTGTGTAAGACCACTTCCTATAATTTAACATGAATGGTGCATTTTTATTTTTTTTACGTATTAGTTAAATTTTATGTTAACCTATTTTAAAATTTGCTGAAGTAAATTTTAGAAACGCGAGGCCGAAATACGGAAGAGTAACAAGGAGAAGAGAGAGAGAGACAAGAAAAGGACAGAGAATCAAACGCGCCCAATGTCGAGAGTAGAATGCCGCGTATTAGTAGAGGGAGAAAATAGACAAGGAACGCTGCATATGACGCTACGACGCCAGCAACTAGTATGAGATACGCACTCACCTTTGTCGAGTCCGTTTCGCCTCGCCCGATCACACTTTTCGTAAATTCGTATAGTTTTCCCAATATCAATAGCAGAAGCTTAAAAAAGTCTTGCGGCGAAATCTGTGAGCAGCAGTGGCGGAGATAAAATTTTATTCAGATATTTTATATCCTAAAACGTATTTTTATCGGCACACATCGAGACCACAGACTCTACTGGTTTTAAATTTTTCAGAGCTATCAAAACACAAATATAACGCATGTTTTATGACCTTCCATCGTATAGACACACCTGCCAGCATTCATGTCCGACTTGATTGGCCCAGACGAATCGGTTGTAGTCTACGTTGACCAGCGGCCTCTTTGAGCCGACGGAGACTGTATACCAGTAGTACAGATTATTTTTCGTTCCGTTTCTTCGCATATACGCTCGTGTTAGCGAAGTGAGTTTTTATTTGCTCCCTATAGAAACAGCTTCTGCAATTGATATTGGATGGACTATAACGCTCTTGTCACGCATTCACCAGCTTACTCCCCAAGTCCCAGCGTGCGTAAACAAGTTTTACTTCAAAAATAAATAGAATTAACGATATTGCTATTTATCTGAGAAAAAGCTTTGTTTGGTTGGTTTCCGTTGGAGGAGTTCATCGGTTTCTCTATGGATCATAACAATAGTCTGACATAATAGTAGGAGAGCCCACGAGGCTAAATGTGGATTTACTCGAGCGTCCTTTGGGACCTATTGGATTTTAAAGATTAGATGGTAGATAGGAAAAAAGGTTATACGAGCGTCTACAGGTCTTCAAAAATGTTAAAAAAATAGTCATATAGAAATACTCGAGCGCGTCAGATATGAATAGTGTATGACCAGTGTCTTTTAATCGGATTGGTATGTTTAACTCTTTGACATTAAGAGTTAGGGAAGGTGCAAATGGAAAAAATATCAGATATGTGAGAACCGAAGAAACCCCATTCAAAAAGATCGAGTGACCAGTGCGCGGTTTTGAAATGAAAATCAAATTCCATTTGAATATCTCACGTCGATTATCATAGAGATGGTTCGGAGTTTTTATTCCAGACATTACCATAATTTGACATATTTGAGGATTTCTAATCAACGTTTCGACTCTGGCCCTCAATATTTTATTTAAATTTCAAATAAGACGGAACTGCATATTTTATGACACTTTCAGAACATTTTAACCTAGAATTCAACGATATATCCATCAATGTTGTCGATTTTTCAGGTATTTTATGCTTATCAAACTTATGACTCTGGGGTATATCTTAATTTAATAATGTTTAGATTTAATTCAATGTACGATTTTCGATGAAATCTAACACCGTATCTCCAACTCAATGGAACGTAACTGATGAATAAGCAGAAAGTAAATATTTACAAATTTCAATGTAGGTTTACAAATACCAATTCATATAAAGAACTCATTTAATGAAAGAAAAATCAAATGATTATTCGAAACTGAATGATGAACATTAAAAGCAAGTGTTCGAAATGCATACATATTTATGAAAATGCACTTGCGGTTCTGAACCCTAACTCTTATACTTTTGTTACTTCGTCCTTGGAAATCGCAGATTACATTTCTCAATTTCCTGCAGGAATCTCGAAAATAATCGGGTTCGAGAATCAATGAATTCTTTTGAGATATGCCCCACGGAATAAAAATCAGAGTATTCAAATGCCGATTCAGCAGTGTAACCATACTACTGACCTCGATTTTCAATATCGGAACCGAAAGTCGTGAGATGTTGCTCTATTTTGAGTTATTTCTTTATCCGTCTATTTTGAACTATGTATGACTACGCCACTACCGTATGGAAGATCATCCAACATTTCTTCATGATAAGTTCACACATATTTTGTCCGATTTAGGTTGCCGTCAACAAAATAGGGTCCCAGTGATTTATTATTCAACAAACCGCACCATATGTTCAAAGAAAAACGATACTGATGTCTAACTTCATGAATTAAGTGAGGATTTTCTGTGGCATAAACATGTTTGTTCCTTCGATTGAACATGCCAGAATTTGTGAATGTCGTTTCGTCTCCCCAAATGATATTGTGCGCAAAATTGTTGTTATTCCGCACCTTCCGTTGAAACCAATTACAGAATTGCAACCTTCTCTCAGGATCATTGCGATATAGTTTTTGCACGGCTTGGTATTTATAGTCTGGTATCCGTGTCTCTTGAGTATTTTATTAACAGCACTTTTTGATAAATTGCATTCACTGGCCATAGTTCTCGATCCTATTCCTGGATTCATTCGAATTTGGGCCAGAACATTGATGTCATTGATAGGCTCGTTTCGTCGTTCATAAGGACCTCTAGGTTTGATGAATGAATTATGTGCAAGTAACGTTGTAGATAAACGTCGAAACATTTTAATATTTGGTGTTGTTCTTTCAGGATATAATTCACCATACCTTTGTTGTGCTTTGAACGAATTTCTATCTAGTTCTATCTTCTCTTCATTTGTGTATCTTACCATATCGAATAAGTTAAATTGAAATTACTCAGAAAAGTATTTAATGACAAGTTCTTGTGACACAATAATAAACGAAGTTACAAATAATATGACATTTCTTGTTATGTTCTTTTTTATCCACGGCCTACTACTTGAAAATAATACATTCAATAAACCTAGAGTTGTGTGTATGTAAGAAAAAACAAGTCTATTAACGATATCAATGTTCCGACCCAAATTCAATTGAACCCAGAAAAAAAATCGAGAACTGTGGCCAGTGAATGCAATTTATCAAAAACTGCTGTTAATAAAATAGTCAAGAGACGCGAATACAATGATTTTAAATTTAAATACCAAGCCTTGCAAAAATTATATCGTAATGATCTCAAAATAAAGTTTGATTCTGTAATTTGTTTCAACGGAACAAATGACAAATCCAACAATAATGATTCCTCGCGAGAAGATTGAGAATGTATTGGAAGGTATTCAAGGAGACGAAATAAGCAAATCTATAAGAAGTATGGGTTCCAGAACCGCAGAGTGCATTTTACAAAATGGTGGACATTTCGAACACTTACTTCATTAATGTTCATCATTTACTTTCGAATAATCATTTGATTTTTCTTTCATTAAATGATAGTTTCGTTTAATTATTATTAATCTTGAAATTTGTAAATAATTACTGCTTGTTTCTTGCTTTGATTCTGTTACATTCCATTCAGTTGAAGATGAGTAAGTTGATTTTCTTATCGAAATGTATTGCATGTTGTTAATTAAACTAAAGGACCTAAATGTAATACAGATCCGACCCAAAGAAATTTGGATAAGGGTCAAAATCACCTGAAAATCAACTTTGAATGACATTGTGTGATATATCGTTGAATTCAGCGTTGAAAGTTATTTCGAAAAGTGTCATAAAATATGCAGGTCCGAATTGAAAAAAATGAGGTTGAGGGTGGCCCAGAGCGTACGAAACGTTTAATACAAAATCTGATTATGTCAAAATGAGGATAATTTACTGTCGAATAAAAAACTTCTGTGACATTTTTTAATAATATTCGAAATAAAGTGGGAAAAAAAGAAAAATCAAAATGACAGAATTTACTTTCCTTATGATATCTCAATAACCGGCCCTGATAATCTCGATTTGTTTGAACTGCTTGACAATGCTTCTATGAATACAACTTTTTCTCCATTTGACCGACCTTCTAACTCTTATGGTTTAAAAGTTACCAATACAATCCCATTAAAAAAGTGGCCACTGTGTATCTGATAACGGAGGTATGTTAATCTGCCGGTTTGCATGGTGGGGGTGGCCGTATGGAAGGGTAGAAAATGGGAAAAAATTAATTTATTCGAGCGCGTCAGATATTCAGAGAGTATGTTGAGTGAACCCGAAAGAAACTCCCATTCAAAAGACTGACGATTCGAACGTGACGCAAGCTCGCGGCGGATTTTTAAAAATAAAAAAAAAAAATCGCCATCTTGAAATACTCGAGCACGTCAGATTATCATAGATATGGTTCGGCTTGATGTCCTAGACATGCTGACCCATAATCTGACAATTATTTGAATGAATTTTCTTAATCTTACGATTTAAAAAAAAATTATTCATGATTTTTTTTATCATTAAAAGTGTCAAATAAAATGAACGGAAAATAGCAAGAAATGGAAATAACAGGAACATGTGATTCGGAACTCTCCCCAGAAACTTCCGGTGCATTATCACATTCCGCTGCACTTCACTGTTGCTCCGAATTTTGTAAATCGGAAGGTATTTTAATCACTGTGAATAACTTATAACACTGGGCGTGATATCCTTAATTTAATAATGTTTCAGCCGAAATTTCAATATTATTGTATGTTGTTCGTGTTTTCTTGAGAACCGGTTTGCTCCGACGATACTCCAAAACCGTCTTGCATGTTTTTAATGTTTTCGATGTAAATTTTACAATTTTTTCAGATGTATCTTGTTTACAAAATACACACTTCATAATAATATCACTCATAGTGTAGCAGATATTAAATTCACAAAATTGACAAAATTCAATTCACAAAACTTATATTAAAACACAAACAAGCCAGAGCATTGTGTATATAATGTCAAGTGGAAAGAGAGAAGCGCGGAGTGGGGAATACATGCTTCACTGCAGCTGCACGCACTAAACTCCATTTACGTCTTTCGTTACTTCGGCTTGTGGAAATCGGCAGATTATATTTTTCCCGTTATCCTTGAATTATTTTTTTCGAAATAAAAATAAAATCGACCGCGCTCGAGAATGTCAAGGTAAGTTTTTTTTTTTGGCAAGTTTGTAACTAGCCACTACCTTACGTCGGGTTCAAATAGTCAGATTATTGAAATGCACACTTTTCAGCATGTAAGTAACCCACCTTTACCTTGAACTGACGCGCTCGAATATTTCTAATGATCGTTGTTTTTAACCGACGAAACCAAAAAGGAGGAGGTTCTCTATTCGACCCGTATATTTTTTTTTCCATCATATTTTTTTATGTATGATCACGCATAACTTTTTACTGAGGCGCCCGATTCCGATAATTCTCTTTTCAGTGGATAGAGTGTACTTCGAATTTGGTCCCATTTGAATTTAAAAGATGAAATCCACCCCTAAGGAATGAAGGATATTGATCACTCACCCTCTGAATTCTGGTCCGTTAACCGATTCTATCAGGCATAACTTTGTACTGGGTTCTTAGATTTGGATGATTCTTATTTTAATAGATAGGGTATACCTCATTTTTGGATTTTGAACGGAATTAGCCACCTTTACGGGTATAAAAATAGGGGATAATTGATTTTTCACTAGTGAACATTGGCATACACATACGTTGTTGACAATGACAGATCTCTACTGACATAATTCTTATTTCACATCCGTCAAAATCAGTATATTTTATTAGAGGATGGAATGATATACAGAGTAATGAAATAAACTAACCAGAACAACGAAAACAATTTATATTACAACAAATAGTAAAAGTTGATATTATTTAACTGGTAATAGTTGAAGTAAGGTGGGTAAGTAAGTATTTTGGAAGTAATCAAAAAACAAGTAGGTAATAATTGGTAGATTTTAGCCACAAAAAATTGAAAAATAAAAACTTTTTAACAAAAAATTAAACCGACGAAATACGGAACTGAAAAGTAAAAATAAAATGAACCTTCTCAGTCTAAATGTTAATTGAGCTCCTAAACTAATGCAAGTAACTGATTTTGAGTCGGCTAAACAAATGCAATTAATTGGTGAAGCGTAAAAAATGGCAGAATTAGGTGAAGCGTAAAATAATGGCAGCGAGATGCACGGCTGCGTTTTGATGACTTCTTTGATAGATAATGATCTTCGATAATTGTTTGTTTGGCGCCAACTCAAAATCAGGTACTCACATTAGTTTAGGAGCTCAATTATCATTTAGACTGAGAAGGTTTATTTTATTTTTTGCTTTTCAGTTGATTTTTTCGTCGGTTTAATTTTTTGTTATTTACTATTCTGATCGGCTGCCCTTATCGCGCGGCCCTACTTAGAAGGCTTATATGTGGCGGAGGTACTCAACAGGGAGCAAGGTATCCCCCCTTATGTGGATCTGCTGCGCTTGACTAAACCCCAAAATTCCCTATTGGGCTCCTCTATTATAATACTGACGTGACATCCCAAGAGCCTTGATATCTTCTTTCCATCTCTTCAATATCTTGATAAAACCCTTTACTTTGTTCTCTACTGTAGTCTCCAAGATTTTTTCAAAAATTATCAATGTGAGAATTAGAATTGAATGAACTTCCAAACTCATATGACAACCTAACTATGTTCAACAATTCTTTGTTTTTTTTGTAATTGAGATCTTCAACGTTGCCAAAAAAATTTGAAATTCCAGTTTGGAAAGCATCGATTCCAGTCTTGTTTCTAAGCTCATCATTATACTGTAAAAAAATTATTAAAAAGTTTCCCGAACAGTATACGTTATGTGGCAACCACTGTTTATCTTGTTGACCTGATCTCACTCCAAAGAAAGCAAAACATGAATATTTTACAAATTCATTTATATTTTTCCTTTGTCTAACTTAGATATAGTAAAATACATCTGGACTTTTTTGCAATACTGAGATACCATTGTCATAGAGCAATAAGGATGCATAACTGGTATAACTTTCGAATTAGAGAGAGAGAAAAAAGAGATGGATATACGAAGCATTGAAAGGTGATGGAAATATTTAATTATTTTATTTAAAAAAATAGCATATTTATTTGAATGAAAAATGCGACGTGATACGTAAAAACGGAGTTTATTTTCGGAATGGCTAGACCAAAATCCATATGTTTCATCTAAACTTATACAGAAAACTTCTTCATCTCAGACCTGAGTAATTGGTTCACAATTTTAATGGAATTTTATTCAAATTCGGAAACCCATTGTCACGTCATGATCCAAATCGTGGTTCCTCAGAACAACAACCCTCACATTTGAGTAATAAATATTTCATTACACCCAATTTGACACCCTAATTTAGTCATGGAAAATTTGTTTCGGATGGAAAGAGACGAAAGCTGTGTGTGTGGAAACATATTACATCCGTTCTGTTCCCATGTCAGTTATTTTGCGCTGTGTCACCTATGCTTCAACTTTTCCAAATGCCAACGTCAAAAAAAGTCCCTTCGCAATGCCAGGATTTTAATCCCGGTAATGTACGCTGCTCCGTTTTAGGAATTATACCAAGCGTGAATCACTTTCATGATGTTCATTTTGATATATACATCACAGTTTGGAACGCAAACGTATACACACACAAATGGAGTTTTCGGAGAAATCATCACGGAATGAAATACTCACATGAATTCGTTAATCCAGACATAGCGTTCTAGGGATTGTGGGTGTTTCTATAGAGATATTTCTGGAGATAATCGTTTTTGAAAAAAAAATCAATCCAAATATCACAATTTTTTTCATTTGTACATTGAAGTATCATATATTTCATGAAATTGCAACTAATCGTTTAAAAAACCTCCATTAACTAAAACAAGGAAATAACTAATGAAAAAGGGATTCTTAATCTCCAAAATTAGAATAAAAAAATAGTCATCATGGATAATATGTTTTATAAAAGTTCTCTAACAAAATTCCGATAAAAATCTGTTTAGAGACTATATATATTCAGTATTCTAGAAGGGAGCAAAAATAATTAAAAGGGATATGAGAAATCCATAAATAAAAATCTAGGAAAGACCCCCAACAAATGAAATATATTAAAGGAACGATTACAACCAACAATAAATCAAACTTTAGGAGTACAAGAGTAATTTATCAGATCCCACTATATTTGAAAAAGGGCTTATTTTGTGGTAAGCAACTGATTTCAAAAAATGTTCAGCAGACGAATGTAATGAACAATGATTCAAAAACTCCCCAACAAGACTTATAAGCAAGTCGTAAAAATTTTGTATTGATTTTTCATTGTTACATTTCATTAATACTCCTAAAATATTTTTTTACACGCTCCACAAAATGCCTCCTTTGGATATTGAAAAGATTCCACAAAATATCATTACTACTTGCAGTAAATATTACACTCTACACTACAAATATTAATATGTGTTATTAGTTTCAGTACAATTTTTTTCATAATGTGATGAGATGAAAGTAAATAAAAATAAAAAGCGTGGGGTGCTTAATCTGAATCTTAAAAAGCACCCCACGCTTTTTTTAAATAAAATATTTTTTTTCTTATTTACATTATTATTAATTTATATTTATTAAAAAAAATTTACACTATTCTTAATTCAAATTTATTAAAATTTATTTTCTATTTTTTTAGTTTGGTTTTCTATAAAAGCGTGTTTTTTAGTTTTTTTAAACTATTATTTATTTATTTTTCAGTTCGGTTTTTTATAAAAAGCGTGTTTTTTAGTTTTTTTAAACTATTATTTATTTTCTACTTTTAGTTTGGTTTATTCATAAAAGCGTGTTTTAAAAAAAATTAAACTATTATTTGTTCTAATTTACTATTAATTCCGTGATTACTATTAGTAACTGTAATTATTTTCCAAATCATTAATGTATACAGCTGTATTAATAGTCAAATCTCGATTTTAGAAGTCATTCGAAGATTTTAAAGTTGTCAATATATACAGTGAGCCGCCATCTAAAATTTTTCAATTTTTACGAAAGAATCATAATATTCGACTCCAAAAACCCCCACATACCAATTTTGAATGGAATCGGACCATAATCACAAAACTCGTCAACCATTTTGGAGCCGCCATCTTGAATTTTTCAATTGTTACGGAAGAATCATAATATTCGACTCCAAAAACCCCCACATACCAATTTTGAATAGAATCGGACCATAATCACAATACTCGTCCACCATTTTGGAGCCGCCATCTTGAATTTTGCAATTTTCACGAAAGAATCATAATATTCGTTCCAAAAACCCCCACATACCAATTTTGAATGGAATCGGACCATAATCACAAAACTCGTCCACCATTTTGGAGCCGTCATCTTGAATTTTGCAATTTTGAAAAAAGAATCATAATCTCCGACCACGAAAACCCTCAGATACCAATTTTAAAGCGAATCGGACCATAATCACAAAACTCGTCCGCCATATTGGAGCCGCCATTTTGTTTTTTTTTACACAAAAATTTCTTAATGTATTGTCACGGAATTATGTACACCTGCCAAATTTCAAATCATTCGGATGTCTGGAAGTGGGTGAAAATAATTAAATACATAATTCAGTTGGGCATACCCATCAATTAGTTGGAATATCAACCAGAGACCTATGAAGAAATTAATTCAGAAATACCGATTATGACTTCGAAATATGAATGGAGAAATTGTATTTTTCATTCAATCGTATCCCCATCCTGTCTTGAGACTTGAAAAGTTTGTTTTCTATAACCCAGTAAAGCACGTAAAAGTTTAAAATTTGTGAAATGTGTTAATTTCTTCGTTTATCAACCACTGCAATGATCGTCATTGTCCCAATTATACGAGTACATTTCGATGTGTTTGACTTGTCAATTCGATAATCACCACAAATAGAGCTATTGGATTCACGCCTACGTACGTTAGTTTTGAACAATTCGCTAGTAGTAAGTAGTTCTATTATATCAATTAACAATACGTTGCTTCCGGGCTGAATTTGGTTTTGGCTTGTTGATTTCCACAGATAGTTCGGCATTCGAGTAACAGAACAGCTGAATCAGTTGAATTGAAAGGAAATTGGGCCATTCATTGGGAAATGGATAGAAGTGAATAGCACAAGTGGGATGTTCTTCAGATAATTGGAAAGAAAAGTTAGGTTATATCTTTATCTGCTTCGAAAAATGAAATCTAAAACTTGTAAACAACGGGTTTTAGCTCATGAACCAATTTAATTATATATCTATCTCTTTTTCTCCACCGCCCATGAAAAACATTTTCTTGTAATATTCTCTCAATTGATAAAATAAAATTGATTGGAGTGAAAGTGGAAAATGATTTCCAATCGAGGTCTCAATCTGCCTTAGGTCCCAATCATTCTTGATTTTAATAAAAATCCTAAATTTGACTAGGATTAATTTATGAACCATCATATAATGAAATGATCATTGAAAAGGGAATGAAATATGTAATACTTGGAAAGATTTTTCTGTGAATTGAAAAAATGGAGTTGTTTTTTCTGAATACCCAACAAAAAACAACTGTTCGTATTTTGATTCTATGTCCTCTCATATATGGGAAGTTGCATTTGAAAGAGGTGATGAAAATGATTATTGAATCTCAACATCATCCTGTGTATGGCTTGCAAATATTCGCTCTCCAGCGTTGAATATGAGAGAAAATAATAATTTTCCTCGTTCTGGATCAGTAGTACCACTCAATTGTATGAACAAAACATAAATCGAGTCAAATAAAGTGTTTTCAATTTCAACTTTGCGACCGAAATCTGCGAACAATTGCTTGGGGATGAATTTTCATCTCTGCTGAATCCAAATAATTAATAAACTTATCACAAAACGAAACGATCGAGAAGGAAGAAGCGCCATTTGAATATCGCTTTTCGTTTCGGAATAATATTCGAGAGAATATTTATACAGGATTCAATTAAATTTATAGATTCTGAGAAGGATTAGGTTCTAAAAGTTCATCCTCAAAAATTTGAGGAGATTGTAATTTTTTTCCTAACTCGAAAACAGTGAAAGATTGAGCAATTCTGTCCCAATCGATTCAGAATGACCGAATTAGTCTAAGGACGAAATTATGGATCGATCGGGGAAAAAAAGTTGGAAGTCGAAATTTTTGCAAAGGCCTCGAAATGGTCGAAAATTCAAAGTGGTCCTATCGATCTCCGGTTTGCACCAAATCGTTGGAAATTTTTTGTCTATTCCGAAAATGTGGTGGCCTAGCCTGACAAAAAAAGTCAATCTGATGACTTATTGCCTTTGTAAAAATGTCCGCTGAACATCGATAGGAGCAAAGCTGAAGCGAGAAATTTTTTCGGCTACGTTTTCGACCCTTTATGACATCATAGCTTCGGTCTGATCGACAAAAACCACATTTTTGTATTCAACGGAGTTTTTTACGCAGAAAGTTATTTTTGGAATGGCTTATTTCGTATATTTTTTTAAATCACAAATTCTACATGGGTCTCATCCAAAATGCGTTTTTTCCGGTCACGTTCGGATTCAAAACGTCGTTAAAAATTCTGGGGCAAAGATATTGTTTTGAAATTCTAGCGCCCTATACGGAAATGAATTTTCTGTCGTATGATGTAGACGGTATAAAAATCGGATTAGGAATTTTTTTTTTAAATAAAAAAAGTTATGTTTTCCGGAGGCGTCGGTGCAGACTTTTCCTAGAAAAATCAAGGTCTAAAATTTGGAAACTATGAAAAAAAAAACTATTTGGCGGAATTTCTCCGGGAAAAAAAACAATCCATCTCGATAAAGTCGTTTTAGTAAATCAAGTTGTTTTTCCGCAAAAATATAAATTGAAATTAATAAAAACCCATTTCATCATATCTCGGACGTAATTTTCATCATCGTTCTTTGAAATTCGTATACTGATGAAACCATTTCCAAGGATCCATGATTACTTTCAGTTGGAGTTGGATACTTTAATTCGTTTTTTTTTTATTTCAATACAATTAGTTAAGCAAATCCTGAAATGTGATCATTAATTTCTGAGAATGACAAACCGAATACAGAGCAACTGAAAAATAAAAATCTTCCCAGTGTAGCTAATTTATTTCTATTTGTTGGGAAAGCAACAATTTCCATGAGGTCAAAATGTAGTTTGGGAAAATGGTTGCAACTGAATGAATTGTTTGTCATTTTCACATATGAAAAGAGAAATTCTTATTTTAATTTTTCACATAAAATCTGAATGTCTAAAATAAATAATTTCCATAAAATCCAATCACTCTCTATTGAAAGAATTTTCTGTAAACACTAGAAAGAAAAACATTCATCTTCATCCATTTTCTCGCTTCTGCTTCGCATAGAGATATTTCTCCAGAGCTGAGTTGAAATATTCTCCAACTACCACCAGCTAAATTTGGAATCCAACTATGAAACAGCTCATTCCGCCTCCAGATATTATTCAATGAATTGCGGAGAACAGCATATATCACAGTATTTCTCATGTATTTCCTCTCTACAAGCTTACACACATTGTGCTCATATTAACGGCATGATGAAACGATTACAATAAATCAGAATACCCGAAGTGCTTTATAATTCTCGTGTTATGAATGCTCCAACTGTCTCTCAAGTAGCGGAAAAGTTTTTTGGAAAATGTCCTGCTTGGTGTTTACTATTTTGTAGTAAAAAACATATTGTGTTAACATCTCACATATTGTCAGTATACATCAGTGTGAGGAAGTACAATATTTCGTTCATCTTAAGGAATATGGAATAATGTTTTATGGCTTAGTCTGTTGCGAAAATGTTCAGAAATACTCACGATGTTTAATTAAAGCGGGCTACTCAAGTATCAATTTTTTTTATGGATCACCTTGTAAATTTTTCCACTATTGACTTAGCGAAAACATGTACCCGTAGAAGTATTTCCTTTTTTCAAACACACATTTTGTTAAGTTATTGGACAAACTACGGAAAAGTAGATAGCGCGGCCAGTCAGAAAGGTATATTTTAGAATTAATTTATTCTGAAATCATGTCTCAGAAAAAACGGGACATATTTTCTTTATAAAACAGAAAGTGCATTTCTATTTTTGGTAAACCTCAAACTCTGCAATTAAACGTTAGAAAAAGAAGAATTTTTCTCAAAATCAGAATCAAATTGTATATTACTCAGTTTTAAGCAGTATATCATTTGGGAAGGAAAAGAGAGTTAACTCAAAGTCGTTCTCCACGTAAAAAACAGCATGGCTCACTGGAAAAATGTATGCATTTCGGAGATTGAGATCCCCATCTTCAGCAGAATTAAAAAAATCTAAGATAATGATTATGGTATAGGTTGTGGAACAAAATGGAAGTAACCTTACTTACAATTGTTATGATAGAAAAAAAATAATTTAAATAAAACTTGGGTGTGATCCCAGCGTAGACCTCACTATGAATACCCCATTTGCGAAGTTTTCTCTTTCTTATTGATGAGGTTTTGGTTTGCAACATTTTTAGAATGTTGAAGAATCACACAAAATGGAAAAATTGACGGATTGTTCATTTAGTATGGGACATCTGGCAGAGATCTAAACAGTTTTAAACAATGAAATCTATGCGCGTTAACCTACCCTTACGAAGTATAGTGATTGGTTAGTAGATGTCGCTGTACCATGGTGGTGGTTTCTAACAGTGACAGAGATGTGATAGATGGTGAAAGTAAAAAATAATTTTTTTTTGGGATTAACGAATGAAAGCAAGAGCTTTAAACAAATTTAGGCCCTCGAATTCGGTTTTTTAATTGACACAATTTGTATCGGGTGCATTTTTTTATTCTTGGATTTTAAGAATTTCTAAGAGGTTCAAATTAGAGCCTTTTGAACAGAAATGGATTAGATCGACGTTATTGTTTATGTTAAAGGTTCTGGTTTTTAACGAGATTTGTAGGTTCTTTAAGTCTATCAACAAATTTTCGAACAGTTTGTCCTCATAAACAACTGAGCATTCTGGGCATTTGAGTTTATAGACTCCTGATTTATCCAGTCTATCTTTGGTATAACATAATATTTTTTAGTATATCTGTAAGTTGTCATCTGATAAATATTGACCTATGGAGGTGTACGATGGGCCTAGATAAATAATCAGTCTTCTCAATATTATTCTTTAAGTAATAGCACGATACCATCTGCAAATATATTGTTGAAATAAATCACAAATAATAGAGGACCCAGAACACTCACTTAGTTACATTATATTTTATTTATCTGATACTCCATTATTGACTTTGTTTACTCGTTTCTCAGAATAATCAAAATGATTTGACACCGTGAGTCATCTACTACTTATGGAAACTCTAGAAGATATTGGGATAAGAGGGAAATCCTTAAGCTTTTCGAAAACTATATTTCAAACAGAACCCAATGTGTGGGGTACCACAAGGGACCGTTCTGGGAATGATCTTATTTTCTATATATATATATAAAAAGGTCCTATCAGCTTTTATTAACAATCAATTTGGTATATAATAAATAATCTGTTTAATATCGAGAGTACTGGAGAAATCATAGGTTTTGCAGACGATACGGCTACATGGAAATTGTTAAAAATAAAAGTACAAACCGACATTTCTCGTATCAAAAATAGGTTCAATCAGATTTTATTAACAATCAATTTGGAGAAAACCTAGTATGTTCCTTTCACATGCTACGATTCCAAGACACCAAATTCCAACTACATAGAAATATATGAAAGTGGATCGATTTGTCTTATACTACCGGAAAAAAGTGTCAAATACCTGGGTGTTTTCATTGATGGCCATTTGAAGTGGGATGTCCACATTTAATTGAAAAATTACAATTCATTCCACACAAATTTAGACATCTCTGTCACATATTACCTCAAAAAAACTGAAAATAGTGTATTTTGCACTTGTAGATAGCCACCTAAAATACGGTATCATGGTTGGGGTGCAGCACTCAGAAAACACATAACACCTCTACAAATTCTACAACGAAGATTCTTGAAATTGATCTTGCATAATAAATGGGACTACTCAACTGAACTAACTTATATAGAGTCAGGAGTGTTTCAGGCAAGGATTCAGTTATAAATGTATGACCAACTATCACACAAATGAAAAAATTATAAGAAGTAACATGAATATAACACGCGTCAAAAAAAAATACATTCAATTCCTTTCATGACAAAATCTGTAGGTCTAAGATCGAATGGATACTTAGCACCCAAACTCTATAATAGCATCACCGATAAACTTAAAAAAATGACAAAAAAACATTTGCAAAAAAGTTTGATAAAGTTTCTACTGACTGCCCTGAGTAGTAGACGATTAATAGAAATGAAAATATGAATAAAAAAGTTACATTTTATCGAATACCCAGATAGGTGAATATTTGTTGGCATATCACGGCCACCAAACTCTAAATCCACCTGATCCAAATTCAACAAAGCAATGATGAATAAATCCATGGCTTTGTTCTCTTTTAGTATTTCTACTGTTTCCTCATCCTTTAAGTGGTATCATTCTTATATGTGTGAAAATTGTGTGTATATATTTTATATCTTTTTTAAGTTTTACTACACGTTCTCGGAAATAGTATTTTACTCACCGAGTATATTTACTCATCATCATCACTCATGATACACTTTAATTTAATATTACCACATTCACCTTTTTATAAGACTAGTAAGCAGTTTATACAGGGTGTTTCATAATTGAATGCTGCTACTAAAGGGAGATAATACTATGATGATTTTGAGAAAAATTCTTCATATGAACATAGGTCCGCAACCGCTTAATTTCTGAGATACAGGATGTTGAAATTCAGCAAAGAAATCAGTTCTTCCCCAATATCTCTGAAACCGCTCTGGCTTTTTTTTCAATTTTGGTATTTGCAAAGTACGCATAAAAATATTTTTTTTCCATGATAAATGATTTTTCAATTTTCATCAATGTAATGTCAGTTCTGGTTATTTGTTGAAATAGAATGCCCAGACTATTCAGTGAAGAGCGGTGTGGAGTTCTTTGGACCGCTTTGCTAGTTTCAAATTTTTTATGTTTCAAGCAAAGTTTTAGAAATTGTAAATTTGAATGGACGCCAGAATTTTTATTTAAACTAGGACAAAAATTCAAAACCTTATTCAATGATGATTGCACATCAATTAACTTCCCTTCTGTAAATAACTACAACAATAAAACAAATACCAACTTATAATAATCTATTTACAAAAATTTACATCTCTTAATTCAGAACATTTGAATACAAGAAATTTATTTTTTTATTCCAATGTAGGAAATTCAGAACATTTGAATACAAGGAATTTCTTTTTTTATTCCAATGTAGGAAACTAATATTGTTTTGCTTTGCTGAACTGTCGATGTACCTTGATTGTATTTTTCCTTGTCTAGCACTTAGCTAAACTCCATGAAGTGAATTGGCTCGCAATCAGGGGGTACTTATAGCTGCTGGCCTACCGATCAGATTAACACGAACATCAGCTTCTGATCCATCAAGTGTGTTCTCAGCGATTTAACATGAGTGTAATCTCATCAAGAGATTATTACTTAAAATTAATTGAGTATACAAATGAATAATAATACTGAAATTGAAGAACTATTTTCAATAATTCTTATTAATTAACAAAAATTGATCTTTGCCTTATATATGGAAGTGATGATTTTTTTTCTGATCTTGAGCACCCAAGATATTTCGTTATCAACAATTAAAATTCAGAATTTGAGACAATCAAGTTTGTTGAATTTGATTAACGAAAATGACTTCAATTTCAGCGATATTCAAGAAACGTATGTATATGAGAATAAATGTTTGACCAGCCGTCAAATACTTCTTCAAAAAGGTTTCTGAAAATTCAAAGAAAATTCCAAGTACCAAATTTATACATGAAATTTTCATATTAGATCACTTCAACCACATCAAAACCACAGCTCGGTGATTATTGTTATCAAATATGGAACCATACCAAAGATATATAAAAACTCATAAAAAATATATACATGTGGGATTCGTTATCCTGACAGAATTCTTCAAAAATATATAGTGTACGACACTGCTATTTTTCGTCAGATTGACCTAAATAAACCTGATTACTGTTTTCATAACCAAAATACATAGATAACTTCAGATTCTTCCCTTGTGAGGAATTATCTAACGTTCTCTTAAAAATTATTTGAGTGTGACATTTTTAAAATATCAACGGTCCAAACATAAGTTCTCAGTACGTACCTTTCTTGATATCACTATCCACTGATTTGAATTCATATTCGCGAAGAAAGGAAGATGCTCTTATTCAATAAATTATTTCAATATGGCATGTCCTACTCTTTAATGGCCGACGAGCTTCAGAAAACAATATATCTTAATTGCCGAAAGATCAGAAAAGTTAATATGCCCTGCCATAATTTTGATCAAAATAATAATACGCCACTGTCTTTTTTCAAATAAATATTATTTCTGTAATTGTGCTCTATCTTCTCATGAAAATGGTTTCGTTCTTTTTTTTTCGTCCGGCGAACGGTTTTTGAGTTAGAAAATAAAATGCATTCATTTGCTTGTCCCTATGCGAAATCAGCCGTTGAAGAGTAGTAGGATTATCTTGTGCGCTAGAAACATCTGGTATGTAAGAACACATTTCGTTGTTCTCAGCATAAACAATTTTGACACTTCTTTAGCTAGATACGTGATATTATTTACGTTATAAAAACTTGTTTATTAAAAAAAAACATGGTAAATTTTACAAATACCGAATTAGCAGACATGCATTACTTGTATGGGCTTGCTGACAGGAACGCATATGAAGCTAGGCAACTGTATCAAGAGCGCTTCCCAAATAGAATGGTTCCTGATGCTCGAACGATTTCAAGCAAGGTGTGAAACAGAAAGTTTTGAGTCAAATCATCACTTGAAAGGAGCACATTGGACTGCAAGAACTCCAGCATTGAGGTAGCTGTTTTAAATTCAGTTGACGAATATCCTGAAATAAGCACGAGGCAAGTTGCCAATGATTTGAATATCGCCCATTATCTAGTATGGAGGATTCTTCATGATTATTTATTATACCTATCCCTATCACATTCAACGAGTTCAGGCTCTACTTCCTCGAGACTTTCCATTACCAGTGAATTTTTGCCAATGGTTTCTCCAAAAAGTTACCAAAAATCCTTTATTAGACAGGGAAATTTTATTCACGGACGAAGCTAGTTTTAATAAAAACAGGATCAGAAATTTTCATAATAATAATTTTTGGGCCGAGGAAAATCCGCATGCAATCGTGGAATCTCATCACCAGAAGCAGTTCTCATCAAATGTCTGGGCTGGAATTATTGGAGATTACCTAATTGGACCTTCTTTTTACCACGCAGATTGAATGGACATAATTATCGCCGATTTCTAGAAGATAATTTGACAATTCTGTTGGAAGATGTTCCTATTTCAATGCGAAATGGCATGTGGTTTATGCACGATGGTGCAGCTCCTCACTTTAGTGCTCTGGCACGCGAATAATCGCTGGGTAGGTCGTGGGGGAACAGAGTCATGGCCAGCTAGATCCCCAGACTTAAACAGTCTTGATTATTTTCTTTGGGGACATCTCGAGACTCTGGTGAACAGTCAATCAATTCTAACTGAGGAAGAATTGCGAAACCGCGTAATAGTTTCCTGCGAAGCAATAAGGAATACTCCAGGAATTTTCCAAAGAGTACGCGAGTCAATGACAAGGAGGGCTGAGGCTTGCATACTTGCAGGAGTCGGACATTTTGAACAGTTAATCTGATTTTGGTATTTATTGTTTATAATAGTTATGTTTTTAAAAATGAAAAATGTATTTTTATGCGTACTCATTACAAAAACTAAATAATAGGTATAATAAAATTATAAAAATATTGCCTTGATCCTTTGTGAATTAAGACTAAGAGAAAAAATCGAATAGGGACTAGCAAATGAATGTATTTTATTTTCTAATCGAAAACCCTCCGCCGGACGAAAAAAAAGTGGGAAACCATTTTAATGAGAAGATAGAGGACAATTACAAAAATAATATTTATTAGGGATGAAGACAGTGGTGTATCATTATTTTCAAATGAAATATGAGAGGGCATGTTAACAGGGACGCTACTGATGCAAATTAAGGAATCTTTTATCATGGAAAAAAAAATTATGCGTATTTTGCATGTACCAAAATTGAAAAAAAAAGCCAAATCGATTTCAGAGATATTGGGGAAGATCTGATTTTTTGGTAAATTTCAACATTCTGTATCTCTGAAATAAAGGGGTTGCGGACCTATGTTCGTATGAAGAATTTTTCTTAGAATCATCCAAAGAGTATCGCCCTCCAGGATCAGCATTCAATTATGAAACCCCCTTATATTAAAATAATCAATATTTAATCGCATACTTCCAATGCTGAAACAAGTGTTCTCATAGTTATCGGCTTTTGCTGCTTTATTCATGTTCATAGTACCAATGTATTTTTTCAATGTGAATTAAGCTATATTAATGATTTCAAAACAATGTTTATAAATTCCGAATTGGTTTATTGTGGACGCTAGAGAGCATTAGTCAAATAATCCGCTTTATAATCTCCCCGTATTAGCCAAGTCAGGGACAGATTCTGAATGCGTATTTGTAGGCTCGCTCTAGTCCAACTCTGACAGGGTAATGCCTCTTCTCCCTGGAGACTTTCATCAAGCAGCTGTCTACGTTTTACAGCAGTTTCGGGATGAGGTGTCCACAAAACTCTCTTCAGTGTAACAGGCGATATGATTTTTTATTGTTTTGAATTTCATGTTCTTGCTAGGGTGAAACAGTGACAAATCAGGGGCGGGTTATTGCGGCCCAGACATATTTGGGAAATATCACAAAGCACGCGTTTCTTTAGAACATCTTATTGATATCATCTCCCCCTGAGAGCTATTGTATATTTAAATATGTGAGGTTAACACAAATCAGTGAAAATAAATTAAGTGAAGTGTTTTTTATTATTTCAATATAGATTTTCATCACGTATCGGCTACTTGATTCAAAATAAATTTTAATGATAATTAACCATACAACGATTTTCATGAACCAGCACGGTTTCCTTAACAAAAAATCAACTTTCACAGCTATTCACTCTTACTATAGTGAAATAACTAGATGTATTGAGGCAGGAGAGTGCTCTGTCGGGATATTCTGTGATCTGAACAGGGCAATCGACTGCGTCAATCACGAAATTATCCTTGTAAAACTTCAGGTATGGTATCAGGGGTGTTCCACTGGCCTGGAAAGCAGATTATCTACGCTATAGGAAACAATATGTTGAAATTAATAATATTACATCCGACTTTATTTCAGTTGATATTGGAGTCCCGCAAGGCTCCATTTTAGGTCCTATATTATTTCTTTCTTACGTTAATGATTTGGATAAATCAATTGAATCATCTATAACACTATATCCAGACGATACCTCAATCATTGTGTCCGATAGGAATGACTCGGCCCTTGATGATGAATGCAATTAAAGTTTTTCATAATTTAAATAGGTGGTTTGCATCGAACAATCTTTACTTGAACGCAAGCAGAACGGTTTCAATTCGTTTTCACAATCATCAGAGGAGTTGTGACACCATTAGCTTTCGGGCAAATGAATACTCTGATCCAGTCATCGCAGAAAACGAAGGCAAATTTCGCCATTGACAAATGTTTGGGATGGCATAACCATTGCGAACTTTTAATAAAAAAAACACAATATCCTATCAAATGAGAAATTTGAGACAAGTTTTGGACTTGGATCAATTGTGACATTGTATTATGCTCAGGTTGACTCAAACTTAGGTATGGCCTGTGTTTCTGTGGCTTATCCTCCCACTGGAAAGACGTCTAGCTCAAAAAAGGTCATTACGAGCAATGATAAGTATTCCTATAAGTGAATCTTGCAGAAACGTATTTATTAACTATAATTTTTAACGTTACCTTGTCTTTTTATATTTGAATGTTGTTTGTATGCTATAAAAATATTGACAAAAGATTTGTTTCCAATAAAGCAATACATAATGTGAATTCTAGACACAAAAATGACATATATCCCATTTAGCAAACTAGCTTACAATTCTCCTAACCTCATGGCCCCAGAATTTATTGCCAACCACTATAAAGAATTGTAAACTTTGGCTATGTTTAAAAATTATTGAAAGACTTTCACTTGTGTAATATTTTTACAGTCTAGAGGAATATATGTCTTTTTAGTTTTGTAGGTTACTATTGACGATATCCATTCAATAGAAAGTAATTGTCAAGTGAAAATTAAAGTTTATTATTATTATTAAGTGAACGAATACATGTTCAGTATGCGAAAAGTATTCAAAATGGATACGTTTTATCGCCTCAACTGTAACGGCAATATTTTGTAAAATTCAAGAAGTTTGAATGTATTTCTAAACGGTTTTTTCAAGCGATTATTTCATTTTACTTTATAAAACATACGTACCTATTTACGATACCTCAATTGGTTTAAAAGCGATATTCCTGCTTAGATTTTTTATAATTCAATTCTATTTCATATCAACTTTCACTTTTTCATTGGGATGTTGTTCTAGCAGCTTTATTATGTATATCTGTGAAAAATACAAACATGCTTCTATTTGAAATCTACGAAAACTGACAAAATAATAATCTTTAATAATGGTGTGTTACCATTTTTTATCTTCAAATCTTGATCAACTTGTAATAGGTAATTCCAAAAATCATCAGACATTGTTTTTGTGTCCAAATGACAAAATTAATCAGTTATTTTGCATTTTCATTGTCATGATTGTCATGTGATATAAAATATACCCAAAAGCCGAATTTTGTGACAGTTCATGGACACTGGAATAAAATATTTACGAAGTTGCAATTAAAACCAATATACGTCACAGAATATAGAAATCAGTTTGAGAACATTCTCAAGAACTGTTTGATACTGCATGTATCTTTATCGTTCTATTACATTCTATGTGTTATTGATGTTATGAACTCTCGGGTCGAATATTGCGTGAGAAAGCAGGTCTATCGCCCTACGGTTATATCTAAGGTCAAACGATCATTCCTTCGATTTGGCGAAACCGTCCGCGTTCCTTTTCAGAAGGGTTAACCTGAAGAATTATCTAGATAGGGATTTCCCATTAGAGCAAAAAGATATATGCTGTTGGGACATATTGGTAATATAAATAAACATTTCTCAGAAGAATGATAGTACAAGAAAGAGCCATTAGCGTTGTTAATACATGATAAGAACATTGTTGGTCCATTTTTTTTATGAACATATCCATCCGATGCATTCATTTTTATTGCAAAAATCTTTATGATATAACTGGGGACATATGATCATAATATTCCCGAATACACATGTAGAGGGTGGCTATAAATATGGTAGATTGACATTTTTTTATCAATTTGCGTTACGTGAAAAGGTTTTATAGCATCTGGGGCATGTTCTCTGAATTTTCGTCTCTGGACAGTGAACACTCGGAGATGAGTCAATAATTAGGTGATTGTATGCCAACAAATTTCCATCAAGATGGAAGGATTGTGAATTATAAATGAAATTAGATCCAATATGAGTAATGATTCTCATATATGCCCAATCATTATGAAGTTAAAAAAAAGAAAGAAATTCTGGTCAGTACAAGGTGAATTTAAACTTCTTAGACTAAGTCAGTTTTTCTCCTTGTTGTAGATGTTATCACCCAATCCAACTCGATAGAGATTCAGACAAAAAATGCGGTATATTATCAGTGGATCTTGTGAAAGCTTTCCGCTTCAGTAGAGCCCATTTTTGCCCATGCTACAGTTTGTATGTGGTGTTTCGTTAGGGTCCGTTCTGAGGCCAATCTTCTTTCTTATTATATCAAAACTTATTGTGATCTCAACATATTGAGATATCGAGGAAGCGAATGCCTCCTATGAATATAATTCTTTCCAAAATAAGAAATATATTACCGCTAAAATATCTCAAAATAATTTATTTCTCCTTGGTTCACTTTGATTTTCGATTGAGATGCAGTCACAAATTACGAGTATATCCCAATCTGACAATCGAGTACAACCTATCGATTTATCTGGATGTTTTGTGGCCTGATTCTAGTAAATTGTGTATTATGGTCTTATAACCTAAGCCAATATAGATATTGAGCCGACGTTTCAAATTTTATGGAGTCGTCTTCAGGGTAATGAAAAATAGAATGGGATAAGTATCTGAATTTGGGAGAAAATTCCACACTTTTTTGTAAATTAGTATTTTTTCTGAATGTTCTTGAAATGGAGGTATATGAGACTAACAAAATAATTCTACGAGATGATATTGATACGAAAAACTGTAAAAATAACACCAATGAACAATCATTCACCCAATTTTTGCTCAGTGTCTATATAAAATGAAACAATTCTTCGTAGGAGAAGGGAGGAAACAAGATATTCTCCAGTCAACAAGTATATATATATATATATATATATATATATATATATATATATATATATATATATATATATATCTAATATAAAATACCACTACTTCCAACAGATCCGGTGAATTTCGTCCTATGCTTTGATATTATTTTTTTTCAATCCATATTTTGTTACTGTTTGAACAATCTGTTCTGTCAACAAATATAGATATTTTGAACCGACATTTTATTAATGTTGTGCTCTGAAGATTACTTTAAAAAAGTCAAAACATTGCAATTTAATCAATTCTCAAGTCATTATAAAAAATGTGGAATTGATGAAAATATAAAGCATTATAATTCCACATATAAAACCAATAACGATCAAAATAATTACTCAATCAGGTTTTTCAAAATAACTAAAATTAAGAAAAATATTGAACTCAAGTCAATGTATGGCAATATGATATTTCAAAATGATCTACCAAATCATTCAGATTCACATGTCAAATTTCGATGTATAATTGGTTTAAAAAAATACCTGTTTCACTGACTTTGATTTTATCATTTCCATTATCCTTTCATACCCTTCTGGTTACCTCTCATTCTACCTTCTGGTTACATTCTTTTTCCCAACTATGAACGTGGATGTTCCTTTGGAAACAGATTGTTACGCACTGCAAAACCGGATCGCAACTGTTTTCCGGTTACTTTTCCCCGATCTACTCCGGCAATTTTCTTCGCCGAAGGCCACACCTTATATATAACATCTTCGATACCTCGCAGCAGGTAATTACGGAGCTTTTATCGAAAATATGGCGAAGATCCACTTCCCCGACACAATGGAGGAGACACGTTAGGTAATGGCGCATTTCCGGTCTGGCCGTCAGCCGCTGATGGGTTTCGTTCGATGATAAATGTACCAAGAAACTCATTATGGACGCCCTCGATTTATAAAATCCGTACGCTCCACAAGCTGCCATGTATACTGCGTGATAGGCAGCTTCGACTGGGGAAAGGACTCCAACATTATTAATTCCCAGGTAAAATCAGGCCACTTGGAAATTTCGTGAACTTTTCGACAAAATTTCATTTCGAACAAAAATAAATTAATATAAATTACATTCAATACTTAAGTCAAAAATGTGTCATTTTTGATGACTTTTAAATATCAAAAGTAGGCTACGTCTCGTTATGAAAACTTCTCGCGCGTGCAAAATAGAGTCTCTTTATATTTTTGTTGTATATAACTATTTAGACACTGGCAACTGTAATACATATGTTTCAGTTGTCATGTTAATGTAAAGCGTGAATAAATTTGCACCAGTGGTTTAAAAATGTGAAAATTGAAAAGAATTGACCAAAAAATTACCGTTTTGTAGAAATCCGCTACCTATGGATTCAGGGTGTGTCTGACAGCAGAACTGACAGGGCTAACGGTGGCTTTTAAGTGGTTTTAGTCCTACTATAAAACAGCAGGAATAAAAATAATTATCGCAGGACACGAAACAGAACCAAATTAAAAAGTCAAGGAACATCTTTGAATGTTCTGCCATAACATTACATTCGATGCACGGAAGGTTCAGGACATCTTCGTGAACTGCAACAATACTATTCAGTATACTTTCTCTGTAGCCTAGTAATCAAGAACGAAGACATTGAACCGCACCCAAAATTACTCCCTCGTTTGGCTGTAGACTATTAGGAAATTTTATGGTGTATTCTCGCACACACTCTACAAGACTCATATTCATTGCACCTTATGTGATAACCATATCACAACGTTACCGCGACGTAAACATTGGCGTATTAAACGGAATTCGCGATGACACTAACTATTGACCTGATCGCTATAACATTGAAGGTTTTTATGCAAAGAAATATAATGAATTGCTTCTGATTGCTCTAAACTTTTGTGTAAACGATTTTATATATTAGGTCTTCGACGACATCTTGGATGGATTTGAATGTTGAATCATAATTCCTAGTGTTGCTGTTCAATTTATCCTGAAGAGATTATCTGGTGATTATTTTATTTGCACCCAGTATGTTTTTGGCCGTTCTCAGTTTATTTTCAAGAGAGTTAACGTTACTCGACATCTAATCACGCATTCAGATGTCAGCTGCCTGATTAACTAGTAATAATGCTGACGATCTCCAGAAACATGCTCTATTTTCAGGTATGGATACAGATAGAAAAGCTGATTACCTTCATATCTGCTATATTTTCTACCCGTGGAATTCATTCTGAAACTCCAATGAATAAAACAACCTACAAAAAAATGGAAAAAAAAAACATTTTAAATAATATTGATAAAACTGTGGTCTATCATTAAAATATTTCTATCTAGAGCTCGCATCAAAAAAAATGTAATACTCCCTTTTATTAAATTATGTGACCGTATGGGTTTGTACTATTCAGAGATGGACTACCAACAACATAAGTTACTTTTTAACAATACTCGTAGCTCCAAAACTTTCTCTCATCCCATATATGAATAATGCAGTCCTAAAATCATGAAGGCATGTTTTAACATATTTAAAAATGGAAAGTTTGGATGGCTTTTTATAGTCCCTCTCCCCTGTTAACTTCTGAACGGTTCGACGTAGAACAATGGGCCAAAAACTGTTTTGAATGATATTATACTACTTTTCGAAATGAAAGTCATTGAGATTTCCCGATAGATTGCGCACATTAACTTGAAAATTGCATATATCATGGGGGGTCAAGGAGCACATCGTTGAAAAGATAATTCAATTTTCTTTCCAACAATCTATTATTTTTTTCATTTCTTCAATTGGGAATTGAAAATTAGATGCCAGCGCCAGAGAGGCAAAACTTCAAACCGGACATACTTACATTGTTTGTCTGTTTTCTCAGAGGTTATACACTTGTGTTCGGAGTTTTTCTGAAAATATTTCCATTTGGTATAATTTTCCAGTTTTTTTGTGTAGTGTTATCCATTTCAAGACTCTAGTGAAGTGGTGTATTTAAATCTTAAGACAATATCATTTGCGAAAACTCTCTTTGGAGGAGACAATTACTAAATTACTTGCGAAAAAAAACTTTTTTGAAGTTTCTGGACAACTTAGTGAAGTCATCGGGAATTATTAGGAATTATTTTTAAGAAATGTTACACATTATTATTTGTGAATGTTAGAATTGAAAATGAAACTAACAAAATATTTTTTGTATTTCATTTAAAACGAACAAGATGGTGTGAAAATGTGTCATTATCATCTAGATACACATATATAGTCACTCTTCTTCCATACTGTATGAATAATCTTCCTTATGTCGAAAAATATCTCTTTTTTCTCTCTCCCTAAGTCTCTTTTTTTTCTTATCTTATCCCCTTCGAAGGTTTTTTTTAACTTTTTTTCTTGGCCACGCATGATACAGATCCTAGATTAGTTTGCACCCTCAGGTTACATTCATTTTCTCACGGAAAATGATAAAAACTCATTTCAGTAAAACTGGATCGTTTTGTCCAAGAGTCACATTGGGGTACACAACAATAATGAACAGAATATTCACCAGGTAAACCAGAATTTCATTGAATGTCAACAATCACAAGAGATTCGACAAGTTCTGAGGGTACAATGGCTAAAATCATATAAACATTAATGTTTCGAAAAGTAAACAATGTGTCCTCATCACCTAGATCACCTGCAATACCTACCCACTTTCTCAACTGCACATGAACACAATACTTCAATGGTACCTACACATCGAGCACCAGCATATGAGAGATCACCACATTATAATGCAATAAAATTATATAATAAACTCCCACTGAAAATCAAGCAAATTCCTGGTCAATTCAAATTCAAAGCCGAGGTAAAAAAACTTCTTGTGAATAAATGTTTTTATAGCATACATGAATACTTGAATGATAACCAACTATCTGTATATTAGGTTTGGATAGTGCCTTCCTGTTTGTAAATGTTTATCTCCATCTATTGCTATTCCTATAAATGTTTTTTCTTTATTTATATGTTTTTTGTATAGTACTTATTTATTCCACCATAATATTTATATTATCTATTCATTTATGACAATCACTTCATGACGTGCCATATGTACTAGCTGTACCTGAATGGTTAATAAATGTCTAGTCGAGTCTATATATAGTCACTCTTTTTCCATACTGTATGAATAATTTTCGGTATGTTGAATAATATCTCTTTTTTCTCTTCTCAACTCTCTTTTCTTTCCTCACAACTCTCTTTGAAGGTTCTCTTTTTCACTTTTATCTTCTCCACAAACGATACAGGAGGATTTTGGGAAGGGACTGGATTCTTCTTCAAGAGCCCATCGTCTGTCTATAAACTCCCTCAATCCTAGATTAGTCTGCACCAGAACGTTACGTTCATTTTATAATAAAAAATATAAAACTATTCCAGTACAACGGGATCGTTTGCCAAGAGTCACATTGAGGTACACAACAAAAATGATTTGAACTTGACACAAATTTTTAACTCGAGGACAAACAATAGTCAACAGGTAAACAAGAATTTCATTAAATGTCAACATCTACAAGAGATTCGACAAGTTTTACGGATGCAATGACTAAAATCATATTATTAGCATAAATGTTTGGAAAAGTAAACAATGTAAGTATGTATAGTTTCCAAAATCGACACCAAGGGGGTATCCCTTATTTTGAATTCCCAATAGGTTTTGTCACAATCTGCATTTTAAATGTCAAGTATAAGTGCTGATCTGAATGGTATCCTTACCTCGATAACTTTGGAACGGTTTGATATGAAACAATGAGACAGAAAATAATTGTAATTGTATTATTGATCCTACTTCCTCGACAGCTGTGGTGGGGGCACATCAATTCGAAAATTTCGAAAGGCATAGAGGTTGGGTTGCACATCGTTGGAAAGGTAACTCAATTTCACTTTCAACCATGGTTGCTCTACGGAATCACAATTGCGATGAGTTACACGGCATACGGTCAGTAGAGGAGGATTCATGACTTAAATGATTCTTCATTTCCGAATTCGTTTCAAAATCTTATCAGGTAGAGGTTTTGAATCCATACAATAATCCAATTTTCGACCCAAATAATAACCAAACATTCAATTTCAATGAACCTAATCATGACGAGTACCATTTATTGGATTTGGTGAACTGATAATCAAGCAGGTGTTTCGAAGCCTGATATGGAGTTGGACTATTTTGTCGATGTTTAAGACTTTCTAATGTTTATAACACTTTTCACCTGCTCCTCATATTGAAAATGGATTATCGCAACTGAAACAACGAATAAAACGGGTTTATGCTGGTGTACCTGCAGATATGTTACATAATGTTCTGGAAGAATTTTGGAATCGAATATTTTATTATCAAGAAACATTGGGCGGACATTCCGAACATCAAATTCCTCAATTGACAACAATTTTGCTTCTCATTCTCAATTAAAAAAAAATTTTTACAAAATAGGTTTCTTTTTATTATACTTGAAATTCCAAAAATTTATCAGTTAACGCCCAATTATGCTTCGTGTAGGTCCCTCTTTCAAAACCAGTTTAGATTTCGTTAAAAAAGTTTAATTTTTTTCTGAAAAAATCTAGAACACGTATATAAACTAAAAAAGCCAGTTACGAAATGTTGGAAATTGAACAGATTTACAGTTTTCATGATTTCAAGTTATCATTAAGAGATACATTTTTCCACGTCGTCAGGAAATATGTATTAGATTAGCTGGATCTGAGGATAGTTCCAAATACATTTTATTGAATTTCTTTGCATTGCTTCCAGTCATTGTCATTCTTGAAGTTCACGTAAAAAATATTTTTTGATGAATTGTCGAAAATATGATATACTCTCAATAAGATTATGGTTGTTTAGTAACCTAGAAAATATTTTTCATATGTAAAAACAAAAAATATGCAAGTTAGCTGTCCATCTATTGAATGTTGCAAAATTGATCCCTCCCAAGGGAAGAAAGTCTATTGGAAAAGGAAAATTCTGGAAGTTCACAGTTCAGGAATGTACCGACTCTACTATATGCCATGCCAAGGTAAGACTGAAATAATTCTCTCTGTCCATTCTGTATATCATTTTTGTTTTCGATTTCTGTAGCTGTTTGGGACATTTCATAAAGTGGAAAACTTCAAAAACAAATCCATTAATTGTTGAATATGTACACCTGTTTCTCAGTCCTAACCATTCCTTTATTGATTTCAGAATCCAAGTGATGTACCAGATATAGCGGAAGTTCGAAAAAAGAATGCTTTGGCCAAGTCAATAATGGTACAACCTTACCTAATAATAGAGGGTCACGACGTGTAGTACAGTTTCATATTTTTTTCTCATAGAAGTCCAAATTATTTTATTTCTTAGAAATTGTTATAAAACATAATATTTACTGTATGTTATTTAGAAAAAAAAATGTAAAAAGTTTTCAACTCTTTCATTTCCATCAGACAGTCCTGTGTCAAAGCAACAGCTCCAGAATTCTATAGAAGCAGGTTTTCCCTATTAGTCAAGTGAAAGTATGTGAAGATCTCAGATCAAGAATGAATATATTCAAGTGATAATTATTGTATTTCTGACTTTGAAGTTTCATGCGTTTTTCAATGGAAATTATTTTGTTTTCAGTAAACCAAACATTTATGAGAAAGTGGGTCTGCATAAGTTCATCTTGAGTAGATATTTAAAGTTAACTAAAATTCTTTTAATTGAAGTTCTCAATTGAACAAATGATACTTCTCAATAATCTGAGTAGATCAATAACATGCATATGAGAGAGTGGGTCTTCAAACAAGAGAATCAGTTTATCTTGGATAGAGATATTTTAGATATTAAATGAAAGAACTGATATATCTAATTAGCAGTAGTCAAAGTTCTCAATCAAACAAATTACATTTCTTAATTTGAGTAAACCACATTTTTTATAGGAGAGAGTGGATTTTCAAACGAGTACTTCTTGTTATCTTGAGTGGAGTTATGTGATTTTAGTGAAACTACTAATCTATCTCACCTGGAGGTGTCAACGTTACCAATAAGAATAATTGGAATATATAAACAACTTTGATATAAGTGAGTGCATGTTTTGAAGCTGAAACATTGCTAGTAATTTCGAATGAAGTTTTGAGTTCTCTTCAAATAAGCTCTACATTTTATTCGACATGAAATCATTGCATTTTTGTTCGGAGTACTTTTTTGACCTTTTAAATGTGTGAAAAGATCTACTTGAAATTATGGATTTCTTCAAGCAAAGATAAACGTATTTGAAATAATCTCAACTGGTTTTGTTGGCTGAAAAACTTGGAGAATTTCTCATGAATACATTCATGAATTTTCTTGGGAGATTTGGAGCAGCATCGATCGAAGGTTATATTCAATCCTATTGAGGAAAGGGTTGAGTCTCTAATTATGACAACAAATTTCTTAGTTTGTGAAAATATTTCTTCATGAATATAGGAGAGAGGGGTTTCTTTGATTGAAGTTTTTTTTCTTCGGTTTGAGATTTTTATTTTTACTGTGTGGGCTACTGCTATTTTCATTCTGCCGTTTAGGTTTGTTTTGAAGCATGTGACATTATTTGAAAGTTGGTGGATGTCTCATCGTGTATTTGCTCAACAACAAAATAGAAAATGAAGCATATTCGACAAATAGCACTGGATTTGGATGTTTCCCATTCAACTGTCTGGAGGGTTTTACACGAAAACATCTATACCCATATTATATCCAGCGCTTCCAAGGCGCTCGAGTTCTCCCGATGGATACTGCCCAACTGTACTAGGGATCCTGCATTTTCAACTCGTATCCCTTTTACTGACGAAGCTCACTTTACACGCGACCTAGTAGTAACTTACCACAACGTTCATATATGGGCACTAGAAAATCCACACAAGATCAGACAATTTCGAAACCAGGAACAGTTCAACGTTAACATATGGGCACATATTTTTATAGCAGGAATTTTTACTTGAAAAATGGTCAGGACTTTCCCAAAGCGGTCTTGAATCTAGGACCCGTAACTTCCTCTCTAACGATTTCGTCCATCTCGGATCTATCAGTGTACCAAACTAATGCATCCATTTCTAGTTGAGGTTTATACGATGTGCATATTTGGTCCACGTCATAATATACTCCGAATATTAAACTCAACTGGAATAATGTCTGATGTTTATACATGGATTACAGGGAAATATTTTCCAAAATCTTGGGATGACGAGTCAGATTCACTACTTTCAATTTTGATATCTTGCAATCAGTGACGGAAGGTTCAATGCTGCAGAGGGGGGTTATGTGAATATTGCCCCTGTGATTCCTAGACAGGCTAACCACTGCATTTTTGCAGCCTGGTTTGTCGGGGAAACTGCATTGTTTGCTCCATTTTGAGAAACTTCAAATGAAAAATCTATAATATAATTTAAATTCTGGCTATTTTTCGACAATTTTACCAAAAACTATGGCTTCACCTATCGGACAAAATATTTTAGTAACTCAACTATCATCAAAATCTCATCGGATATCAATAATAACCATAGATTATTTCCATCTTTCATATAGAAGTTCAGATGAAAATTATATTTGCAACGTGGCTTCTCATGGAAATAATTTCACATAAACTTTCCCGTGAAGGCAAAAAAATATTTCAACGTTACAAAATCTTTAATGAAAAAATATCATGGAATTAAAAAAAAGTGCTAAAAAGTCCTTCTCAATCTGATCGAGTTGAGTCAGAGAAGAAAGAGAGACGTTGCATTTTATATTCGTCGAGATTAGAATAATTGCTCTTCCTCCACAATCCAACTAAAAATATGCAACTCACACGAAATCGTTCCGAAATTCTTAGTGAGCACAACCCAAATATTCATTAGATTTGCTTCCTTCCATCCTCCCGGTTCCTTTCGCTCTAGATTGTTATTTTCCGTGATGTTATTTAAATTCTACCCCGCTTTTAGTCGCAATTACTCCCTGTAATAAAACCAAACTGAATTTCACAGAGTGGATATTTTTCACGTCACGTCTTTCAACGACAACAAGCAGTTGTTGCTCCGAACCCTTGGGATAAAGTTTGTACGTGAATAATGGAATATATTACGGTGTCTGATCGTGTGAGAAATGTGTATACGATGTTGTAAGCGGCTTCTGTTGACCATTTTTCTCAGTATTGATGGATGACCGTGATATACGATAAATGCAGCAATTAATTGTAGCGAGGATAATAGCTTTCTATTTATAGCACTAGCTGACCCAACAGACGTTGTCCTGTTCAAATTTCTGTATTCCCTAATCTTTTTTTCCTGAAATTCTCGTCCACGTAGAATGTTTCCTATTTTTCCGTTTTTTCTTTTTTTCCGTTTTTTTGTTATTCCTATTTCTTCCGTTGTTTTTTCTGTTATCCCTTTTTCCGTTATTCTGTTATCCAGTTTTTCCGTTATCAGTTTTTCCGTTATCCGTTTTTCCGTTATCCCGTTTTTCGTCGTTTTTCCGTTTCCCGAAAAAAACGGACAACTTTCCTAATTTTTTTTTCCATATCAACCTCTTCGGGCTATTACGAACATTTACAAATTAGCCAAATTGGTCCAGCCGTTCTCACGTTTTGTGCTTACAAAGAATCGAGGTTCATTTTTATTATACAGTGTGGTCCATAGTTTGATACTTTACGTAGAATGAAGGAAATAATGTCACATAAAGTTTAGGAAGTATTTTTCAATTTATTTTACAATCAAATTAAATGTTCAATATGACCACCATTAACTTCTTGACAATAAACAAGTTGATCTTGGAATTCTCGTACAACATTTTATAGGACCCCAGGGTTATGTTGTTAATTTCTTCCGTTATCCTTACTTTTGAATCGGCAATATTGTCTGGTCTATTGAAATATATTTCTGATTTTGAATAACTCCATGAGAAGTAATCGAGAGGAGTCAAATCGGGGGATCCAGGCGGCCATTGAGTCGTTCCACGTCTTTCCATCCACCTATTGGGAAAAACTTCTTTCAAATAATCTCTAACAATACGTTTATAATGCGGTGGAGCTCCGTCTTGTTGGTACCAAATTGATCTTATCTATTTCATTTGGAAAAATTCTTTTTAATGTAGACTGAAAAAAGTTTATAAAAAAATCTTGATAAACCTCACCATTAACTGTGCCTTAAAAAAAATAAGGGACAATAATTTTGTTGTATATGATACCAGCCCAAACGTTCAGTTCTTTAGGATATTGTGTGTGAGCCTCACCCATCCAATGAGGATTTTCTCTGCTCCAATATCTATAGTTTTGTCTATTAAACGTTCCATTTAAATGAAAAGTAGCTTCATCAGAAAAAATAATTTTGTTTATGAACTGCAAATCCGCTTCCATTGTGTCATCAGTTCACAGAATTGTTGCCTTCTATCAGGATCATCCTCATTCAACTCATGACCCAACTGAACTTTATAAGGTTGGTATTTTTCTTTATGTGAAACTCTCAATATCGATGATTCACCTACATCATTGTTGGCGGCAAGTTGTCTACTTGTCATATGCGGATTTTCCGCAATCGCTAACAGTACATCCTCATCCAATTGAACATTTTTTTTGAATAGTTTTTACACGTCCAGTTTCACGAAATTGTGTTTCCATTTTGGTAACTGTAGGCTGTGAGATGTGTTGACCAGGGTTTTGATTATAAAATATTTCACAAACTTATTTTTGAGTTCTTGTTTCATTACCGCATCCAATCATAATTAAAATGTATATTCTTTGAGTTTTGGATAAATGAGCTATAGTTAAATCAAATACACACAAAAATATTTTTCAATACACTGACGTGTGTCAGCAACTTATGAATATCAAAATAACAGTAGTCTACTAGATTGACATTATTTAGGTGGGCTTTGTGAATAATTTTTTGGTGTCTTGAATGAATTTTTTCTGACGTTCAACAAAACAGATAAGAAAATACCTGATTATTTCTCATGGGTCTATCCAAAATCAAAAGTATATTCCAATAGACCAGACAATATTGCAGATTTAAAAGTTGGGATAGCGGATGAAATTAACAACATAACCCCTGAGATCCTACAAAATAGTGTACGAGAATTCCAAGATCGAATTGCTTATTGTCAATAACTGAATTGTGGTCGTTTTAAAAATTTAATCTAATTGTAAAATAAATTGAAAAATACTTCCTAAACATTATGTCACATTATTCCATTCTTCGTAAAGTTTCAAAATTTTCAAATTAAATTTTCTTAATTATGATTGCACCAAATTTGAAAAACTCAATATTGCTGAACAGAGAATGGAAATCCCTTTCGTACAACGTGCCACACTACCCCCCTTCTCATTTATTTTTTCCGAGGAGATGCTCATAATTTGAAGGGGGTGCAAGGAGGGGATAATATTTTCATACTGTGAATTGTCAAATTGACAATAGAAATCGACCTGTTGCAGGTTTTTCCAAACAAATACATAAACGTAAAAATGAATTTTTTTCCATACCGCACTGTATAGACAATAGTTGTCAATTCCAAAGCGAACTCAATTTCAAGTCATTCTTGTTCCACTCGGAAAACTGTAAATCATTCACCTTCATGTTGATAGAATAGTAAAAAATTAGATCAATACTATTCACCATCAAATATCTGAAGAAAAAAATCGGGATGAACGAACTCAAAATGTTTTACCGCCCGCTAGTAGAATTTCATACTCAATACGGGATATCTGAATGGAAGAAACATACATTTGTCCTGCAGATGAACTTCAAGCGATACAAGAAAAAAAAACGCTTTTTTACAAAAAAACTTTTTGAGAAATTTTTTTTTCTGAAATGAAAAAGAGACATACTTTTTTGACTGCTACTAGATGTCCCAGATTCCTTAGTTCTAGATATATTTTCCGAAGTATCATCAATTTCGTATACAATAACAAGCAGAAAATGCTGAAACTATAAATAAAGCGTTAAAACCACCCTCTGAATAGTTTAATAATTTTTATTTATGAAACTAAATAAAATCAAAATTTTTAGTGCCCATTTGTATATGTTATATCACAAAGTATCGTGATAGAACAATTCATTTATCATGAAGGTTACATTTTAGGGGAAGATTGATAGAAGGAATATGGGATTTTTCATGTATATATTTATGATATTTTTATTAATTTTCATTATGAATTTTGTGAAAGAATGAAAATGATAAAAAAAATCATCTACTAGATAAAGATTGGGAATTTATAAACGAGAGTAAGTGATACCTCACAATTTTTTTAAACTTATCATAATTCTTGAACCGGTTCATCACTTCTTATGATTGAAATAAAGGAAACTTGAAAATATACCTTTTTGTTCGTATTTTCTTTCCATAACATTGTTTACGTAGTTATGGGGTGGATGAACGTCTTAGTCATAAAACAAACATTTTGAGTTATATGCAGATGAGTCCGAAAATGGAGAAAAATGTATTCGTTGGATTTCGATTTTTTTAAATTCTCAAAATTCAATCTAAATTTGGTATTTTCATCATTTTAGACATTGATTATGGATATAAAGAAGATTTCATCATTATTTGAGGGTATTTTGATGGAATGTCTTCAAAATTCAGGCTGATAGCAACGAACACCTTTCGGAAGCCAAAGAATGAAATGATTTTTTTCATATTTTCAGCAGAATCACCACTTTTCATATAGTTTGGGAATTCGAAACCATTATTGGTGATATTCCGCATTTTCGCTCAAATCATATTCCGTACCAAATTAGTAGTTCTCAAAATCAAAATGGATTTTTTTTAAATATAACTTTTTTGTACATATTTACCTCTCACTGTCATTGTGGGCTCGATGAACGTCTTAGTCCTTACGGTACATATTTTGAGTTATTAAATGAAAAATTAAGGAAAAGGAATTCAACAGATTTCGATTGTTTAGGAAAAAAGTCATAATATTCAATCCGAATCAATTCTACGGAAATAAAAGGAATTTAGACAATTATTCGAGAGTATTTTGATAAAATGCCTACAAATGTTATGAAAATAGTATCAAATACCTTTCGAAAGCAAATGCACTAAAGAGGGGAAAAATAATTCCTTCAATTGTTTGACCTTGGTTATTCTGTGAAAGAAATTATTTTTTCCTTTTTAGTGCATTTGTATATTTTTTTCAGTCATTTTTATTCAATTCTTTTCAGTCATTCATGAAATCCATGATCTTATTGAATTCCGTGAAAAATTTATAATCTCCGACCCCAAAAAAACCCACATACCAATTTTGAATGGAATCGGACCATAATAACAAAACACGTCGCCCCACATACCATTTTTATTTTCATCGGAATCTGGCTATAACCACAAAACTCGTCGCCATATTGGTGCCGCTATCTTGAATTTATGAATTTCGACAAAAAATTCGTGATCTCTGTCCCTGAAAACTTCCATATGGCAATTTTGAATAGAATCGAACTATTCTCGTCCCCATATTGGAGCCGCCATTTTGTTGTTTCTCTAGAAAAAAGTCTATAATGCATTGTCACGGGAACTATGAACACCTGACAAATTTCACGTTAATCGGTTACTAGAAGTAGGTCAAATTTAACTTGTAAGATTTGATTACACACATCGGGACAGGTGAAACTAAATAAAAGCTTGTAAAAATAAACAATCCAAATTCCTTAAATTTGATAAAAATTATCGATAATCCATTGTAGATTTTCAAATAAACGGCTTGTAATATATCATATCCCAGGATAATTAGTAAGGTTTTAAAAAACAAAAAGGCCAAGTTTCTGATGGTTGGAAACGTCCGTTAAGTATGAATAAATATGTAAATAATAGTTCTCTGTCAACGTCTTTCGTGCAATTGTGATGTATAATGAAAATTCACAAACTAACATTTCAATGTATGTTCATTAAGAGTCAGTCATTACATACATGCAAAGAACAGTTTATTTCTTCAGCTACACGTAGAGTTTCATTCATCAACATACATAATACAAAAATATATATATTCGTGACCAGCAGTTATTCATCGAATTTATAATATTTATTTATCAACTTGTAGATTTAGGATGATTTCATCAATTTTAGTTTCATTGAAATAATGTTCCCAATAAAATCACTTATTATTACGTGTATAGATCTCATAAAATGGAAATAGTTGAGTAGTTGAAAAAGTTATTTGGAATATACCTAATAAACAGAGTTTTCCAAATGATTCTGCTTTCAACATCATATCACAATAAACGATTTATTTTCAAAGTAGACACTTTTCACGGTTATATCTGATTGGCTCTTGGTGCCATTTCAGCAAAGGGAGTTTTTCGTTCTTCAATATTTCTACCGATTCGAAATGCATTTTCTTGATTAAAAACTTTTTCACACTTTCGAACAAATCAATTAAAGTACAATCCAATCTGAACGAATCCGGATCTTCGATAAATCTGAAAAAAGTAAAATTTACGAGCCACTCGAAAAAAGTTACGTCAATTCGTTCAACAACAGGAAGTTTCAAGTACCAAAAAGACAATAGAATCTGGAAAGCGACTGAAATTTTCAATTCTTGCTTCCGTAAAATATGTTTACGAGCTCGATCTTGAAACAGAAGTTTTATATTTATTTGAAAAGTTGGTCGGATGCGGAAAATATTAGCTAAACCTATTTAGTATTATGCAGGAAGTTGTTTCCTTCATGTGACCGATATTCTCCTAGAATCAGCCAATTGTTTACTGGAGCACATTCATACATAATTTGAATTTTCCAGGGTTAGTGGAAAAAGTAATGCGAGAAGAGATACATTCTTCATTTCGAAGAATCATGTTCATATTCTTCAATTTTGCTGTGTTTATAATTTTTAATAGCATAATATATACCACCGGACTAAAGTGACCCTAGGGAACAACTACTCAAATAATTAGGTCACGATATATATACTAGTTTTTGTAGGAATTATGATTAAAATTAGGTGACCTGTGGATATAAATTCAAAAACGCCCGTCAATGTTACAATTCAATTTGACAAGTACCAGTTTAATATTTAATCAAATTGGGAGTCGAGCTGTGTGCACGTGGCATATTCAATAAAATATATTTTCCGGTGAACTCGTATTAACGAGTATGTTCAATCCACACGAAATCGATCGTTAACCTTCAATTTCTCTTTTAATGCATAATTGTGATATATAATATAATAATAACGTTTATTTGCACAATAATTGACTATACATATACGATGTAGCAAATAAACAAAAGGAATCTGCAAAGCCTAATGGCTGTGTGCAGAGTAAGTATTCACTTTAATAAATTAAAAATAGCATTAATGATTTAATGATTTATGTTACCTACATCTACTGCAATCAATATTCAAACCTTACAATACTACTACGGTAATAATTGGAAAATGAATAAAATGTAATAATAATAATTAATTTACCTTTTGATTCATAGCATAGATGTAGGTAACATACCAAAGGATGAAGGGGAATAAATTGTTTGCCCTACAATATATGAAGATCTGTACGTAGAGCATGACAGGATATGTGTACAGTTGATCCAGACACTCAAAGTAATAGCATATTCAAAGGACACATAATCAATGAGGGTAATAATTATAATATTGACTTAATATATTTAGATTAATATTTCATTAAATTAAAATATTTACATGGTAAGACAGTAAATGGTAAGTTTGTTAATTTCTGTTACATAGTAACTTTATCATACATACTTGAGGCATATTAGAATAAAATCACATTTGAAAGTGATGACATGTAGTATAGAATTGTAAAAATAAAATAAAATAAAATGGGAACAATTTCTTGTCTAACTATTTATCAATTATCGCACTATACAATTTATCGTAAGTAATAAACCCACAATAGCTAGAGCCGCGCGTAGGTTTTTCCTTGCCAAAAAGTATGTGTTATTATTTAAACTATTTTATATTTTCTTTGTGTATAATCTCAAATTGAATAGAATTGAGATATTAGAAGTTTGTATTGGCATTCTATGACAGTAGACTGCTAATGATCTTGAAATTGGTGCTCAGTATAAATTTTTTCAGATTCTTTTTGTACATATTGCGCGAGTTTATTTCAAATACTTCGTTTTTATGTTTTTTGGGTAGAAAGTTGAACGCTTTGACAAAAAGGTAAGTAAAGCTTCTCTGTCCAATTTTTTTTGTTGATTAAGGTATTTTCATGAAGTTTCCAGTTTTTTGTCTTGTAAAGTATCTATGATCCACGTTTCCAAGAAGAGCTTTGTAAGAATAAAGGTGGAGGAGTAGATTGTGAAATAATATTTGACGAATACTCAGGACTTCTGCTTCTGCATATATAGATTCACTAGAATAATTGGGGTATTTACTGGACATGATTTTCAGAAGACGCTTCTGTAGATTTTCAGGTTTAGTTAAATGTACACTAGCTGCTCCACGCCATGCTAAAATTCCATATTACAATCTAGATTCAACAAGTGCCGAGTTTATGATTTTCAGGTGGTAATTGTCTAATATTTTTTTGTAATATTTTAATTTGTATAAGAAGCCCCGTATAGTTTTTGTTACATTTTATAATATTTATGTCCCATTTGCGATGGTTGTCTATTGTTACACCCAAGTATTTGATATCATTTCTAGATTCTATTGATATGTTAGTATTTTTAATATCCAAGAGTGTGTATGGTGGCAGATTACTTTTGTATGATGTAAATGGGATAAAATTTTTTTGTCTGTATTAATCGTTAGTAATATATGATCAAATAATGTCAGAATTGAGATAGGTCACTTTCTGCCTTTATTCTCAAATCATCCCAATTATCATCCTGATAAAATATGGCAGTGTCATCTGCATAACTAATTATATCTCCAGTGGTACTCATGGTGAGAATATTATTGATATAAATCGTAAACAGTATTGGTCCTGGCACTGTTCCTTGTGGGACACCATATTCGACTCCTTTCTCATCACTTAGCTGATTCTGGTGCATCTGTGGATGTTTTAAAAAGACATGGAGGATGGAAATCGACAGCCGTCGCTGAGGGCTACGTTGAAAATTATATCAATGATGAAAAGAGTATTGCCGACATATTTGGAAATGGTGACTTGGAAGCAACCTAAATTACCGGATCTTCTGAAAACACTTTCAGGCTGTCGCATGTACTTCTACATCAAACAACGTCGCACAGCAGCATCCTGTCGATGGAACAAATCAATTATTCAATAAATTAGTTATATTTGAATATTCATAATTGAATATAACTTTCTAAAAAATTTTAGGTTTTCTAATTATGATCACGAAATTGATGACACTGACAACATCTTTACTTGTCAAATAGTAATGTTACATTGATGGTGTTTTCGAATGTTTTAATAATTATGCTAGGATACCCACTTCGGTCCCTAGAGATTCAATGAACCACTTCAGTCCCCTGTTTGGAGGGACTAAAATACGCACCTTAGTCCCGGATCAAACATCAATGGAAGACAAAATCCATTGAAAAATTATTCTGCAGGGAAATGAATGAATATTTTATGATTTTGTCTTTTCGATTTTCAGATCAATTTTTTTAATAAATGGAATACTAGCAAGCCAAAATGAATATTTTTCAAGTGTTGGGGCAATTAAGTTTGTTCGGTAAATAATGCCGTGTTATTTTCCCAAAAAGTTTTTCCGATAAATATATTGTGTTTTGGTGAGTACCATTGTCACGAGGAAATAGGTTGTATATAATCCAATGAAAGTATATAAAAATAATAAAATCTTTTCACTTGGTCAATAAACAGCATAATCTCAAAAGACAAAAAATAATTCAATCAGCTCACCCCCTCATTTCTCTCAGAATGCCTAACTTGATGATATTGATTCGAGTAAGGAGATACTTTCTTTGAAATGAATTGATTGTCAAATATGGCTACTACAATTTCAGCAGATTTTCATCTCGTAGGTATATGGTTAACAGTTTATCATTATGCACAATATCATTCAAGTGACACTTTCATAGGATTTGTTATATGCTAAGGACATGTAGACTTTGGAGACCAAGAATATTTGTCGGGCACTGCAAAACCCTAATGAGAACAAATATTCTTGAATGCTAATTGGTGTAATATTCCAGTACTCAGGGGTGCTTCGAGATCTACCCATAAATCTACTTGCTCTTGGAGAGTATTTGAAACAATGAGAAACAATGAATAAAAAAAGTCATCATCAAAACCATCAAAACATTTATAAAACTGAAGTGAATTTAAATGGGATTTGAATTGTTACTTGGGCACCCAGGATACTCAAGGCTTTCATCTGGAATATCAGTTGGTTGAAGCTATCATTCAAATCACATTCCAGTTCATTCAATCATGCTACTGAGATGATCAGTGAAATGCGCCAAGCCGCCTACGAAATCGAGAGGAAATATAAAGGCGTTGATTAAAATATTTCGTCGAGTCAGCCAAGCAGAATGAAAGTTGTTTCCTTTTTGCCAGCTATGGTATAGCGGGAGAAGAAAATATTATGCTTTTAAAACGATACCGCTTCGACTTGCTTTGACTTAGAACTCTTTCAAAAGGACAGAAGAGCGGTACGCGGAATAAATCGGTGAATGCTGAAGCAGTGTATTTGTACGAGTGCTTTGATAGAAATTTTTCATAGAAAAGGTGTAGATTCTAAGGCGTTCGTAAGAATTCCTTCTTGGGAGATGAAAGATTCTATTCAAATGACTCCGCGATGTACTTTGAAAACTCCCGATACTCACCTCACAAAATGTAGAATATAAAGTTTTCCGTGAAAAATATATGATATATTTATACCAACATATTAGTACTGGTATTAACTGGAATTCGATATTTTTCAGTAAGTACATGATATTCCGTAATTATCTATAATTTTGGGTATAGCATAATAATATACCCAATCTCATATACATTGGGGATATATTGGAAGCTAGAAGCTGAACAATCTATTATTTGTACCGCATTCGAGAAACTTTTTTTTTGAACAAAAACCATTTGAAAAGGAAATTTTACTGAAAAATTACGAAAGGGATTGTACATATGAGAAGTTAAAGTTAGTAAATGAAAAATGCATTCAGCGGGCCATTCACCGTGAGAAAAAAATCATTTTCCGGCGGGCTGTATGTCGTTTTTTTTGACATATTTGACAGGTGTCAGCTGCATCATTTTCTGACGGGAGTAACTTTTTGTGATTTTTCTCGGTTTTTCGCGTTTCAAGGCCAATCTGTTGAGTTACCACATATTTTTGGAATCTACGTAAGATTTCCAACATTTTGGTTGAGACCGAAAATCATACGACCAGTTTGGATTTTCGATGAAATTTACGCGACTTCAAAAATTTCACTTTTCAACTGTTTCTCTCCGATCGAAATTCTTTTTTTAGACTAATTTGGCTATTCTAAATCGATTTTCCGGAAAGCTGTATGTTGTTTTATTTTGAAATATTTGACGGCTGATAGATTCGTCATTTTCTGACAGGAGTAAATTTCTGGGATTTTTCTCGGTTTTTCGCGTTTCACGGCCAATCTGGTGGATTGAGTTACCACATGTGCTACAAGCCTATTAGCTTTTCTGTTGCCCATGATCTAGGTTGTCCTAATGCCTGGTTAACCACCATTATACGTTCTTCATGGCATTCTCATTTATCAAGCCCCTATGTTGTCCTTGCACATTGAAGGATAGCATATACTTTCAAGGATGATTTAACAAGTGACTTACTGGACTATTGGGAATATAAAATAACGGACACTCTCTCTGGTGTCGATTTTTGAAACTATACATAAGTACATTTTTACTTTCCGAAACATTAATGTTTATATTATTTTTAGCCATTGTTTACTTGACGAATCTCTTGTGATTGTTGACATTTAATGAAAATCTGGTTACCTGGTGAATGTTCTGTTGACTATTGTACGTCTTCGAGTGAAAAAATTTGTGATTCAAGTTCAAATCATTATTGTTGTGTACTTCGAAGTGACTGAATTTCATCTGTCAAATGTGAAAAATTAGGTTATTTTTAACTGTTGAAAGAGTATTTTTTCGATAAAACCGGCTATATTTTGTGCAAAGTTGTACCGAAAATGAGTGATTTGGTGTTTGTAGTTTGAGCTGGTAAAAAGAAGGAGGCATTGTGAGTGATTTTTGTTTGTGCAAACGGAGCCTGAAAATGACTTTATATATATCTCGGAAACGGTATGAGACCGCCGCGTTTTTCTCAAACAAGTCGAACAAGTGAAAAAACGATTTTTTGTGTTAGTTTTATTTTCAATTCGAACATTCACAAATAGTGTGTGACATTTTTTCAAAATAATTCATAATGATAATTCCAGATGACTTCACTGAGCTGCCCAGAAACTTCGGAAAAGTTTTTTTTTGCAAGAAAATTAGAACATACTCTGTCTCCTTCGAATGATATTGTCTTAAGATTTAAATACACCACTTCACGAAAGTCTTGGAATAAATAACACTATATACCCAAAAAAACTGTAAACGAATACAAAATAGGAATATTTTAAGGAAAACTTCAAACACAAGTTATAACCTCTGAGAAAACAGACAAACAATGTACTTATGTCTGGTTTGAATGTTTCCCACTCTGGCGCTGGCATTTAATTTCTAATTCCCAATTATCTCAGGACGTCAGTAACAACCCTTCGAGAAACTCGACCCTTTTGCAGAACAGCTCTTGGCATTCGCGAAGCAGGTATTCTGCAGTTTCAGCGGAGTTTTCACAGTGAAGGCCTAATTCACTGTCTTATCTATACTTGTTTCTTTGAGGTGGTTCCTGTAACCACTTTCAAGTCCTCAACCTGTTTGGTTTTCTTCGCAAATCGGCTCAAAGCTTTCTCGATTGTATTTGTTAATTCAATCAACTTCCCAGCATCGACATTTTCCAGCTTTGTCTCAGGATAGTTTGCAGTCCCGAATCAGTCTAATAGTCGCAAGTGTGTGACTTCAAATCTTTCAGTGCTGTTTGGCAGTCTGTTAGGATACATGGATCCATATTTTTGCCCCCCTGGTGCCTCTTATTAGGAATTCTAGGGTACATACATCTATAGCATTAATTTCTGCATTGTTTGGGATTTTGTAAGCTCAAATCCAGGATGCGTAACTCCCACTCCAGCCTACTCACCCATTTGGGATCAGTATTCCAAACTGATGCATCTTTTTCTGTATGTATGACAATTCCATTCTGTCGTATTTAAGTTCTCAATTAATCCTCAATTCTGGTATGTGCATTATGAAAACCCCGTATATTTTCCGGACGTATGGGAGTGGTGGGCATCCAACCATCCAGCAGATTATAAACAGCAGTTGAGGGCAGTTAGTTTGGGGTTGTTGTTGGTAATTAGCGGTGGTTGTAGCATGTCAGAGGCAGGCGTTACAAGCGACTTCCGATGTTATACGACCTTGTGCGTATACCTCCAACAGTCGCTCGGTCCCGGTCCCTATTTTTCAATTAGAACTTACACATTATTGCGGTCCATGTTCGGACATAAATGACACCGACACGCTCACTATATTTCATTCCAGCTGGTTTGGTAGTAATTGTCGATCAAGAACACATTTGGAAGACCATGCATTTTTTTCGAATTGTCACCACTGACGAGTATATTTGCACCTCTTGAGTATTATTTATCTAATCAGAATTTGAATTTCGGAACATTTTATCGGTCACCAGGTGGTAATGTTCTGGATCATAAGAAATGAAATGCATAAAGCACACAAAGTCGTCTTCATAAAGGTTCAATATAAATTGGTAGACCGACAGGCGAAAAACAACTACTTTCCTAGCAAATACCATGCAGAACGTTGAATGATATTCACCTGACAATCCATGCAAACTTCCATATAAATGGATATTGTTCGCAAATGTTTCTTTATGATAAGCTCGATTATGTTTAAATTCATGTCGTGTCCGCCTAACAATCCGCATACGGGTTCCAGGCTTTGGCCCCCATCAGTACGGAGTAGTCACCAACCAGAGATTCGGAGAGCTCTGGCCGAAGCGAGACACAACATAAATAAAATCATCATCGAGCTTAAAACATCCTTAGGTGCGTCGTTTTGATTTTTTTAAGTGTCATAGTTGAAATTTTCAAAAAGTTATTTCCAAGGAATAGCTGTAATATCGACTCCATCACGAACCCTGATGCCTGAAATTCTTCGTAACGGAAAGAAAAAACTCCCGGAATTGTCGAAAAATCGCGTTTCAATGGACAGCCCTTCTAATTATCGTTTATTTTCTGTATGAATCTCTCAATGTAATCCAGACTGAGAGATATCGCTGATGTTCATCTTCGCACAAAGTTGCTCAAATCACCTATTCATCGTTTCAGATCGAAACTAGAGATTTGTTCAGAAAACCATGTTCAAAACTCCGAAATCCAGCAAGTGAACTATGGAATGCTGCTTAATGTTTCATAACCATTCCTGGAACCCTTTCCAGGTGCCAGACTCCATTTGAATCGCGAAAAATACATTTCTCTAAGTACTCGAAAAGTTCCGAGGGAATCGTAACAGTCATTCCCCCTCTTACCCTACTCCCACCTTCGTCTGAACTCACTGGGAATCGACTAACCTTCTTCGTGAATAATTGCTAGAGGTTTAAGTTGAACGTGCAGCACGCTCTGTAAGAGGAGTCATAGGCGTAGGAAGAGGGATTTTTTAGTGTTTGGACTAGGCGAGAGATAGGCATTGAAAAAAGTGTAATAAAAAACCGATGGCGCTGCCATTCGATAAGGTTAATTTTACAATATATCCAATGATTTTGAAGTTATCATCAATACTGGTGTCATATCATGGGACAGACATATTTTTCATTGGAAAACCTAAACAGCATTTCTATTTTTGTGTACACCTTGAACTCTACGATAAAAAAATTCCCTGAACCTAGATAATATTTCTATGTGACCTTACTCAAATAAAAAAATATATAATCCAACTGGTTTGTTCAATTATAATTCAGATCTACAATACTTCTTAAAATACAAACTTCCTCTGGTTTATCAAACAAAAGCAAATATAGAATCAGACAGTATTCTTGGGTTTCAATATTTATATTGATACATTAAAAAAATATAACTGAAGAATGTCAAAATGCAAGGCACGTCATCGAAACTATACTCACAGATGTACTCCTAGATATATAAATTTTCACAGAAAACCTTTCTATAATTTGGGTAAGAGGAACCCTACGAATTATGGTGTCAAAGAAAAAAGCAGGGTGAACAGACATTACCAATCCATAGAAAAACATCAATGGTATTTTAGAAGAAAATTTCCGAATTAAATTTGATAGTCCATCTAAAAATAAAAAATTTTTCTTGAAATTGTACGATAAATCCTATTGAGTAAGAAAAAATTATGTTTATTTGACATTATATTTTCGTTGTTCAGGGTGTGCAAGAACTAGATTACACCTGTATATAAATAGATATACAAACTCTTGAGATCTGGGGACCATGATCGTCGAAGATAAACAAAATATTTTCTTGGTCGTGGTGACATCCTCAATAGTATTCCTATAAAATTCACCTAAAAATTTATCTAAATATTAACGTTATATATTCCCAGCTGTTATAAAAACTGCAAGTGTCCAGATTTATTATCAAATGAATATAAACATGAAATTAATAATGATTTTCATCGACATCGACTAATATCATGAATATACTCCAAAGGAGCAATAAACATACAAAGACATTAGACACACTTTTGAAATTTAATTAGAAAATATTTCAAGATTCACCACATCATTTCAAATTTTCCACTTTGAAGTCACGTGGTAGTATGTTCTGAAATATAATACGCAAATAGTTTGGACCAATTAGCTGAAGTAGGTATGTGATTGTGAATCTCCAAAACATTAGCATTCCTCGTATTATAGGAGTAATGGAATTTCATGTATCCTATAGTTGAAATATGTAGAGAGAGTAATGTGAGTATTCCCAATTCGAAGTTCACAAGTGGGGCATTTTTCTACTTTAGCTAATACCCTCGAATTTTTTTGTCAGTTATAACTCGACTTATTCGCAAAGAGTACATTGTATGATCAGAAGATTTCCAGGAAACCTGCAAGGAACATTTTTCCCGGGTATACGTACGACACTGACCCCAGAACTGGAGCAGGTACTTGTTCTAAGTTTGTTTAAAATTCATTCGCTTTCTTAACGAATATTCAGCGTGTAATTTCGTTTAAACGCCAGCTAAGTGCATTACAAGCGCCTTGAGACAATATTTCAGTGAAATCACAGTGTTTATACTTTTCGCTAAGAGCTTTTCATCGGTACTGCACATGCAAATTCTCCTATTTAGCTGACTTTCTCGCTCTGGGAGAACAGTTGTCGGATGGAAATTTGAAGATAGATAGATTTGAGTTAATGGAAAACATATTTCATTTCATTCATTGAATTACAATATGTCGTCATCTGTAAACTCAGACAATTTATACATAACTTTTGTTGGATCTTTCGCATTATTGATACATTTTTCAGTGGAATTTTCCTTCTAATTCCATTTCATGGATTAATAACGTGTACTCGACCTCACTAACCAATTCAATAGGCTCGGCTCCCAATAGCTATTGAAATCGTACACATGTTCATCGATGTACAAAGGATTGCATTTAAATAGAATCGGATTGATCAGGTCAGTATTCTGCTCCCTTATTGGAGAGCTAACAATGATGTTTTCTGACAGGCTGCCGCGTGGATTCGATTTGGCTGAGTTCGACCTACTGGGAACTGAACGCCGGATGGTTTCAGAGAAATACCTCCCTTGATAATCGAACTATTCATAATTGATTGGAATATAATTATTCCTGTGATTTGATTGGTTAACCCTTTGTTGCCTGACTAATCAAAAATAGAAGTATTCCAATTTTTTTTGTCACCAAGTCTATTGAAATTATTTCTAAAAAAATAGAGGTGGTACTTGAAGTACCGGTAGGCATTTGGAAGAACATTCAAATGGTAATTTTTTTTTATATAAATTAAAGAGGCTTCTTATGCTTATACAAAATATTCAAATCATCAGAAATAGTTCTTTATTGAATGATAAGGTAGCATAGTTCGGAATACTTTACAAACGTAGCACACATATTGTTTATCATCGAGTAAATCCTCATAAGTGATTTACTCAATAATTAGGAGTTCTGCATCGTCTAGAGGTTTATTCTTTTGATACTTCTCATGAGTCAATTCCTTTGATGTCGACTGAAAGACCATACATGAGCAAACACAATTGAAAGAATTGTAGCCTGACTACTTCAGAGTATGGTACCAAAAATAAAAACTTTTTAACAAAAAATTAAACCTACGAAATACGGAACTGAAAAGTAAAAAATAAAATGAACCTTAGTCTCAATAACTAAGCTCCTAAACTAATGTAAGTAACTCATTCTGAGTCGGCGCCAAACGAACAAGCAAATCAATTAGGTAAGGCGTAAAATGATGGCATCGAGTTGACATTCTGATAATTTTTTTGAAGTAATTTAACGATTTTCGTTGAGTTCGTTTGGCTCCGACTCAAAATTAGTTACTTACATTAGTTCAGGAGCTCAGTTATTGAGACTAAGAAGGTTTATTTTATTTTTTACTTTTCAGTTCCGTATTATTTTCAATTTTGTGCTGAAATCTACTAATTACTACCCAATTGTTTTTTGATTACTTCCAAAATACTTACTCACCTACCTTACTTCAACTATTAGCAGTTGAATAATATGATTATCTACTTTTACTATTTGTTGTAATATAAATTATTTTTGTTGTTCTGGTTAGTTTATTTCATTACTTTGTATATCATTCCATCTTCTCATAGAATATAATGATTGTGACGGATGTGGAACAAAAATAATGACAGTAGCGATCTGTCATTGTCAACTACATATGTGTGTGCCAATGTTCACAAGTGAAAAATTATTTATCCCCTATTTTTCCACCCGTAAGGGTAGATAATTCCATTCGAAATCGAAATACGAGGTATACTCTATCTATTAAAAAAAGAATCATCGAAATCGAAGAACCCAGTACAAAGTTATGCCTGATAGAATCGGTAAACGGACCAGAATTCAGAGGGTGAGTGATCAATATCCTTCATTTTGCTACCGTTAGGGGTGGATTTAATTTTTTAAATGCAAATGGGACCAACTTCGAAGATTACCCTATTTACTGAAAAAAGAATTATCGGAATCGGATTTCTTAGTGAAAAGTTATGCGTGGTCATATATAAAAAAATATATACGCGTCGACTAGAGAATCTCCTCCTTTTTGGTTTCGTCAGTTAATAACCATAAAACAATAGAGCTACTATTCACTCCATAGAATAATTCACCACATTCGTTTATGAACGTTTCCTCAAGTGAATAGTGCAACTACACTCATTTAACAATTTCGCCCAACCGATAAGTTATGAAATGAACAATGCATGTGCTGTTCTATAGCGGCAACTCAAGTAAACTCCAGAGTACCATCCGGCTGGAAGAAGCTTAATGGTAACAATAATTTATATGAATAAATAAATCCGGTACTTCAGAGTACCGTCCGTCAACAAAGGGTTGATACGCAGTTTCCATGATATCGTTTGCTTTGAGTGAAAAACTCTAGCTTTCCGTACCAAAAAGTCAGGGATGAAACATCAGTGGGCTATTCTCCTTCTGAAATGGCAGATATCATGATTTATTTATTGATTCTGAAATCACCATCAATTTCCACCTACTACAAACGTTACATGAGTAAGATAATTTTCATAAAATATAATCATAATTGAAAAGGGAAACAGTCTTGATTGAATATTGATTAAAAAGAGTTTTCTGTGAATTGAAAAATTAAAACATTGATAGTTTTTTCAATTTATGAGTTTGTGGCTGAGCTTTCTAGGTGTTAATCTTCATGTGCAAATCAAAATATTCTAGAAAAGGGGCGCACATGAGTGTACCATTAAACTTGTTTTCTCTGAGTTGGAGTTGTTGATATTATTAGATAATGTGAGTACTGTTTTATGTTATTGAAAGTATGAGGTCATGAAAGTGCGCGGTACATATTTGAAGGAGTCGTTAAAATATACCTAGGTTGGGCGTTGTCTTCTGTCCCACCATCATATGTTTTGCTTTTTTTACAGGTTTTTATTGAACCTCACAGTCTGTTAGTTAGTATGTTTGGGACAAATCTTGCAACTGAATTTTGACCCACTTCTAGTTGTCCGATTAACGTGAAAGTTGGCAGGTGTTCATAATTCCAGTGACAATGCATTTTTCGAATTTTGTTAGAGAAATAAAATGGCGGCTTCAAAATGGCGGACGAGTTTTGTGTTTATGGTCCGATTCGATTCAGAATTGGGATGTGGGGGTTTCCGCGGTAGAGAATCATGAACTTTTTGTCAAAATTAATAAAATCAAAATGGCGGCTCCAAGATGGTGGACGAGTTTTGTGATTATGGACCGTTTCTATTCAAAATTGGTATGTCGGGTTTTTGGGATCGGAAATTATGAATTTAGAAGATTATTGTTTTTTCTCGAAATTCATGAATTGAAGATGGCAGCTCCAGGATGGCGGACGAGTTAATCTTCAGATGGTCTTCTAATTGAAGAACTAGACTAGATAGCTTAATACTTACAGGAAATAGGCCTCATAATAACGATGCTTCAACAAAAATGCATAGATTAAGGCGTACCAACTGAAAAGCACAAAATAAAATAATTGTTAAAAAACCTTTTTAAAGATAAGCTTTCATTCAAATGCCCTAAAAGCTAAAAAAGTAATTGCTTTGGATGCGTGACGTAGATTATTTCGTGAGTTACAGATTCAACAGCTCATCGCTTTTGTATTAGAACTGAAAATTTTGCGCGACAAGCTTTTAAATATTTAACTCACGAAATAAACTACGTCACGCATCCAAAGCAATTATTTTTTATATATTTTATATTTTGGGGCATTTGAATAAAAGCATGTCTTTTAGAAGGTTTTTAATAATTATTCTATTATATCATGGGTTCTACAGGTCCAATTAAGATTTCGAAATCATGAGACTTCGAAAGTAGAAATATCCGTCAAAAATCAGTGAATATATTTCAAGAAGACATTTTGTGTCCCTACTCGGTGAAACTTTCCTAGAAATAATTCAATTTGAAAATATGAACTGTGTTTCTCTAAATACCATTCACAACGGATCAATAATGGTTCAAAAACTAGGAAAATCGAAAAAATTCACCAGGATCGAGTCTCGACTCGAACATATTCTGAAATGTTTCGGAACCCTTTCCATGAAGGTGGATTTGTAACTATGAACAAGACACGCTACCCTCGATATACGATCTATATCAACAAGATCCCATTCGTCTTCTTCTCTGTCTCCCCAAAGTAATATCGTGATGTTTCAGCGTAAATCTTGGACTTGCCGGCCATCGACCGTCTCTACGGCTGCTGGCCGCCGCACACCTATCCCGTGGCCGGTGATGGAGTTTACGTATTCGAGAAACGTCCGCCATAATTCAATGGACGCACCGATAGACACGACGATCCGGCTGCGAAACGGCCTACGCCGCGTGTTAAATGGTCCGTCTAATGCGATTATTGGAGAAACCACTGCGAAACAAATTATTACGAGTGTTCGATCCAACACAACAACTAAACAAATTCAAACAATTATAGCCCCCCCCCATAGTATCTTTTGAACGGATCAATAGTTGTCAACCAAATTTGTCACGCTTGTATCGGACCATAATTGCCACTCTCTACGATACTTGTCTCCGTCACAAGTGTGACGTCATTTTGGGGGAAAAATCAAATGGGGATGCTGTTTTTTGACACCTCTTTTTAAAGATGTCTCAATTCTGTATCCAAGTGTATACATTTCTGCTTACCGTTGAGGGATATACAGTCCTTCTCAAAAGTCCCCTCCTTCCCCTCTTATTTTTGGAACGATTATACATAAACAAGTGAAATTTGAAATCTGAATATTGAAGGTTGTAAACTTCCCTACTAGTGATGATAGATGACGAAATCGTCGAAGATGACGTCACAAGGCCATTGTGACCAATAATTTTGAATGGAACCCTACGGCAAGCGACACCTCTTTTGAAAGGTATCGAAAAAACCTATTCAATGATACTAATTTTGTTTGTGTTTATGGCAGTTTTGGCAACTCGCTTCTGAAAAACGCAAAGCTGTGATGAATTATATCAGTTAATACTAAAATTCCAAATTCAAGCTCCGCCTCTGGATAGTTGTCAAATAAGCTGACGTTTTTGTTAGTCTAATTCGACGTTTTTGTAATTGTCCAAGTTTTTGTACATTTAATAATTTGTGTATTGTTGATCGAACGTTCAACTGTTTCAGCAGCTTTTGGTACTTTTAATATTTTTGTACATTTTAATAATTTGTTAAACTGTTGTGATCCGAACGTTTAAGTGCTTCAAGAAGCGAAATGGTACGTGCTTAGGTGATAAGTAGCAGCGATCCTAATTCTTGGTGAAACTGGACAAAATATTCATGCAGCAGAACGCATTTTTAATGAGAGGTTTTCCGATCGCCCCGTTTCGAGGACTTATTTGAGGGAGCTTCTCGTGAAGTTTAAACAACGGGTAGTATTAATGATGCGGAAACGATCTGGCTAGACCACAAATTTCTGATGAGAAAAAATTATATACTGGCAGAAGTAATAGTTAATCCTACTTCTTCAACAACTCACGTTGCATCTACTTGTAAAGTCAGTCGAAGTACACAGGGTGTTGAAAAAAAACAAATTTCATCCATACAAATCAAAAATGGTTTATCAACTCTCAGACGACGACCCAGACCGAAGACTAGAATTTTGTGAAAATATGGAAACTAAAATTAACCAACAGCCAGACTATGTCAAAACAATTCGTTTTAGAGACGAAAGTACTTTCTTTCTGAATGGAAATGTAAATACACATGATGTGAGGTATTGGAGTGACGCAAATCCTCACCTGTTTCGTGAAACACATACCCAATTTCCCCAGAAGGTGAATGTTTGTGCAGCTCTTTTTTAAAATGCTAATTTAACTGGTGAGGTTTATCTGGAGCTGTTGCAAAATGCAATAGAACCGTTGATCCTTGAAATTTTGGAAGATAATCCAGATGAATTCAGTAAGAGTGCAGTAAGACGGTATTTGGATGAGGAGTATCGTGGTAGATGGATTGGACGTCGAAGGTTCAACGGAAATAGCCAGCTCGATCAACGGACCTCACACCTTTGGATTTTTTTCTGTGGGGGGTACCTCAAATCGGAGGACGTTTCAAAACAACGTATTGTTGCAGAAAGTACGAGAAGAGTTTAAAAATAGGATATTTCACTGTCAGGAAGTGAATGGAGGTCACTTCGAGCAATTTATTTGAGTAGATTCTGATTCTTAAATCTGTAATTAATATCATACCGAATGAAATTTAAATTTTAATGTTTACTAATGAGCCATCAAAACTGCCATTAACACAAACAAAATTAGTTTCATTAAATTCGATACCTTTTAAAAGAGGTGTCGCTTGCCGTAGGGTTCCATTTGAAATTATTGGTCACAATGGCCTTGTGACGTCATCTTTGACGATTTCGTCATCTATCATCACTCGTAGGGAAGTTTACAACCTTTAATATTCAGTTTCCAAATTTCACTTATTTATGTATAATCGTTCCAAAAATAAGAGGGGGGGAGAGTACTTTTGAGAAGCACTTGAGCATTTGAAATCCTGAAATATTTTCTGTACTTTCACAATACACAAAACAACAAAAAGCATTCAGATCATGAAAAATATAAATAGTCAGTATTTATTACTCACTGATTATTATGTACTCATCATCATCTCAATAAGTGATCAAAATGTTCTTCCATGACTTTCTGAAAATAAAAAAAGGCTGTTTCCGAACTCGTCTCTTACATTTCACAGTATTTGAGGCGTTATATTTGCACACTCGTTTCTTATGCGATTTTACGATACATCTGTTGTTAAAGGCTCAGTATCATATACTTCAGACTTCCGATATCACCAAACGGTTCCATAAATGAGATATATGATTTCGTTTCGCAGCATATTTGGGTATGAATTGTCCAGTTAAATTGCCACCTATGAATATGGAATCATTTACATGATTACCTAAAATGTCTGCCGATACATTCACTTTCTGTGAAAACTGAATGTGCTTCTCCAGAGTCCATAATGAAAAAGAACACTCACTGAAACAAATGTTTTTTATATAGTTGGGACGGTTTCTGATTCTATTTTAATTTTCGAACCTTCACTATTTTTCGTAAATATTTGCTTACTTGAAAACAATGATATATTTCTGGATCCTGCTTGATACTCGTCTTGTTATTTTGTATATTTCCTTCTTCACAAAACATGTATTTCCAACCTTCAATTTATTTTTAAACACAAATTTATAAACCTTCCTTTTTTTATATGTTCTTCATTTCTCCCTAGACACCATTCGATTCCATAAAATCCCATAATCTATACATAAGTGAATGAGGGAATTTCACCACCAGTGTTTCTTGGGTATTATCCTATTTGACTCCAAATTATAAGTGACTTATCCAAATATCGTATCTTGGCGTTCATGTACTACATGCGGACAGACATGGTGCCATTAATCCACTTTCTGGTGGTTTTCGATTAATTTTCACTACATATTCTGAATCGTATCGTTTACTCCATATTCCATAAAAATATTGGAAAGAGTGGGAAAACTTCGGATCTCTATAGCGCTACCTAGAGGAGACTTTAGGAACCATCATCAATAATCGAACGGCCCCTCCTCACGTTGGCCAATATATTGGCCCATGGTGCTGGCCAATACGTACGGCCAACATGTGGAAGGGGTTTTTGTGTCACGTTGGTAGGTATTGGAGCGTTGGCCCACGCTTTGGCGCGAGATCCGAGTGGTGTCGGTTTTTCAACACAGATCAGAGGGTATTGACGGGTTGTTGGCCGCCGCGTCCACACGTTGGCCACACGTTTAGTTTGCAACGAGCTCCCAGAGTGATTTCAGTACACTTCACTCTGTTTCTGTACACACTTAGGTAGTACTTATATGCAGTCAATAAATAAAACCGCAGCAGAAGTTAGCACCTCGATTACCATTTCAGCTTTGATGTCCGCACATTGGCCTGAAGCGATGCAAACTGAACGACCTTCCAACGTGTGGACCAAATTTGTCCATTGGCCAATAATTGGCCAACGTGAAGAGGGGCCTTGAAGAAATAGTTGCGTCTCAATATTGAACTGTTCAGAATACACATTGTGAGTTTTAGTGCATCTGTTGCAGAAATAAATATAGAAATGATTTGACAAATAATGTGCTAAGCTTGGAACAGAATAGACACACGAAAATGTACACTACAACGTTTTCCAAAGAATATAATGGCAGAATCAACAAAACACGATATACTGGTTCTATCTCGGTAATGGTTTTTAGATAAGAAGCGGATGCACGCGTTTTATACAACCCATAAACATGGCATGCCTTAAAATGAAATATAGTTTGCTCTGCCATCGTTACTGTTACAATAGCGGTTAGCTTATTCGCATGAAATGTTAAAATTTAAAGTGTTTTGCATTCTAGATGATTTGTCAGTCTCATATTTCATTCAGTTCATTTGGATGTTATGTGGTGAATGAAAACTTTCGGGTGGGATAGTTATTCAATTTCCATGTGTGAATTTTCAATCGCGAGCCATTCTGCATGTCCAATATTGTAGAAACATGTTTTCCTGGCATTACAGAAGAATTTTAATTATTTACCCAGCGACTCAAGAGATTGGGTATACAATTCAATATTCGATTTTCTTCATTCCATTTCAACATAGCTTACGGGCTAAATTGTTGCAGTTTTATTCTTCAGTACTGTCAACAACTTTATCCTTTATTGAAATAAGAGGGGTGTTCATCGAATCCAATGTTGAAAAAAATTTGACTTAAGGTCACTATATATTCTGTCAGGTGTATCAAAGGGTAAACGACAAAACATTATTTCACGTTTTTGTTACAAAAAAAATGTTTTCCTCTTTTTCTCATAAATATATTCATACTGTTACAAATTCCATATACAACCGAAAATACTACCTTTTTTATTTCTTGAATATGGTTCAGGGTTTAGGCATACGTAGTTCTTTATCAATATTTCAACCATACAATGGCTGTTTCTAGGTTGGTAATAATTTTCTGCAGAATCCTATGAATGGTATATTTCGTTCTTCATCATAAAAGCAACCTAGATAATACTATGATATTTTTTTATAAGGATATTTTCTTTACTTTCGTCATTGCTTTCAGTTGAATTCAAACTGCAAACAACTCTTTTGATGAACGTTTGCCTTTCTCAAAACGTTATTTCAGTACTCTGTATACAGGAATATGAAATTCAACGGCAAATACATCACTTTTAAATCTGGTAACATCTCACTAGTGAGGTTGAAGGTTATGATAATCCCATAAATAATCCTTCTATTTCCACAGCTCGACGGATGCTCTGATTCTCCACCTCAGGATATTATTTGAATATATTTTGATATTTAAACACATTCATAAGTGTCTGACGAAAAGAATCCAAATCGAACTTTTTGAGTTTATTCACAATTTATAAATGTCACCTGTCCACATTGCAGAATAACAAAACACAACAGATACTTTCTGTCTAATCCAACCACGTAACAGAATAGCAAAACAGAAGTGACACTTGAGAATGAATGCTTTCAGCAAAGATATGTATTGTTCTATGATTAGAAAGAGTTCTGTGGATCGGTTTTTGGAACACATCTAGGTAAATCAGGAAATTATAAAAACATTGAAAAGGGAAGTAATGATATTTGTTAGGGAAGAAAGAAATTGGAATTCATCAATTTCTGTTCCTGGCTTCACTGAAAATACTCGTGGTTGGTGATAGCTAATCAACTATACCATCCCTATACAAAGCAGTAGAACAGCTTTGCTGAGAAATGAATATAACTTCACAATTTCAAAAATAATTCAAGAAATGTATGTTTTAGTAAACTTTGAATAAACCAAAATTAATTAAATATAAAAGTAGGTTCGTCAGACATGTTTTACAAATATATTTTTCTTTTGTCTGATGGTATAGTTCTGCCAGGTCGTCGATCAGAGATTCCTTTGATCAGATTTTGATCAGATCTCTTCATCTTTTCCAATCATCTTTAATTTCAATAGGATTTTTAATCCAGATATGAGATCGATCAATAAACAGAAATAGACAACACGAGTTAACTCTTTGTACAGAAGTTAAATGAGACCACTGGTTGCTAAATGAAAGCTAGTTATTAATAAACAAGTTAGACTGGCAGAATTGAATATCCCATAGGAGGCAGAGAATCGGAGGATCCCCAGAGCCAAGGAGGTCTTGGGGAAGCTTGGATCATCAACTATTGGATCAAACCAAATATTGGTTATTGAGATTGGGATGCCAATGAAGATCTTTGTGAACGGACCCGTAACAACGGAAACTTGTAAGGTTAAATACATTTGCAAGTGTTCGAACATGAAAAACCATATTTTATTTGGGTACCCGTTTACATTAGTCTATGAGATGAAACAGTATTTTGCACTGATTTTTTAAGGTGGAAATTTTCTTTTATATGAATCCTATAAAGAGGTTTGTTTATCATGAACCAGAAGTTGAAGTGTAATTTTAAAGGTTCAGAATTTTGTGATTTGGGGAATGTTTCTCATACAGTGAGTTTATCTACAGAAATTGATAGAGAATAAATTGGGTAAAGTATTTTCAACTGTAGATGGCGTCCAAATGTCAACTTTATAAAACCAACTTCATTTTCTAGGCAATATACATTTTTGAAATTTCTAATCACGTTACTAATTGAACCACGGCCCTCGCTTCCGCAATAAGAGTTAGCCACTTGCACCTTTTTAGGAAGGATTATTTTATAACTTTGGAAAATAAATAAAATATAATAATAATCTTTATTTCCGTTTAAAAGTTACATTGTATGGAAATTGTCAATAACTGAACCTTAAAGTAAAATACAGGAAAACACATTAAATTAGAAAAACTAACAAACTGAATATTCAGTAGACTTATAGTTAGTTAAAGTTACATTTAAAATTCCGACATTGAATAAAAACAGTTTTGCAATAAAAATAATATCAAATCTTTCTCCAATAGTGAGATATTTTTGAAATTTTTAATATCTGTAGGCAAGCTATTGAATATATTTGAGGGCATACTATATCAACTTTTGCAAATGGAATATACACGAAGGGATATACATTTTTCCGGGGAAATAAAAGCTTCAGAAAAAAAAAACGATATCCAATGGATAAACCATGTGAAAATCCGTGAGATGCATGGAAATATTATCTCACTTAAGTTCAGTGAAGAACTTGTTCGTGAGTATACCTCCATCTTTCATTTATTTGTATGGTTTGAATATTTTTCAAAGGATACAGGTATATCATTAAAGTTTTGGTTGAATATTCTTCAAAGGAATAGCGCTGGTTAAAAAACAAATATAAATATAAAGAACGCTGCTTATAAAATTACAGAATGTCGTTCAGTTAAGAACGAAATATTTACATAAAATTACATTCCATAAGACACATGATAATAGTAAACAAGTAGATACAGTAAATGACATATTCGGGAAGGTTTCAATGTAGTGGAATGAGGGAGATAGCAAGTATAATGAATCAACAGTTGATAATGCTGTGAATTATTGTCTGTTGATTCATTATACTTGCTATCTCCCTCATTCCACTACATTGAAACCTTTTCGAATATGTCATTTACTGTATCTATTTTTCATAATAATGAGGTTGTAATGTACTGAGATAGCTAAGAGTATATAATTATACTAGTGATGGAATATTGCCTCAAACATACCCGATTGTAAGCTTCGAAATCGGAAGTTCATTGGTTGAAGATTTATAAAATGTGTATTTTTCCAATAGTATCAGAAACTCAATAGTATTCTCTTTTTCCAAACTCAGTAATCATATAGGAACTACGATATTTCTTTAATATTTATTAGATACTTAATTGAAAAATTCATTATTATTAGTATTAATGAAGAGCAAAATTGAAATAATTTCCGAATTCGGCAACATTTTGGTTAAAAAAGAATAATTGGTCAACAATATTTGGAAAGACATTCTTTTTCTGTATTAGATAACATATTATGAAAATAATGTACACAGATTGTTTCCAAAATTGATTATGGATATTGGATTATATTTCATAACGATAAAAGCATATATCGCGAAAATATCCATTGACATGAATATATTCTTTTATTACAACAGTCCCAGTAATGAATGTACTTTTTTCCATTCAAATAGAAAAACTTATGGATGGAAAATATGTTCATGACGAAACTGTTGAAAAAAACTGAACTTTTCTGATTAAAAACAAACTAGAACTTTGCTCAAACTTCAATCTCCCATGTAAATTCCTTCATCACCTTTCAAAACTTCACTAATATCGCATTTTCTCCTTATAGGAACAGACAGTCAGCGCGCTCCTCTCAAGGAGAGAATTTTAATACAATGTCTAAGTGGCTCGTAGTAAACTTGCCTGAAATTACCATAATATCACTTAGGATGCCACAGATTCCGTAGAACATATGTAGCATAGCTACGGATCTAATCGATTAAACCAAATATTCGAGGATGCAGAGTGGAGAAGCTGACCAGTGGCGGATCCATACATAACCTTGAAACCTTTTCCAATAAATATCGAATATAATAAAAAATCCTCAATTCGCGATATAAACCAGGAGTCCCATATTCAATGTGCAACAAATATATGGCTTGATGGAGTGAATTGACGAAAATGTTTTCCACAAAAGTTCGAGAAGTTCATAGAGGCTATAGACCAAATGTGTCTTTTTAATTGTCACATATTGAGCTGTATTTTTCTTAATACACGAATCCTGGGCTGAGCATCTAGATCGGTTGCGATATTTGATTCATTTGATTGGATAGAACGTATAGACCAATCAATAGAGATTTTTTCGTGACAAAAATACTACCAGGAAACCGATACGAAAGCCGGTCCGTAGTTATATCCTGTTATGTTTCCTACTCCCAACTGTCATGTTATAAACATTCAATAGCTATTTTTAGGACAAGGGAGTAAAGCGTAGCATTTAATCATGAACCTGGATGTTGAGCGCCTCAACCAGGCGAGTGATTAAATGCGCTTTACTCACGTGTTTTGAATCTGATTTTTTCCATTTTCGCAGAAATCAAAAGAAATTATTTTGCAATTGTTGCGTGAATAACTATTGTGCCGTTGACTCGTCGAAACAAAATTGCTACCAGCCTACTAAGAATGAAAATGTGCGCTACTGTTGCTTGTGTTGCATTTAATTTGGAAACCAGCCTACTCAATACGAATAATTCGACACCTTTGCTGCGCTATGAGCAATGTGTATGATGGTTGTTTATTGTTAACCTAGGTAACACTTTTCATCCCTTATGATTGAAATATTTCTAATCACTAGTGATTAGAAGTACAACTTCTCTCACAAATTTGAGTTGAAATATGTCATATTTTAGTCACGAAAATGTTTTTTTTTATTGTTTTTAACTCAAAAACTAATGAAGCAATTCGATCGGATTATTAGTTTCGGAGAAAAAGCAGAAAAAATCTGCGTTTTTTCAACACCACCCTTTTTCAAGTTATGAAGCAGGCTCTCCACTACATAGTAGTGATTGATATGTACGTTATGTGTGAAAAACTCAGGCACTGTTGGATTATTAGTTTCGGCATAATTGCAATTTGATTTTTCAATGCATTTTATTGCAGCAGACCTGGATGCGTCCTAGGTGGTCCGATTTCAGTTTTTCTAAAAGATTTTGAGAGTTGGAGTATGGTACTACAGAATAACTATTCTCATTTTGCGTTCAAATGCTGCGGAATAGGTGAGAAATACTTGCAAACATGACCGAAAACCGGCGAGTGCATGAAAGCGGCTCAGGAATGGGGGTAGAGCAGCATATTCATAACGGGCGCTGCGCGCTTGTATTACTATACATTCGCTTCTCCGCGTCTGCTGCTCTACTACTCAGCCGCTTTCACAATAGAGTTTATTGAAAAATTCAGATTGCAATTATGCCAAAACTAATGATCCGACAGCACCTGAGTTTTTCACACATAAAGTACATATTGATCACTACTATGTCGTGAAAAGTTTGCCCATACAACTTAAAGAGTGGCGGAGGTATGATTTGAAAAAAAAAACTGTTTTTTCCGAGTTTTTTCCGTTACTAATAATCCTATCGAGTCATTTTCTTTGCATTTAGATTCTCTACAATTCGTCCATTGATTGATCGAGATTGCCTTATTAGTTTTTGAGTTACGGGTCAAAAACTATAAAAAATCAAAATTAAATGCTTTTAAATGTTTGTAACAAAGTAAGCAATGACAGTTGGGAGTAGGAAACATAACAGGATATAACTACGGACCGTCTTTCATATGATGGCGCAGTCGGTTTGGTAGTATTTTTGTCACATAATCATTAAGCCATTGGCCTAGTATTCCAATGGATGGATTGGTAATGAGAGTTCATTTTGGTGGCTCGAGACCTTTGCTAAACCTCGTCGAAAGGTTTTGGATATTTAGGGCTACAGTAAGAGATCCGCTATGTTTTTAGATCGAATCAGCCAATACGTGTATCACGTAGTCAGTCAAGTCCCCTGTAGAAATATAATGGCGAAAACAATTTCTTATTCAAATTATTGCTTTTTCAATAGTCGCCCATGTTGGTTGAATGTAATCTTTACATTAGAAAATATGACCATAACGTTCCAATGTTTTTTTAGATTGAAGTTCACAAAGATCTCTTCTTATCGAGAATAATACATAGATATAAAAATTAATTCAAAAATACGAAAACAAACTGCTAAATATAAAATAATTTCAAGATGAAAATCTTGATTCAAGTCCGGGACTCGAAGTGATGGCGCATTTGCTGTTTCCGTTGGAGGAAAATTCGGAAAAACCCACAACACCATCAGAGTTCAGATCATCAACTTTCTCATAGAAAAGGACACATGCTCCCTGGGAGATGAGAGAATCAATCTTAGAAAATACAGAGGTGCCAACAATAAGAATAAGGGTGTTTGCAATATGCCGTATAGTGTCCGTTGGAGAAGCCGTTGGGTCAAATCTAAATTTTGTATGGAAAAATCAATCACATTGTCCAATTTACCACCATCTGTGGAAGGAACACGTTTCAAATGTATAACTAAATTTTTTGGAAATGTTTGTATACGAATTATCTTGAATTCTCTTTTCGTTCCAAAAGTCGAACAGTATGGGCTCTTGCATCGTCAGTCACAGTCTCCTCTTCTGTCAACAGTTCAATACAATGTGTTGAATTCACGACTTCGTTTGGAAAGTCTGGAATGGGGATTGAAATAATACAGAAAGGTTCAAGAGTAACGAGCAGTAATTACAAAAAGAACATCTCAATATAGACTTCAGCTGACCGCAAATGTATCCACAATTTTGGGATTATCAGCCGACAGATATCTTGTCCAAGAAATGAAAACTTTTTGATTATCATTCATGGTAACAAAATCGTTAGGTGATGGATGATTCTCTGCACTGGACTCGTTTAAATCTTCATGTGAACCTACGCGAAGGTATCTTGGAAACTCTTTCGAATCTGCTGGGACGGTTATAATCGAAGGAAGGAGCAGAATTTATGACGGATGAAATGGGAAGTATCCACCATTTTTCGAGAAGAATCAGGACTCCAGATATTTTCCATCAAAGATATAAAAGATTTCACTAGATCAACTTTCATTCTCGATATAGTAGTATTTAAATCCTCCATACGAAAACCATTCTCAAAAACTTTCAATAAAACCTTGGTATTCGAAAAACACTGGTTCATGCTATTCATAAAACAGGTATTTCCTACATTCTTCAATCCTCTTGGGCCAGATGTAGAAATCTAGTCTCTTGTTGGTATGGCATGCTCACTTATGTTGAACGAAGAATCCATGGGTTCATTGTCCCTGAAATTCAAAGAAGGTGACAGAAAAACTGATATTTATTTTTTGGAATTTACTGAGTGAATATCTTTGATGACTGATATGTATTTCGAATGAAAATTGGGACGATAACATCATCCATCCAGTAGATGCGATGGAGGAGTTGTACCCATAACAGAAGAAGCATTGCCCCTTTGAATTGCTATACTCATTCTTTGTATCAGAAATGAGATTGAACGTTGATCTTTTGTAGCGTGACCCAATCTCATTCCACTTTCACGAATAAAAGACAGGGATTCAGGGCCGAAGACACCAAAAGTTTCAACAGCTATTGGATGGAAAAGATAATTATGTCAAGGATTTTGATATTTCTTTCTTTTCAATTTCTCGCTGGATATTGCTGCAGCACCTGCGGATTTAGAAGTTTCTGCTAAATCAGACGCAGCAACTATGTCAGCACAAGTGAAGTCCCACACCACAGGTTTGCCATATTTCTAAGATATCAGAGTCATACCATCAGTACGTTTACTATCATTTCGGCTAGTGCCAAGAGGTTCTAACACAGCTGGAATAGCTGCCGATACCATAGAACGTTTAATGATATCGTTGACTTGATGTCTGGATAAACGACCTGCACTTTTATTACAGCTCAAACCACGAGTTCCTTTTTGGTTCACTTTACTACCACATATACATTTAAGAGGAACACACATATCTAAACCCAATCTCAGTTCAATAGATATCCTGAAAGGGTTCCGAGAGAAGCCACAGGTAAAGCATTCAGCCAAGCTCCGGGTTCTTTAATACTAACAGCTTTCAGACGAGCCTCTTCTAATTCTGCCTTGGACGAATCAAGTAATTTTTTGGAGAAAATATTCAAAAGTGGAAGGTCCCAAGATTTCTGAATGTTTCTCGTAGCAGGTGGCAAATCTAAATTGGTTTATAATAACCAAAGAGAAACAGCTTCATCAAAAAACTCTATGGGTTCTGAGATATTACTTAACTGAGAACGAAATGTAGACCAGGGTCGATAATTTCTTAAACCAAAAAAAATAATAGTAGGATAAAACCCATTGGAAAAGGAAGAGGATATAACAAAAATGAAAGGAAAAATAATTTACGGGTGATTTGAGGTCGGAAAGTGGAAGGGGGTGTGTTTTAAGGGTAAAAAACGGTTTATTTCGATTTCCGGCAAAACTACAAGTCCTATGGAAAAAAAATTACCATAGTAATGTATATTTTTTTTTCATACCATCAGAAAGTAGAGATTTCAACGAACAAAAAGCCCACCGAGCTTTTTGAAAAAGCAGAAATTTTGACGGGAGAATTTTTGATTGAAAATTAGGGTGCTTTTTCGATATTAAGTCACAATAAGGTGAAAAAATAAATATTTCAAATCAAATGAATTACAGTGTGTTTGAGACATAAAAAAAAGAGTTTTCACCAAATTTCGTGAAAAAAAAGATTTTGTAAAAGATAAAAATAAAAAACCAAAAACTTGGTTATTTGAATTTTTTACATACATTTTGAGGTTATGTGAAATAAGTGTGAATACAGAAGTTGTAGATCATTTTATTACCTACAACTTTGCCATTCAACTTTTTTCCATAGGATTCGTAGTTTTGCCGAAAATCGAGATAAACCGTTTTTTACCCTTAAAAACTCACCCCCTTCCACTTCCCGATCTCAGATCGTCCGTAAATTATTTTTCCTTCCATTTTCGTTATATTCTCTTTCTTTTCCAATAAGTTTCATCCTACTATTATTTTTTTTTCACTTTTTACCATTTTCAAAGGCTTCGACCCTGGTCTAATGGTCATACCACGAAATCTAATCTACTCATAAAACAGATAATCGACTCGCTAGGTGGTCTCTCTGTTCTCCCGCCCCTTTATCCAATTCCGATCAATATCGACTTTCTGGAAAAAAGGAAAAAGACGATATCCTCCTGTAGCGCACCGGCCATCGCATCCGAAGAATTCAAATAAAAGTTTTAATAGTTTATTTATCCGCGGGTCCCCTTGCGGGCCGTTAAACTTCCTTCTTTTCCCATGCCCGTTTCTCGGAGAATATCTGGCGAACGGCCGCCGTGGGATCCAGAAGAGCGAGTTATCGAAATCACCGCTGGATCTCCGGATCAATTACTGAGGTACGAGTCCGGTGAACTGACCCGAAGAACATATGGGCTTGTTGGGAGAAAGAGAAGTGTGGTGGTATGGATTGGATATTTATTGATGCGAGATGAAACGGGTAGAATATATCACAGAGATACGAGAGTGGTTCTGGAAAATTTAAGTTGAAAACAAACTGTAGAATTTTCAGAGGAATTGATTATATTTTTTTATCAAACATGTCCCTCTAACTGAGAAATATATTGTCACGCATGGATATTCTGATCGTGGAATCAATGATGGTGGCTAGCTGATCTATATTATTATCTGTTTTTCATAATGAGAGTTGAATTGTATCAAAACAACAACCAGAAATATTTGGAATTGAAGTAGAACGCGATAATCAGAAGAATTGCGATGATAGGAGGAACACTGATGGATAAGTATAAACATTTAATGAAGTATAACAATTTTTTCAATATAATCCCCTCATCTGGGATGTGTACTTTATATATATATATATATATATATATATATTTATATATATATATATATATATATATATATATATAATATATAAGAATCTATTAGACAAGTCATAACTTCCAGAATATTAGGTGAATCAAAATGAGATTTGATATAAGTAAATGGTATGTGTAGAAGAGAGTTTTCGCATATTTTTCACTTTGCGGTCACTTCCGGTTTAATCGGTTTTGAATTTTTGAATGGAACACCCTGTATTTGTAAATTTTTTTATTTCCGAGACAATTTTGGATCAAAATGTGACATTCAAAAACATGTTTACGCCTACTTGATTTTCTTGGAATCACTTCTCATATTGCAACTAGGTGGCCATGATCGGACGTAAACTAATCTGAGGACCTCAGGTGATGTCAGAAAATTACAATCGCAAAGTTTTAGTGACTAGTATGATTATATTACCGTGACTAACTATTATTATTCAAATGGCGACCATTTTTTGACAAGCACTTTCCGAAAAAAAGGTTTTTTGACGAATTTGATGAAACTAATTCATTTGCGATTGGATTGAAATAAAGCACTAATCAAATTGTAAATATGAACAAGACGTTCATAAATTGAAGTGGAATCATCTGTGACCAAAAGATAAACTTCAATATGATGACTATTTAGATCCATTCATTTTTCATATTTTATATACAGGCTGAGTATTTTTTTTTAACAAAATGAACAAGAAATCAACTATATGAAAGTTGCCCAGAAACAAAAATTCCGTCATCTTACGCATATCATTAAAACAAAATAATATTCTTTAATCTATTTCCGTTGTTTGATCCTAATAAATATTATATTTGTGTTCAATATTAGTGTTGAAGCTTGGGCCTGTTGTCGTGAAATTTTAATGACACCAAATTTCGTGCACATCAATAGGTCACCAACAGATGTCAGCATAGGCCAATCCACGACACCAATAGTCGTACTCCTAGTGCGTTCTGAGAAACGCAAAACAAATAACGAGAGAAAGAGAAATTTGTTACGAATCCAAGAGAGACCACCATCCTCCAACAGCTGTTTCATGGTTTTGCAATCATCAGGACGGCTTGTGGTCTCTTTCAAATTCGTATTGAATATCTCATAGTGCTAATACCTACCAGCAAGTACGAAAATGTGAAAACCATCAAATTAAAGATAGTGACACCTATAATCTGTGTGTTGAAGCCTAGACCTGTTGTCGTGGAATTTTAATGACACGAAATTTCGTGCACATTAATAGGTCACCAACAGATGTCAGCATATGCCAATCCACAACACCAATAGTCGTACTCCCAGTGCGTTCTGAGTAACGCAAAACAAATAACGAGAGAAACAGAAATTTGTTACGAATCCACGAGAGCCCACCATCCGCCAACAGCTGTTTCATTGTTTCCCAATCATCAGGACGGCTTGTGGTCTCTTTCAAATTCGTATCAAATATCTCATAGTGCTAATACCTACCGGCAAGTACGAAAATGTGAAAAGCATCAAATTATAGATAGTGATAGATCTGTGTGTTGAAGCTTAGACCCGTTGTCGTGGAAACGTGGATTCGAACTTAAAAACGATTTGGATTCGTAACAAATTTCTCTTTCTCTCGTTATTTGTTTTGCGTTACTGAGAACGCACTAGGAGTACGACTATTGATGTCGTGGATTGGCCTATGCTGACATCTGTTGGTGACCTATTGATGTGCACGAAATTTCGTGTCATTGATTTCCACGACAACAGGTCTAAGCTTCAACACACAGATATGAGTGTCACTATCTATAATTTGATCTTTCACATTTTCGTACTGCGGTAGGTATTAGCACTATGAGATATTTGATACGAATTTGAAAGAGACCACAAGCCGTCCTGACGATTGGGAAACCATGAAACAGCTGTTGGCGGATGGTAGGCTCTCTTGGATTCGTAACAAATCTTCTCTTTCTTATATATATATATATATATATATATATATATATATATATTTATTGAGGTATCATGTGAGATATAATTGACACTACTAAGGTTTTGCTGGTTACTCTCAATTTATGTATTCCATGATTCTGAAAATCCACATTTCAATTTTCACTTAAAGTTCAAAGAGAACGCCATGTCACATGGTAGATCAAGTTTTCAGTTCCCAGTCATCGTTCGATGAGTAACTAAATATTCTCTCACCTAATATACAAACCTAGGTTTCCATGACAATATTTTCTATTCCATCCCATACCTCAAGTAGTTCATTTGAATGCCGATTTTGTGTCTTTCCCCGAACCTGTCCGCTACTCCTTCCAGTTCCATTTTCCAGTCGATCGGGCGCCATTGTGGGAGGCCTATTAGCTCCTTGCGATCCCTTTCTTAGCTGGTCTTCTGATAAATTGCCTCCGAGTACGCCAGTGGCAGGTAATTCACGGGTGGAACTTTCGAAATTCTTACTTCTCAACACTTTCGAGGGACCAAGCGTTCGGTCTCCCCTTCGCCGCCTCAACGCCCATCTTCTTTCTTTTCTCACAACTTTGCCATTCTTTCGGTGTTTGCACAGTTGAATCACATATACTTCTGCCACATAATGGCAGTAATCGAAAGAAAATTGCTTTGAACTTTTCGGGTCGGTCGCTCAATACAACTGCCGTTTACTTTGGAAAAGTGTTCTTTTTCTGCGATGAACGGTGAGATCGGGAACAGATTTCCTGAAGTTTATTTTGTGCGTGTCATCGCTCTGTAACTTTTCAGTGGTGATATTCCAGGACCATCTATTCTTCCGTTTATTTTTGCAGTCGTGTATTTGTCCATTTTATAAACGTTGCCATACCAGTTGGATTGATTTCCCGATGAGATTTTTGCAGAAACAACACACTGTACATGAAATAATAGTATACTCCATATCAAGAGGTGTTGATAACAAATCCTGCAATATCTCATGACACTGTTTCTAGTTCTGGTGGGTCGTAACTACATGTATACGGTGCTTCTCAAAAGTCCCCTCCCCCCCCTCTTATTTTTGGAACGATTATACATAAACAAGTGAAATTTGGGAACTGAATATTAAAGGTTGTAAACTTCCTTACTAGTGATAATAGATGACGAAATCGACAAGATGACGTCACAAGGCCATTGTGACCAATAATTTTGAATGGAACCCTACGGCAAGCGACACCTCTTTTAAAAGGTATCGAAAAAACCTATTCAATGATACTAATTTTGTTTGTGTTTATGGCAGTTTTGGCAACTCACTTTTGAAAACGCAAAGCTGTGATGTATTAAATCAGTTAATACTAAAATTTCAAATTCAAGCTCCGCCTCTGGATAGTTGTCAAATAAGCTGATGTTTTTGTTAGTTTCCCTAATTCGACGTTTTTGTAATTGTCCAAGTTTCTGTACATTCAATAATTTGTGTATTGTTGATCGAACGTTTAACTGTTTCAGCAGCTTCTGGTACTTTTAATATTTTTGTACATTTTAATAATTTGTTAAACTGTTGTGTGCCGAACATTTAAGTGCTTCAAGAAGCGAAATGGTACGTGATAAAGTAGCAGCGATCCTAATTCTTGGTGAAACTGACAAAATATTCATGCAGCAGAACGCATTTTTAATGAGAGGTTTCCGATCGCCCCGTTTCGAGGACTTATTTAAGGGAGTTTCTTCGTAAGTTTGAAACAACGGGTAGTATTAATGATGCGAAACGATCTGGCAGACCACAAATTTTTTATGAGAAAAAAATTGATATACTGGAATAGTTAATCCTACTTCTTCAACAACTCACGTTGCATCTACCTGTCAAGTCAGTCAAAGTACAGTACACAGGGTGTTGAAAAAAAAAACAAAATCCATCCATACAAATTAAAAATGGTTCATCAACTCTCAGACGACGACCCAGACCGAAGACTAGAATTTTATGAGAATATGGAAACTAAAATTAACCAACAGACTATGTCAAAGCAATTTGTTTTAGTGACGAAAGTACTTTTTATCTAAATGGAAATGTAAATACACAGAATGTGAGGTATTGGAGTGACGCAAATCCTCACCTGTTTCGTGAAACACTTACCCAATTTACCCAGAAGGTGAATGTTTGGGCAGGTATCCTGAGAAACCACATCTTTGGGCCTCTTTTTTCAAATACTAATTTAACTGGTGAGGTTTATCTGGAGCTGTTGCAAAAGGCAATGGAACCGTTAATCCTTGAAATTTTGGAAGATAATCCAGATGGATTCGGCAATTTGGAAATAATATTCCAACAGGATGGTGCTCCTCCACACTATAACGGTGCAGTGAGACGGTATTTGGATGAGGAGTATCGTGGTAGATGGAGTGGACGACAAGGTTCAACGGAATGGCCAGCCCGATCACCGGACCTCACACCTTTGTATTTTTTCTCTGGGGGTACCTCAAATCGAAGGTTTACGTCACTGAACCTGACAATATTGACGTTTTAAAACAACGTATTGTTGCAGAATGTGAGGCTGTTTCCGCAGACACATTTGCAAAAGTACGAGAAGAGTTTAAAAATAGGATATTTCTCTGTCAGGAAGTAAATGGAGGTTACTCCGATCAATGTCTTCAAGTAGATACTGATCCTTAAATCTGTAATCAATGTCATACTGAATGGAATTTAAATTTTAATGTTTACTAATGAGCCATTAAAACTGCCATAAACACAAACAAAATTAGTATCATTGAATAGGTTTTTTCGATACCTTTTGAAAGGAGTGTCGCTTGCCGTAGGGTTCCATTTAAAATTATTGGTCATAATGGCCTTGTGACGTCATCTTTGACGATTTCGTCATCTATCACCACTAGTAGGGAAGTTTACAACCTTTAATAGTCAGTTTAAAATTTCACTTGTTTATGTATAATCGTTCCAAAAATAAGAGGGGGAGCGGACTTTTGAGAAGCACTGTATACATATTCAGTAGATAAAAATCGATAATGTCTCGTTCAGCCATTGTCGTCATCGAATGTTGATACAATATTTCCAGGCAAATCTTTCCTATCCTCGATTATGGTGTGCATTGTACTGTTTGTCCGCCCTATATGAATACCTTCTATTGACGGGTTGTTGGAAATTCCGGTCATTTCCATGTCCTAACGTGGTTGTAACTCACATGTTCCCCTATTCATTCCAACATAATTGATACATCTGGCTTGATATAATCGACCATACCCTGATAATAAATCATTGTACAAATATGCCCCCTCTCTGTAGAGGGCTGATTGCCTACAGTTTGATGAAGCTAAATTTAACATTCCTATTGTCTATGTGTTGTAACGTCATAAAATTCTTTGAGAACTGTGGAGTTCGAAGTTGTTGATGACTCTAGTCGAATTTTGTTATGAAAACGAGTAAAACTGTTTGAATAAGTTGTCAAAGTGCTCGAAATGTCACTTTCTTTTTTCATCCAAGTTACAAAATTCCGTATCATAGATCAAAATGAGTTTGGATTGGAATGAAAATATTTTTCTGGAACTGAAAAAATTTTTGAGAGTATCTTACAGAAAACAATAAGTCGATGCTATACAATGATTCAATATCCAAAGTAATTAGAATAAGTTCTACATTTGAGAATATTTAAAAGAATTAATGAACCCGAAATCGCCATATACTAATCAATTTTCCGCCTTGTCAGAAATCTTATCGAATTCCTGTACCCAGAAACAATTTGAGGTACTCATAAGCAGATTTCTTGAAATAAATAATCATGGAAGAGAAATCTGGATGATGCAATTCTGATGTGATACTTGTTTTTCTTACTGTCGAAAAAAAAAATAGTCGCGATTTATTTAAGGCTACCCAAGTATAGACTAAGTAAATCGCAGAACTCTTATCTATCTTTAAGATTTTTTAATTACCTAATGAGTTTCAGACTCTTGACATGAGTATAAACACTTTTAAAGTACAAATTAAAAATATACTTTTACAAAATGCCTTCTACACATTTGAAGAATATTTTAATTATTTCTACTCTTTATATAATTCGTCGTCTGTCTAATAATTATATATTGTTGTATTACTATGTTCTGTATTTATGTTATATGTTACTGACCATATTGTTATCATATATTGATATTTACGACTATGTGTTACCATTGAGTTGACGTGTGCAAACATTATTTATGTATTTACTGCATCAATAAATTCTATTCTATTCTTATTAAGACATTAAGATATTGAGGAATTCATGTGGTCGATAAATGAAATATATTTTCCAAACATACTTGTTGGGGAAAAATATTATTATGAGTTAGAAAATAGTTATTTGTATGCCAAGGACGCGAAATACCTTTTTAGCGACCGAAAGAAAAGTTATCGCCGAGGCAGGATAATCTTGAGGTCGCTGAAAAGTTCCGCGGTCATGGCATACACACTATTTTTCGTGAAATCGTCGAAATTATTAAACTAGATAATTGCAAATAAATATACAGGGTGTTCCAAATTAAGTCGGCACCATTGCCAACTCCGTTATTATTGATGCTACGATTTCGGTTAAATGGGCAAACTGGTAGCATTTTTAGTGGCCTTCTCGATGCCGAAAACAAACAAAAAATTGACAGTCGCGTTGTCATAATATTTCATAAAATGATATTTTTTTCAACAGAACACCCTGTATTTTTTCATCCATTTCGATTCGTAATAACATTCTCAACAACAAAGCTCATATCACTTTTCTTCCTAAAGTGGAAAATGAGCGACTTTGTGGAATATTTTTTCTTTCACTAGTACACAAAATTTCTTTGTTTTGGCGAATAAAACCCCATGATTGTCCAAACACCCATTTTTTGTACTTATACGAATGGCAATATTTTGTTACTAATAGTAAAATAAGACAGTAAAAAGAAAAAATTGCGCTGGGATGTGAACTCGTGAAACCCGTGATCATCATGTCGCCAAAACAAAGAAATTTTTTGTACTAGTGAAAGAAATAAATATTCCCACATAAGTCGTTCATTTTCCACTTTAGGAAGAAAAGTGATATGAGCTTTGTTGTTGGGAATGTTATTACAAATCAAAATGGATGAAAAAATATAGGTTGTTCCATTGAAAAAAATATCATTTTATGAAATATTATGACAACCGACTGTAAATTTTTTTTTGTTTCCGGCATCGAGAAGGCCACTAAAAATGCTACCAGTTTGCCCATTTAACCGAAATCGTAGCATCAATAATAACGGAGTTGGCAATGGTGCCGACTTAATTTGGAACACCCTGTATAACTGCTTCAAAATCGACAGCAATTCAATTTAATTAACAAAGTCACAGCGTTGCTATATATGGAAATGATATGGTTGAATATATACAAACCATTTTGGCTGTTGTTGACAAAACGCAAATATGTCAGATACTGATAGTGATATTTTAATATCTTGCACTCCTCCAGAGCCAATTGTAAACTTGGCGCCTTCCGTTTTAATACCTGAAAATTCTAAACGGCAGTACGAAAAATGTTACAGCGAGTTTAAAGATTGGTGTGACAAACATAATGTAAAATAATCACTTATAATTGCACGAGAGGTTTGTATTTTATCGGGTGAATTTGGATTGTTCAATGGGAAGCTGTTGCCTAACAATTAGACGAGAAAAACTGTCAACTATTAAAAACGCGACACCGAAGGTGGAGCGTTTTTAGGATTGACAGTTTTTTGAGTCAAATTGCTAAAGGAAACAATTTAGAATTTGAACAACACAAATTTACCCGATATCAATACAAACATCGAGTGTAATTCGGCAGGACAATTTAATGAATAATAAATTTAGAAACATATCAATGCAAACTTTATTTATTCTGGCAACCAACACCACGATAATTGATAAACAAATGAATAAGTGAAAAAACCACTAGTGCATTTGTCAACAGAAAAAACACAAGAGCTTTTTTTTATCGGATAAATTTCTTCTTGTAACGAAATAACTTTGCCTATCAGTAATTTTACGAGAAAAACTGACATGACAAAAGCGCGAGACCGAAGGTCGAGTGATTTTTCAAATATTCGAGCAAAATACGATGAAAATTCGAGTTAAAAGAAATTTATCCTTAAAAAAAGCTCGAGTGTTTTGGCAAGATAAATTAACGACCGAATATATGAATGAACAACAACAATAATTATCTTTATTGATACAATTAAATTATTTAAATGAACAGTTATTAAATACACAATTGTTATAAATTGTTTGGTTTGGTGTACTGATTTCAAAATTTTCTTCTCTGGTATTCACACATGTAGAATATTTATTTTGATTTTTCTCACTCGAGGCTAATAAGATTTTCGTGATGTTCAGGATCAATTTGGAGGTAGGGTTTAATAGAAGATGATGATGAGTGTCCCGTTATCTTTATAAGTTGTTGGTCACTTACTCCTGCTTTGGCTAACTGGGAAACTGTACTAGCACGGTTCGAATGATTGGTAATTTTATTATTTGTAATGTCGAGTCCAATTTTAGTTGCAGAATATTTAGTCCAAGTAGAAATCGTATTAATACCCAGCGGAACATTTTTGTACCAACCTTTAGAATTTTTGTTTTTCCAAAAGGGATTTGGAGTTAAAAGAAGTCGTTCAGATGTTATGTTTTCATTTCTTTTTGTAACGGGACAAATACCTTCATCCATTTCATTTTTTGTTATCCATTTGCTGTCTGCCAATTTTTTCGACCCACCCTGTGTCGTTTTTGAAAATATTGTATTGTATTTAAATCTTCTTGTTATAGTTCCATCTTGATTTTTTTCTTCTTTAAAATGGCAAATTTTACAGTTTGTAGCTTCTCCCCCCTCCAAGCTAATTCATAAGAAGCTATATGAAAGAATCTTTTTTGTAATCTCTCTGGGTTGTCTATATTCCACAATTTTGCTATTTTTACTATATCTTCCTTGTTCAATGCTACAGAACTTACTTTTCTTTTCTCTGGAATAACTTGTTATTCTTTCCGTTTACTATTTCTCGCATCACGAGCTTCTTTAAAAGTTATGTCGGCAAAAGGATCAAATTTAATATTGTATTCATTGAAATATTTTTCTTGAATCATCTTCGCAGTTGAATTCCAAATTGATTTAACTGCATATTCTTTATGATCTTCTCCATTCCTCTTTTTTTATATTATAGGCCCAATCCTTCAATATATCTGCTACTTTTTGTAACGGAGTTATTTTCGACAGTTCGTTATTTCGTACTTGACAAAACTCCATAAATTGTCTCCATATTGACGCTTTAGTATTTTTTGTGGATCGCGGGATTGCTTTTTCTATATTTTTTGTTATTTGTTGAGTCGAAACTTTCTCAAAACGACTCATGTTGTAATGTTTCAGTATCAATTATCAACAATACTTAAATAACTGACAGGGCAGACATTAAAGTGACGTAAGCATACTAGATGTAGACGCTTAAGAGAAACAGGCGTTTTTATCGGTGATAAAAAACGATGCACCTTTTTTATCGCTGTCAAAATGACAAAACAGTCATCTTTAAATAACACATTTTATATAAGAGTTAATTTATCGCTGTAAAAGTTGCAGCTAACTGTTGCCGCTGTCAAAGTGACAATTGCACTGTGGCATATGCGATTTTTTATACATGAGTTGAATTGTCCTTGTCATTGTCGTATTATAGAAATGTCAAATTTGGAAGTGACGTTTGGTTTGGCGGCCGTTGCTATGTGTAACGGCAGCGAAATTGAATTTCGCGGACTTTGTTGAGAACGCGAAATACTCACAGTCCGTGCGATTACATGAAATAGTATATTAAAGTATAAGTGGATAAAAAGGGCTTTAAAACACGCGCGATTTTTCGAGCACAACGGCGCAGCCGGAGTGCTCGAAATAGAGCAAGTGTTTTTAAGACCAGTTATCCACGAATACTTTACGTTATTTTTTTTTTATTGGTGTACTTTGAAATCATATATACTGGTATTATTACTACAAAAAATAGAAATAAGAACTAATAATGCAAGAAGGTTGAATTCGTGATGTGACATCAGTATACCTTTCGTTGTCATGGAAATGAGAAAAACATTCATTTGCAATTTGTTACCAAAGATCAATATTTGTTGTCACCAGAGCTCAAAAATGAATTATTCTAATATCGATTTTTTGAATAGTGAGGCAGAATCGCGGTTAATACCGCGAAAATCCAGTGATACATATAAAATAGAATATGAAAAGTTCATCAAATGGATGGAGGAGCACATATAAATGAACGAATTGTGAGTAATATTTTATATGACATTACAAGGTACTCCTGTCAGATCAATAATCAAAAATTTGTCATTTAGACTTCATGTTTCTCGATTTGTTGATGTTTTAAAAAACGCGCGTTTTTTAAAGTTCGATTTAAACACGCTGAGGCGTGCTTTAAATGGGTAAAAAGGGGCACCAATAAAAAAAACATATTTAAAGTACCATAATCGATATCTTTCATAAAGCCACTAATTATTTTAAAAAAAGTTCGATAATCGATACCTATTGTTCTGAGATATTGTTTTTTAGTTAGTAAGTGTATAATACGTAGATAGGTTATATAGATTAAGTAAATAAGTACTATTTTAGAAGACGTTTTGGTGGAGAAGTGATTTCAATTCATGCTTGAATGTTTTAATATTGTTTGACGTTGTGGTGGACATTGCAAATTTCAATGTTTTTATAAAAACTCCTGACGATTTTTATTCAGGTTGAAATTCGTTAAAGAATATACATTTTTGCTATTGTATCAATGAATATCAGGATGGGTAACAAACTAATTTTGCTTTTGTAATGATCATCAATCTAGCTTTGTATTCGTACAAATTGATAGTCGTCATCATACCAAGATCCCCAAAGTACGTTCTAACTGAATTAGATTTTCTCATACTAAAATAACATCGCTTTTTCGTATTAAAAATGCACTTCCAAGGTGTCTGAGGTTACCCCAAACCTCCATTCCTTTTTTTAAATGATTTTAAAATATCTGATCCTATAATTTGAGCTCAGGGTAATCTGCCATTTCGTCTAATAATAGTCTTTCACTGAATTCGAATATATGGTGATTCCTTTTAACATTACAATCAATACCTGTCCACATAAACATGATATACGCTTTACTTTGTGGGTATAAAGTTGGATTGTGTATCATAAGGTTCGTTTCATCTGTGATTGGAGGAAAAATCAGCTGGGACAAATTTCAAAACAAATCATTTATACAGCTAAAGAACAAGACAGGACCACTATCGATTCCTGAGGTACTTTCATTTTTGTTGGCAGTTGATGTTTTTTTTATTTTATTTTTCATATATCACTGTATATTTCTTAATTTTCGAGATACGACTGAAACTATTTATGAGTAATATAGCCTGAAAGTGAGAAGATAATTCTCTTTACTAGCAACTGTAATTGATGATATCTTTCTCATCTAGAGTACCGTAAACAGGGAACCATGAAGTAGGTAGTTTCTTTACTGTTATGTTTGTACACGTTTCAACGCTCAATAATGTTATCCAACCATTGATGTCAATGGAAAAATAATATGTTTTCAAGTTGTCAAAAATATCATAATCAAATTGGAATTCGTGAACTGTTTTTCACAGCTGGGTATACCTAAAAAAATATAATTCTATATCCAACGTGAAATAATAATGATATAATGTCTATAAAGTTAACTTAGCTTTATAAATTGTGTTATTCTGTTCTTGAAAACAAGGAAAAATAACGTAGTTGTAGGGGTGTTTCCATGACAAGGAACATAGAGTATACAATTATTTTTCATGAGAATTACATGAAGCAGTTAAATGTAATCAGGGAACTTTATTATACAGAATGGAAAGATACTTGTTAGAAATGTATCATAGTAAACTTAAGTTTAATTTTCTGTGGATTTATAATGTTAGAATGTTAATCTCGTCCATACTCGAAAGTATTCTTTTTTAAGATTTTTTTATTCTTTCGGCAATATGTCGTGAAACGAATGTATTAGTTGGTGTAATCTTGTTAACTTTCTCGTGGTAAATGGAAGTTTTTTGGATTGCCCTAGCTCACGAAGGCAGATTTTCAATTATGTGCTAAAGTATCAATTTCGTTATCTGCTTTTGGATCGATTCCCCGTTCAGTTTTAAAATGACTCTTACTAAGAAAGATAATCAAATTTCTCCAGAGGATTCCGCTCAGTGAATCTTATTGATTGATGAACTTTTGATTGGCCACAGTGAGAAACTTTCAGCAACTGTCTGAAAATAAGTCCATCACAACTATCGCATTTCTTGTGCCATAATTAAAATCGGACGAAACTCGTTGATGCCGGCAACAAAATTCTCTGCTCATTATAAAATAATCAAGCTAATGTGGTCCCTATCTTTCGTCGGGGTTAAAATTAGAAATTAAAATCGAGCAACTCGGGCGGCTGGGAGGAGAGGAATAGTCGAACGCAGTCGGACGGGCTTTCTGGTGTATCAGATTTCGTTAGGGAATGGGGATATCCCTCTGGGGAGTACCCCCAAACAAGTTACAAACTCTTGATTATCCTTAAAAAGGCTTGTCTTGGGAAATCATTCGATAGCACAGATTTTTAGCGTTCGTCAGGGTACATCCAATTTTCATGTAAAAGACTTCATTTGTAACTGGGGGATTGTTTCTGATAAACGATTTCGAATAAGACACGGATTATATTGAACCACTCATCGAATCTTGGGGGATATCTTTTCGATTCTGTGTATTTGCTTTGAGTATTCTCATTGATCGTGATTTATATCACTGATTTTGTATTTCCTTGGAAATGAAGAACACTTTTACTACCCTCTTATTCAATTGGAAACTGTACGACTGCCGAAAAGAATATCCACATACACTGAACGAAGGTATCAGGAGATCAAGTAAATATTTAAAAAATTCGGTGTTACGAACATCCTCCATTTGAAAAAATAACCGAATAATTATATATTTCGAAAAAGGTTGATTTGTTGAGGAATATAAAATTATGTTCAGGTTTCCTTACGTATAAAAACACAGGAACAATTTATTTATTTGATGTGAGATCGAGGTTTTTGGATTTTTATTCCTCATTTCCATATTTAGGATGAACAATTGAGATCAAAACTCTCAAAATATTGAATACATAGTCAAAATGAAGTACTGCTTTTCATTTGAAATGGCATTAATCGATGAAAAATAATAGTCGTGGAAATCCGTATTTTTTTTATGTGTATTGAATTTCAGAAACTAATATTATTGTCTAGCAGAGAGTATTTGGTATTTGGTATTTGGTAGAAAAATACTTTTTATTTAGATCCCGTTGATGTCGAAGGTGAGCCCAGTCGCTGGCGTACTTTCAAAATGGCGACTGTTCAGAAATTGGGTAAATGACTACTATTTTCACAACAATATAGCATATTGAATGTGATTTTGTCTCCAAGATCGACATGAAGACAAAATGTTTCTCTTGAAGTTTGTTGGATGATTTATTGCCTTCTTCAGGACAATAAATGTACGGTTTTTTAATATAATACGTAAATTATATATGGTTACTCACTAACGTCAGGAGGAGTGGTATGGGAATGATAAAAGGAGTAAAGGAACTCAAAGGACCCTCTTCCTCCGACTGCACACGTTTTTTGTTTTCATTATTTTCCGCATTCAAATTCTGGTATTTATATAGTCCATTCGATTATCGTTTTGATTGACCCGTTCATATGACACACATGAAAAGTGACGTTACACTTCGAAGTGATGTAATGCGACTGACGAGATTTCTCGATGTTTGACCGATTTACGTTATAGAACAATCTTTCTTTAAATCACGAAATGCATGTGCCTTCTTCAGGTTAGAACTTTATCGGTCAGCAAGCAATTAAAAAATATATATAATGAATTTGAAGGCTCAAATAAGCTGAAAAAAATAATAGTTTGATCTGATTCTATTCAACAATATCGGTGTCACAAATTATAATTTTGACATGTATACATTTCTTAAAATATTTCCTATTTTTCCGCGTGGAACGTTACTTATCATAAAACCTACTTCTGCCTTCAGATTCCTTGGAATTTGGAATATATTATGAGTACAAGAGGAAAAATTTGGGCTACATACTAGGGATGATGTATGATTGTTGAATATATCTGAATTCTTTGAAAATCGTCTTCTTGAGGTTCACTGATGATACCCAAAAAAATATAGAACAACACTGACCTGTGTTACATAGTACTACAATTATGTAAATGTTTCATCACATTGAATTCTCGATGAAGGGCATGTATTATTCAACATTCACGTTTTTGTAATTCGCTGACACGCGCTGTTATATTTTGAAATATTCAAACTGGATCCGGAATCCCGTGAATAATGTTTTGAATAAATATATACATCATTTATTCACTGGCGATTGTTGTTTCAACTTGACACGTACATACTTTTCGCGTTTCAGCTGACAGCTGGTTGATTTTTGCCAGGCGAGTAGCAAACAATATTATTTTCAATCAGGTGTTTTATATACAAAGTTTTTTTTTCGGGAAGGTTGATGCATACTCTGCAAAAATACAATTATGTTATTTTGTAATAATGATGTTATGTTGATTTGTTTTCAATAAAACATTCAGTATATCATTTCATAGGCGTATCGTAAACTCGGCATTTCTTGAATATCTACTCCGTTTTTAGAAGCATGAAGTGGTCCCAAAATTTAATATTGAATTTGGCAAACTTCAATTGAAAGTGAGCCCTAGTTTATTTGGTGTCCTGAAGCCTTCTTGAAAACCATGATAAATATTTGATTATTTCATACAGAGGGTATAATGTTTTCTCCGCAATCTAGAAAACATAGGTATTTATTGGTGACTTTTCACTATAATACTTTGAATACGTTTCCATATCAAAAACTTAATCAGTCGACAATGAAACGAAAAATATAAAAGATAGCCATAAGAAATGATAATAATGAAAAATTATAGTGATTATTCTTTAAGATTTCTAGAAACCAATGGAAACTTTCAAATAGTGGGAATATTCTACGTAGAAAATTGCCGCGAGAATAATTTGAGGTATTTTGTTTTCATTTTCTGACAGCGTATAGTTCTAATTTGTCGTCTGTCATCAATTCACATGAAAAGTGAGAAATGAAACAAAACCGGTTTAGTACATTGTATCATTGTGTGAGGAAACATCATTAAATAATCTATAGAATACCACAAGAGAGTTCGATAAAGTAGAAAATAATTCTCCAGATTTCTTTCTCATACTTGATGCAATTTGGCAATAGCCACTCGAGCCCGTTGGGCTCTGGTGTCTATTGACTGGCAACAAGTTCTCGAAAATCTGTAGAGATATTTTCACTTCATTCTCACTCTCTTGTGATATTACAACTGAAAATAAGCAGGGTATTTTATTGAAACAGTTTTTCCAAATCATAAATTAAACCTTTTACGAAAGTATGGTATGAAAATCATATAAAATACAGGTCATAAAATATATTTAGGAGATTTTGTGGATAATTTATCCGTTTTCGTTTTCTTTTATTTCCTTGACTGGCCTATGTCCATAAACAAAAAAAAACAACACACTAAAACTGGTTCAGTGATACACATATAATTTCCCTAAAAAACACTCTTTGATGTTTTTCTAAATTGTAAACAAAATTTAAAAATATTACTCCTGTATGATGTCCAAATGCATTTTCAAAAACATAGTGGGAACTTTTTTCAATCAATTAACTTTTATCTGAAATATTGATTATCCATCATAAATAGCAATCATTTATATTCCTATCATATATCAACCTGAGGATGTTGTGTTTAGTTGGTTCTCTATACACTTTTGAAATACCTACTCATTCACTTTGTATTTTTTGGCTCATTTCAATTAGCCATTTCAGTCGTTGTAGTTGATATTAATATTAGTAGTTCATTAAAAAAAATTGTACAGGTTAAATTAAATAAAAACTTTTTAACAAAAAATTAAATCGGCGAAATAGGGAACTGAAAAGTAAGAAATAAAATAAACCTTCTTAGTCTCAGTAACTAAGCTCCTAAACTAATGTAAGTAACTAATTTTGAGTCGGCGCCAAACGAACAATCAACGAACATCATTAAATTATTTCAAAAAAATTATCAGAATGTCACCGCGCAACTCGATGCCATCATTTTACGCCTTACCTAAGTCATTTGCTTCTGTTTGTTTGGCACCGACTCAAAATTAGTTACTTACATTAGTTTAGGAGCTTAGTTATTGAGACTAAGAAGGTTTATTTTATTTTTTACTTTTCAGTTCCGTATTTCGTCGGTTTAATTTTTTGTTAAAAAGTTTTTATTTTTAAATTTTTTGTGGCTGAAATCTACTAATTACTACCTACTCGTTTTTTGATCACTTCCAAAATACTTACTTACCCACCTCACCTCAATTATTACCTGTTAAATAATATCATTATCTACTTTTACTATTTGTTGTGATATAAATTACTTTTGTTGTTCTGGTTAGTTCATTTCATTACTTTGTATATCATTCCATCCGCTCATAGAATATAATGATTTTGACGGATGTGGAACAAAAATAATGTCAGTAGCGATCTGTCATTGTCAACTACGTATGTGTGTGCCAATGTTCACAAGTGAAAAATCAATTATCCCCTATTTTTCTACCCGTAAGGGTGGATAATTCGAAATCCAAATATAAGGTATACCCTCTCTATCAAAAAAAGAATCATCCAAATCGAATAACCCAGTACAATGTTATGCCTGATAGAATCGGTTAACGGACCAGAATTCAGAGGGTGAGTGATCAATATCCTTCATTTTGCTACCCTTAGGGGTGGATTTCGTCTTTTAAATTCAAATGGGTCTACCTCCGAAGTACACCCTATCCACTGTGAAAAGAATTATCGGAATCGTACGTCTCAGTAAAAAGTTATGCGAGATCATACATAAGAAAAAAAATGAGAAAAAAAAAAATTGTCTATTCCAAGTGAGTATTTACTATAAAAAATAGATGAATGTGGAAATCCCTCAAATTACAAGGCTAGGCTAGTAGCAAAATTTTTAAGTAACCAATATTAAGGTGATCATAATGAAACATTTGCGCCTGTTGTACTCATTTCTTCCTTGAAAATTATTTTTAGCCTTTTCCAATCAATTCGATTTATGTGTCCATCACATGAACGTAAAAACTGCATATCTGAATGGCGTTTCGCAAGAGGAAATTTACATGAAAATTTTATACCAGTCATTTTCAACCAATCATATGCTTTATTTCGACATAGTTACTATGGTAACCAGCAAATTTTCTGAACATTTTTCATCCACATTAGCATGTGACGTAAAATTAATAATTTCCCGGCACATGACAGCTATCATATAATTAGACAAAAATTATATTAAAATAATATTGACAATATTTTTTATTTACTTACTTTATAAGTTGGAAATATTACAACAATTTATTGAGGTGTACATTCTATAATATCATTAATTAGAAAGGGAAACATTCTCAATTGATTATTGATAGAAATATTTTTCTGTGAATTGAAAAATCCACGATTGAAATGAAGTTATTTTTTGTGAATGTCTAACAGAAAACAACTACTTCCCCGGCTAAAGCCACGCTGGACATTGATCTGATAGATATTCTGAGAAGGCCCTAACTCAAAAGAAAAAATCTGAAATTGAAATTTTGCATTTTCATTCAGATAGTTATTTGATTTTCTATCCCAGTCTTGATTAACAACTCATAAAGATGAATGAGACAAAGAAGAATGTTCACCAGAAATCATTCGTAACATTGACGCAGGAGAGACATCGCATTCACTAGGTCTTCAATACATTTTTGTCGACGAAAATCTATTTCACGCTTCCACGATCATCAGGAAGACCGGAAAAAATGGGAAACACATTTTCAAGAAGCAATCTCACTTTGCAAAGATGGAAAAAGTTAGAATCATTTCTCTTGGAGAGACACTTTGAAATAAGTGTTTTCTGACATTAAAACCTGTCATGGGGTATGATAGATTGATTTGTTGAAAATATAAACAGGATGTTCATAAAATCAGATGATTCCACATCTGATTTTATGAACATCCTGTTTATATTTTCAACAAATCAATCATTAATTGATTTTAAATTCTTCAAATATTCCACTTCTACCTCCTCTTTCCTAAGTGGTGAATGAAACACAGAACCGGTGTTTTTTTCAACAATATGCCTGTGTTTCATAAAATAAAAATAATACTGAGACACCAGTTTATTTCTTTGAGTATTAGATTTGTGTCCAAAAGAAGGCACAAACAATATCACGCAGAACGTTGTCAATCTCTTTGAATGAGTTTTCTTGCTCAGGATTCAATCCAGATTCTTCCACTAGTTATGTTAGATATTTTACATTCTTATGGTACATTTTAATGTGCTGTGATTCTTTGCAAAAGGAACACAATTCATAATGTCATTTTATTTACACTTTTTTACTAACTTATGATTGCATAGAATGTTATGAGGAACTTATAATGCCACAAATAAAATATTGATTGACAGGAGTAGTGAATGTCAAATCCATTCATTTCACAAAATATTTTTTTAACCGGCAACATACGCCAACAACATTATATTTAGAATAAAGAATAAAATATCCCGATTTCCTGAATTATTTAAAAAACAAATTATTACCGCTAATATTATTTTTTCTTAGAATTGAACCTAAAAGAATATGAAAAATATTTAATTATATAGGTATAGTTCTATATTTTTTGCTGTATATCACCTTTGTTTGTAGTCAATATTGACATTTCCCTGAAACCTAGTGAGAAAATTATATGCAATCAATTATTTTTATATAATAATGTATCTGATATAAATTTTATTTTACTAGGGCACGGAAAAAATAAAAATAAATTATCCCGCAATACGAACATCCACTTTCATTTTTAATCAATATTGACATTTGCCTGAAACCCAATTAAAAAAATTTATGAGAACAATCAATTTTATTTAAAAATTTATCGGATATTATATATTTTATTTTACTAGGGCATGTGGAAAATCAAAAAATATCTTCCACAATACGAACGTATCCACTTTAATTTTTAGTCAATAATAACATTTCCCTGAAACCTAGTAAGAAAATTTATGAAAAAAAATTTTACATAATAGTTTATCTGATATTACATATTTTATTTTACTAGGAAACAGGGAAAATCAGATAAAAACCTCCCCCAAAACTCCCATTACACACAGCCTTCTAATCATTTGTGAATAACGTCAAAATAAATATTTACTTAATGTTTTCTATTTAAATTCCGGTATAAAATTTTCTTACCGAATCCCCCGCGTGCTTGAACTAATTGCGGGAAATTTGTCTCGTACATGAATTTTTAAAGAAAATGCATGTACTCAAAAAATTTCCGGCAATAATTCATGCTCTAGGGAGATTATAAGTGAAAATTCCCGAGAGAATAAATGCAGACAAAAATAAAGCATGCAAACTGCATAGATCAATTTATAGTTTAAAACAATCATCAAAATGCTGGTATGAGCATTTTGACAAAACGATAAAAGAGCTTAACTAATTTCTTCAACTGATCCATGTTTGTATCCACAGGTAAAATAAACAAGAATATTTACGTTATCCTTTATGGCAATGATATTTTAATTTGCAGAGGGAACAAGAGGCAATGTCTGGATTCAAAGATCATTTAAAGAATCAATTGCAATTGAAAGAAAGACTTATAGGATGTCCAACTTTTTCTAGGCATACGTATCCGAAGATCAGAAAATACGGTAACCCTGTATCGAAGCTACTAAACACAGTTCTGAACAAATATAATATGTCCGAATGTTACCTGTTAAACCGCCTCTTGAAAACAAATTGAATTATCACGAATTTGATAGCGATGAAATTCTGAATGTTCCTTGTATGCACACGCCCAGATCTACGTATAGCAATAAACATTTCAAGCAGGTACCAAAGTGAAACTAGTAAAAAACATAAAGGACATGCCTGAAAAGAGTTTTGAGATATATAAAAGTTTCTATACACCTCAAATTAACTTATAAAGGCAACAATAATTATGTAAATAGTATTGAGATTGTGTTTCTGACTGGGGTAATAATGAAGTGGATAGAAAAATACAACAGGGTACCTTTCCAAAGTCTTGAAAAATTTAAGATTTCTTGGAACTCAAAAAGGCAATCCTCAGTAGCTGCGCCTCAAAGGAAGCAGAATATATAGAAGATTCGAAGGCAATGATGTCTGCATTTGTATAGCAACGATTTCTATAAACCATAAAAGACTCAAACACATTGATATAAAATATCATATTACACGTAAACAAATATTACAAAATAAAGTAATACTAAACAATTGGCTGATGCCCTTACAAAGCCACTACCTATACCAAAATTCTTACTCACAAGAACAGATGTGGGATTGAATTGATTTTTCTATTAATATTTCTTTTGGTTTAACTTTTCGAATGGATGTGTTAAGTTTACTGCTAGATAAAACAAGACAAGAACACAAATCAAATAGACATGATTCATCGAAAAATAGTCTGTGCAGCATCATTCTCAAGAGGGATTTCCTTTAGTTTTGTTTTTCAGTGGGAGTGTTGAGCTTATCGCTAGAATAACCAAGACAAAAACACAAATCAAATAAACATGAATAATCGAAAAATACTATGTGCAGCATTCTCTGATTTATGAAATGTAATAAACACGAGATGCTTTTAGGAATACTATACACAAAGTCAGTTGATACTAAGGTTTTGTAGGAATCGTATATACGTTTGAAATAGACGCTTCAAACGAATTATGTATTTTATTTAAATCCCCAACATATACATGACGTTTCCAAAAAAGCACCCAACTGTTAAAACCATCCCACTTAGATAACAAATTCGGAGAACCCCTCCAGGCAATGGATGGTCTGAGGATATATATACACCTATTATATTGCGAAAAATATTGCGACGAGAGCCTTAATTATACTTATTTGGTAAGTGGAAAAATTCCGAAGACGACCTAGCTGAATGCGGATCTGGATGGGATCTGGTTGTCCCCATAACAGCAATTCGAATCGAGGTGACACTTTTATAAGCGCCATAAGTAGACAATTTGCATTGGATGGTAATTCCTGCGTATACGGCCAATTGGGCGGATATTAAACGGCCATAATCCCGAAAAACGACGGATAATTTATTTTGAATTTATAATGACATTTATTGCCGTTTGACGCATAAAATGAAATTCATTTCGTGTATTCATAACCCCAATTTCGCGTTTTATGCAATGTGCATTAATTTAATCAAGAACACGAATAATGTTTATGGCCTCAGCAAGTGACAGCGCATTTTCAGAAAGAAAAAACCTCAAGTGAAGTTTTTCAGTAGAAATTATTGTCTTCGAGAATTGATTGGGGTTGGAAATATATTTCGTTGTATTCTCAAGAGCAACTAATGAGGATGAGCATTTAAAGGTGATATGAATTGTTGCGGAGGATCTCTATTTGAATATATAAAGATGAGTGGTGATTTGTCTTGAACAAATTCGAACAAATCAATTTCATTCAATAAAGTAACTGTAAATACATCTCTTACGTTGAAAACATTCATTTGATTGGAAATACAAAGTCAAAACAGATTGCATAAATTTCAAATACTCCATAACATTTCGCCTGGTAAAAATCATAAAACTATTAATAACAGAAAGAAAACTCTATTAGGAAATTATCGCCCTTATAATTATTGAAATGTCATCTCGTGACCGACAAACAATCAAATATGCTAGTTCCAGCATAGCATACCTTAGTAAGTAGAAGTTACAAAAATACCAACTTTTCTGTATACATTATGGCGAGTTGATTATTTCTTGTTGAAAATATTATGTTTTTCCAATATTTACGTCAGAAATAGGACATTTTGGATGGCTTTCAGAAGTAGGCTATTTTTGAGCAGAGTGCGACAAAAAATCTGCACGGCGTGCAAAAAGTACAGACCTATGTTGTTTGAATACAGGTAATACACAATACCCATCATTCTTTTAATTTTTTAGTACAATCATATTCATTCCTACGAATTCTTCACAAGATTTATATTAATAGTACTTTTGCTGTTATTTTGTATGTTATTCCAAACGTGATTTTGGTAATACTAAATCAAATGCTTTTCTGGATCTGGATTAAATTCGTGTTCATTGTTATTTGGAACTACAAATGTTCTTTATATTTTCGTTTTTTAATCAGGAATTTCAACAATTATATGAAAATCCTTGTCCTCAATATCATGTATTGTCATTTCAGAAAGTTTGTCTTGGCGACAGGTTCCTGACAATCCCATAATCATGGGCGCCTGGCCATGAGGCGCCTGACAATCCCATACTTTCATATTTTTTTTTTAATCTGCAACATCAAGCAAAAACGTAAAAATGTTTGCCTTTTTCGGCTTATAGCCGGCACTTTTTCTTTTAATAAACGCCTTCTCTTTATGATTATCACCTATATGTATGTTCTTGTTAACAGCTAAAGTTAATTTTAACATAGAAAACTTCGACCACAGGATTGTCGACTTCATAGTTTAAGTTTTTTCTCCCAAATACGCAAGAATGACAGGTTCTGATACCTCTGATATTTTTTTCTGAGAACACCAACAAATGCATCATATTCTTTTTCGTATAGTAGTCTGGACTACTATCAGATGTATTACTAAAATCACTTTCTTCATACATAATTAAAGCGATATTTTATAAAGAACCTCGCACCAAATACATGGAAAAATGGCTCTCGGCCAACTTTGAAATTTTTTAGGGATATTGTGGTGCAAGTCACTAGAACTTTCACGTGCAGGTTTAAATTAGTTTCTATGTCTTGTTTCGGAGATAAGAATTTTTGAAAATCATAAAAATGGCTGTTTTACTAAAACATAATAGGTTTACTTTTGCAAAAGTATTACTTTTTAGATGATGAGTAACTAAATAATAGCAGTGCTGGTTTGAATGAAGTTAAATGACATGTCAAAAATAACGACAATTTAACATATTTCGCAAATCTCTATCATTGGTCCCATTAGTGGGACTGAGCATTTTTCATTAAAAATATCTGTTTAGGGAGTCTTTTCTTATGACAAGAATAATTTCTTTAAAAGTTTTAACTTTCTTCCAAAACACAAATTGTTTCAAAAAATGTTTGGTTTTTATACTTCATGTTTTTAACATTAGTGTCATTTAAAACAGCCTTTTTGAGATAATAAATCCGCTTTGAAGTCAAAACTGCTTGAGGAAGACCTATAGTAATTGCTTAATATGATCAGCTACAAAAAGCTACAATCACATTTCATACGGGGGGAAGGGGGGCGTTTACAAATACAAAGTGAAATAGGTTTTGCACCTAATATATATGTTTGGTAATTATTCTTGAATGGACCTGTCAGTTTGAATCATATTTTTCAGTTATACTTAAAATAAATCACCTACACTCGTGTATGTTTATTAATTTTCTTTTCTGGTCTTCAAAATATAAATATTAAAATTGATATTCTATAGAAAAAGTTATATAATATTTTCCTTGATGAAATACATATAAAAATAATTGCGCCTTTAAAAAACGCATGACTATTAACCGTGTGACTATTAACAGTGATGCTACTGACACGTTGGTATGCGGTTTTCCACCTGCTTTACGAAAATTTGGTGTCCAGATCCATATAAGTCGTACTCTACGCTTCGTGACGATTCCACGAATATCTATAAATAGTAATTATGAACCATCCCAACGTGTCAATAGTCAGGTTTATTGCATGCGATTTTTAAGGTTTTATCAAGAAATAAGATTGGAAAATATTTTCTATTAAATATCAATTTTCAATAAAACCAGACACAGGAAATTATTGAATCTTACACGAGTGTGGGGTAATTTATTTTAAATTATAACTGAAAAATATGATTCAAATTGACAGGCCCATTCAAGAATAATTAACAAACATATATATTAGGTGCAAAACCTATTTCAACTTATATTTGTAACCACCTCATGCAAAATATGATTGAAGTTAATCATATTGAGCAATTACTAAAAGACTTCCTAAACTAGTTTTGGCTTCAAAGCGAATTTATTACCTCAAAAACGCTGTTTTAAATGATTAATGTTGAAAACATGAAGTATAAGAAACAAAAACTCCCAATAAAGATATTTTTAATAAAAAATGATCAGTCCCACTAATGGGGACCAATGATAAAGATTGGCGAAATATGCTGAATTGTCCTATTTTTGACCCACTCTGTGTAATAGGCGGCTTCTTTTGTCGTAACGACCGACTGACTGACATGTCATTTGACTTCCTTAAACCAGCAATGCTATTATTTAGTTACTGATCATCTAGAAAGTAATACTTTTGGATAAGTGAACCTTAAGTACAGCAGCCATTTTTAGGATTTTCAAAAATCCATATCTGCGAAACTAGACATATAAACTAATTTAAACTTGCACGTGTAACTTCTAGTGACTTGCACCACAATTCCACAAATTTCAAAATTGGCTAGAACCATTTTCTCATGTATTTGGTGCGGGGTTCTTTACGAAAATGATCTGATTACGGTTTTACAGTAATGGTGATGTGATGCACCCTAACAAATACGCTGAAATAGTATTTTGGGGGCCCTTTTCAGCTTCCGCAATTAGCATTTTAGAAATCGTGACAAAAAAAATTAATGGCTCATTCAGTTGACTTGTCCATACATGTCATCAATATTATTAAACGCACTATGGTTTCGTTTTTAAATTTTTAATGGCTGAGTTGAAATGTCAATACGATAATATATTCATTTACGAAAATACGATAATGGGTTCACTTGATCTATACGAGTGTTATTAATTATCATTCTGCCATTTCTCTGTTAGTTTTCCACTTAATCAGGGGTCGTTAGTCGCGCCGAGGAAAACGTGAGTTGATTTTTTGTCATATCATTCTTTTGCTGTAAAATTCTTCCGTTTCATTTCAGTCGGTTATATTCGCTGAATTTCAAAACGTGTTCGCTTTCTCGTACTCCTAATGGACTCGAAGTTATACCTATATAACTTTTACCATACGAAGACAGTAAATTTCATATGGTTTTTTTCATTATTCTCTTGTTTTGTTTGTGACGGAATTAATATAATGTTTACTTTCATTGTCGTGTTCTGATATCTTCAGTTATATTGGCTCTGTTAGAAAGACATTTCTGTTTGCCTTTTTAAACGCCGGTATGATAATTTGAGTTATAGTGTTGATAAATTTTAAAATGTATAGAGAGGAATTGAAATTTATACATGTAGAAAACATTCAGGATGCAGACTTTATGAAAATCGGTATTCCGGACACAAAACGAATATTTCAATATTTTTTACTGAATGATCCATAGTTATAAAGAATTTTTTCGCAGGTAGGTTGTCCGGTCTTGCTCAGCGATGAACATGTTACCAGTATCCCTACGGAGACGATATCTGCTTCTGTTCTACGAACATTAACGGAAAATCAATAAAATAATTATCAACTAAAGTGGTTCTGTTGGAAATATACTCGATTGAACAATAATAGTTATAGTATGAATTGGGTTATTTTCATATATACGCTTAATAATTAAATTTGGACTCAGGTTCAGCGAATTAATATAATAATTGCATTTGCCCACTCAATTGCCAAAAATCATGCGATTTAACATTACAACAAATTGCTCATTGACGCAACGTTAATTTTTTATCGTCATCAATTAACTGTAATGTAACAGAAGATAGACGGTGCATGAATAATGTGATTCCAGCTGGTGGGAAATGTCAAATCCGCATACATTAATTTCATAGGTGGATAATTTCGGATAACCATATTACTAGTGCTTAATGGAAAAAATCAATCATAGAGCGGGGCATTATTCGGCTTACTATGTATAATTTATAAAATAGTTCGGGGTTATATAATAAATTCAATGTGACAAACATGAAATGTCACGGTGGCTGAATACTTGGCACTGATGTATGCTCTAAGGGATCAAACTGAAACTATACGCTTCAATAATGTGATCAATTACGTTATTTGATACTACGAATTTTCATTAAACGGTGATTTTGTCGCGTAGCCTTTTTTCCATAATACCTAATACAATTGAAATACAAAACCCGATGGCGCGATATATTTCAGAATATACTTATTGATTCTGAAATTGGCATAATTTTCTTCTCCGACTCTAAGTATCTTATTGATTATATATATATATATATATATATATATATATATATATAACTTCAAAATTCGCAGTATTGTTTTGGCAGAAATTGTTCTCCTTGCAACCAGACTTTTGCAAAAGTCTGTCTTATCATCAATATTGTGGAGGAGATATTTTCCGCCAGAGTTCTTTCTCTTTCAGTTGTTCTTTTATGAACTTGACGATAGTGGAGGGTTTATTTCTAAAACCGAACTGTTGATCTGGAAGGAGTTTTTTCAGTCAATTAAAGGTTTCAATATTTCCAATAGAAGCATTTCAAAGAGATTGGATGTCACTGGTAGTAGACGATGAATGGACGAGAAGGTTTTTTCAATTCCTGTTAATTTCGATATATTGGTAGATTTTTTTGCATTTCACCTGTTTCAAGACAAAATTCTCAGATTTTTTATTTATCTGAATACCTCCTTTGGAGTTACTTCAAATATACTTCAGATAGGTACATGCATTGAATATTAAAGATGAATTCTCCTATATGGACGCTGATAGTAACAACAGTTCATTTTTTGAATTTTTAATGGATGTCAAATTCAAATATTAATAATTAATTATTTTGTTTCAGATAGAAGATGCGATGCTCATGTTCGATAAACAAACAAATAGGCATAGAGGTAAGTTTTTCAAAAAAATATTTTTTCTTAATACGGTCCTCTGCATTTCATGAGAAACATTCAGCAAAACCTGTGTTTTAGAAATTAAAGATGGATATTGGAGAAGCGAAAATGTTGTGCACATATACGGAGCATGCTTCTCTTTGTTTTTGGTAACAATACAAAATTTCAGTGAGAACGTTCATGGAAAAATCACATACCGAAACATATTATAAAAATGAATAATTTCTCATCAATAGAAAGTGAACGTGCAACAAGCTTCAAACCAAAACTAAAATGATGAAATTTTCAATTAATTGATTCCCATGTTTTCAGTTGAGTGCTGTCACGCGTTGATGAATAATAAAATTTCATATTGGAATTCCTCACTGTGGAATTGAAAAATCAATTACCTTAAATGCAATTTTTTGTCACTGACTTCAACTCATATACATATTGCTTCCACCGAATATGCCTGTTCCATTGTTTTTTCATATATATTCTTGCTCAGACACACATTTCATCATTTTGGAATCATATTTATAATCAGGTCATTGATACGGTACATATGATTGATTTGGCTTAAAAAAATATCGAATATAAAATACGTATATTTATTGGTTGAGGCGGGGAAGCCTTTGGGCTATAGTGCATAAAAATAAAAATCACAAGCTATTCTCTAACGTTTTCGATCATCAGATCATCATCAGGAGAATTCTGAATATATATATATATATATATATATATAATATATATATATATATATATATATATATATATATATATATATATATATATATATATATATATATATATATATATATATATATATATATATATATATATATATATTATATATATATATATATATATATATATATATATATATATATATATGATAATGTTTCTCAAAATTCAATTCTTCTATAAGCTTTACTTTCTGTAAAATTCTGACAAGTGAGTGGGATTTATTATCACATGTCCCTTAGATTATCAGAGAACATGCATTTTTATTTTTTCTTAATTTAATTATATTCTTTCACTTTTTAGAATTCTCCTGATGATCTGATGATCGAAAACGTTAGAGAATAGCTTGTGATTTTTATTTTTATGCACTATAGCCCAAAGGCTTCCACGCCTCAACCAATAAATATACGTATTTTATATTCGATATTTATTGGAAGCAAATCTAAAAGTGCTTACAACTCTCCCCCCCCTTTCCATTTACATATGATTGATCAACATATGAAAAGCAGTCTTCCTGCAATATGTTTCTCATTTTCACGGATGAGTGCGACTGGTTTCACACTTTTTTTCTGCTGTCTAGTGTTCCGAAAAAATTTTAAGTAGAAACTTTGCATTACCTGATAATGGCAAGTGTGATTTTTCCGAAACGTTGTGATTTTCCAAACTCCAGAATTGCAATTCGCTTGCCGTTATTTATGCTCTACCGATTCGGTAAATAGATAACGCTTGCCATTCTGACAGATAAGGAGTAGACATATAATGATCAGCATTCAAATGTGGAATATTTTTCAAATCTGCTCAACATTGCAAATTCAATACAGAAAATATTTCCAATCAACAATAGGGTTTCTCGTATTGTCCAATTTTCGGACCCCAACACCTAGACTTTGTTCCACAGGCTCAGTTTCTCTGTTGACAAAGCTTCAAAACAATATATTGGACGAAACACAGCGTTTCCGGTCCTTCAATCACAGGTTCAAAAAAATAAAACCGCAAGAATATACAATCAATAAGTACATAAATATACAATTTAAAATGTAAATAAATACAATATAAAATATAAATAAATATACAATACAAAATAGTCAAACTTTCATCAGATTATCGTCATAAAATTCTTGTAGAACATAATACGGTCTTCTACACAGTAGATTTTTTATATTTTCTCTAAAACCCACAATATCTACATTAGAGTATTTGACTTCGATTGGCAAATGATTATACATCTTAACTCCGTTATAAATAAACGAATCCTTGATTAGAGAGGATGAAGGTAACTTCAAATTATTCCTAGAGCTTAGTCTTGTGGAATAATGAGAAGAAATGATTTGTTGAAAATAGAACGTTCATAAAATCAGATGTGGAATCATCTGCGACTGAAAGATAAACTTTAGTCACTATCTTCCATCGTCAAGATAACCTCTTCTGGGGTATTCATGTTGAAAAGGGAAACATTCTCAATTGAATATTGAATAGAAAGATTTTTCTGTGAATTGAAAAATCCACGATAAAAAAAAAGTTATTTTTTGTGAATGTCTAATAGAAAACAACTACTTTCCCCAGCTAAAGCTATGCTGGACATTGAACTACACCTAATAGATATTCTGAAAAGACTCTAACTCAAAAGAAAAAATCTGAAATAGAAAATTTGCATTTTTATTCAGATAGTTATTTGATTTTCTATTCCAGTCTCAATTAAGAACTTATAAAGATGAATGAGGCAAAGAAGAATGTTTTCATGAAGAGAGTGCTCACCAGGAATCATTCGTTACAAAAATGTATTGAAGACCTAGTGAATGCGATGCATCTATTCCGTCAATGTTACAAATGATTTCTGGTGAGAACTCTCTTTTGGAAAACATTCTTCTTTGCCTCATAATTTTTTGAGTTCTCATTTGAGACTGGAATAGAAAATCAAATAACTATCTGAATGAAAATGCAAATTTTCAATTTCAGATTCTTTCTGTTGAGTAAGGGGCTTTTCAGAATATCTGTATAAAAAACTAATGAAATTTTCATTTTGTACCACTTGTGGTAGCCCAAAGTTGATATGCTACATTGTAAAATGGTATTTCCGTGCAACTACCTACAATGAGTAAAAATCAACATCTTATAGGCTGAGAAGCCATTGCTGCCGAAACTGCAAAGCACACTTAATCTATATATGTACCTATATGAAAAATTGATAAAATAATAATTTTCTACTACTTGTAATAACCCAAAATTGATATAAAATATTAGAATATAATATGCTACGTTCTAAACTGGTATTTTCATGCAACTACAATAAGTAGAAATTCAGAATTTATAAGCTAAGAATCCATTGGTGTCAAACTGCATCTATTATAATATGTACCTACCTATGAAAAATTGATGAAATTATAATTTTCTACCACTTATAGTAACCCAAAGGTGATATAAAATGGGAGAATATAATATATTACATTCTAAACTAGTATTTTCATGCAACTACAATAGGTAGAAATTCAGAATTTATAGGCTAGGAATCTAATGGTGCCAAAACTGCGACACTTAATTTGTTCATGAACCTATATGAAAATCAAATAATTAGAGAATTCTCAATTATTCTTTTTTTGTTGCAGTCAAAAAAAGAATAAAAAGAATCAGCTTCTAGGTTTTAATTCAGGTAGCTATAAAATGAAAAAATATTAAAATAATAATAATCAATCATTTAGATCATTTCGACTGGTGGTATTATTGTTTATATGAAAAACGCAATTATTATAAACCATGGCAGGAGGTTGATTGAAAGCGGTAGCTCGTTCTTGCTTTAGACTATACAGAAGTTGAAACAGACCTCATTGCATCAATTATTTCCTGATGGTGACTCGAATCTATCTGCAGATATAATTCAATTGAGTTACTATTTCCATGTCCTGTGATTTTAATTAATTGCAGTTCACCAATTCCTGTTTTGGCTAAAGTTGAAACAGCAGTGGCTCTTGCAGAGTGATTTGTTATTTTGACCTTTTTGACGTAGTGATGCCGCCGATTTGAACCAGGAAGAGACCGTATTTTGTCCAGCCGGACTGTTCTTGTACCAATCTTTGGAGTTGGGGCGCTGCCAGTTTGGTTTGGGAGTTAAAAATAAACGGTTTGTTTTGATGAGGCGATATCGCTTGCTTGTTAACTTTTTGAAAAGTCTAACTGGGCATATTTCTTCATTGAATATATTTGGTACTAACCACTTACTGTCAGCCATTTTATTGCCTTGGGTAGTTTTAGAGAAAACTGGATTATATTCATTGCGACCTATTGGTTTTCCTTGATTATCAATTTCTCCACAAAATATTCTATGCATGCTGCAGCTCCTTCATTCCCTCTCCAGGCCAATTCATGAGCAGCGATGTAGAAAAACTTTTTTTGCAATCCCTCCGGGGTGTTTTTATCAATAATTTTCTTCAATCCGTCTGTTGATAGTGCGGATGAACTTGTCTTTCTCTTTGCTGGGTGTTTTTATAACTTCCGATTCTTAGCATTTTTTGCTGCTCTTGCGTTTTCAAATTATATATCAGAAAATGGATTAAATTTGCGATGTCCTTTTAAAATATTCTTTTTGCATACTGAACCCATAGTCTTCAAGAATAAGCAGTTCCTCACAGTATATCCTCTATCAAAATCATACGATTTTTCTTCGCAAAAGTTTGTAAACTGCCTCCATATACTTGACTTGGATTTCTTAGTATTCGCGGATGTTAACTGCTGAATCTCCTGACGAATACTTTCTTTACTTTCTTGACCGAAGCGGAACATTTTTTTTCACGTCGTTCCCCTTGACAAATTTGGAACTCAACTAAATTTTAGGTTAAGGTTAACTAAACAATTAGGTCGATCAAAATATTCTATGTTTTTCTTATGTCTTGTCGAAGAAAAAATCTGATGTGAAATTTTCTTACCGAATACCAAACGAGGGTGAATTATTTCCGGATTTTTTTTCACCTCTCGTGGTAATACAAGTGAAAATATTCAATAAATATTCAAGTATTGGCCAAATTCACCATATTTCCCGAATGTGTGTTGTTGATGTGTGTGTGTAACCCTTATATAGCAAAATATTTTCATAACAATGAATATTTCTCCATTGTTGTTGTTGATGGAAAATGAAAGGAATAAATATATGAAGGGTGTTTCCAATTGGCTCTAGCTTTTCTAGCGATCTCCCATATATTCGACAAAGCTACGAGCGCCAGCAAACTATTTTCAATGATTATTAATTAATCACACCCAGGCAAAGCCGAAAGATATGATCATTTATCAAGCTCTTCATGAAAGCTGTTTTTTATTAACAGTCCCCCTCTGCCGCGCCGCTCGCCCTTTTCGGGACGTATTCAACAACGGCAACGTCAATCCCTTGATTAAATTCAGATAAAAAATGAATTGCGCCGAAAAATGTTTTGGGAAAACACTCATAATGTGTTATTGAGTGGCACGGAGGAATTTTTTGATTTCGAGTTCCGCGAAAATGATTGATGGGGATGATGTGCGAAGTGGGTTGTGGATTGACAGAAGATGTCCTGATTGGTTTTTGATAGAGAAATATGGAATACATGCGGTACGATTGATCTACATGACGAATCGCTTAATCCGGTTATAACGATAAATTGATCTTTTTCGCTTTGTTTCGAAGAATTCCTGAAAAATCATAATATAGTGAGTTTTTTTTGAATAATTCAATCGGGATATTAGAAAATCGTCAACATTGAGTTTAGTACCCTTTTTATAGCCCATATGTATCATCTCGGAATGATTATATTTCAAAGATCTTAAACGACTTCAAACTATTTTTTCGTATAGGATATATCTTTTTCAAAAGATGATTCAGAAGGTTTCTGAGGTATTGAGAAATTTCCTAAATGAATCTATTTTTTCATCAGTTAACCGAAAAAATTCACCAGAAACCTTTGCGATCCAGCAGAAAAGACGATGTACAGGGTGTTAGTGAATAAGTGCGACAAACTTCAGGGGGTGATTCTGCATGAGAAAATTATGACAGTTTGCTATATAACTTTGTCCGCAAATGCATCGTTTTCTGAGATACGGGGCGTTGAAGTTTTTTTTTAAAACTGACTATTTATTTATTGCTCTGAAACCGGTCGAAATATGCAAATGAAATTTGGTGAGTTTTGAAGAGGTAGTTATTGCGCATTTTGTGACATGCAATTAAGAATTTTATGTTGATCGGTAAGATATGGGTAATGATCTCAATGTTTTTAAAGAAAAAAATTGTACGCCACTGAGATATTTCAACTTAAAAATTATTTTTGAATTCCTCCTCGTTTTTATGCAAAAAATAAAACATCCTATTGCGTATTTTCCATTTATCTAATACATTATCAAGAACTATCTAATACAATAACGTTAAACCAGAACAATAACAGAAAATAGCACTAATAAATAAATAGGCGCGAAGCTACAACAAATGTTCAAAAAGACCTCCCTCAGACATGATACAAGATTCAACTCTTCGCCTCATTGATTGACGTATTTGCGCAAATATTCTTGGTGTATTTCTTATTGTCTCACAGACGGCTATGATTCGATTCCTCAGGTCTTCAACATTTTCGACGGGAATGGAATGAACTAATGACTTTAGAGAACCCCAAATGCAAAAATCTAGAGGATTTAAATCCGGAGATCGAGCAGACCAATATTCCGAATCCTCCCTACCTTCCAACGATATGGATATACTGTATCTGAATGATTACGTACAATAATACTAAAATAGACTGGTGCACCATCATGCATGAACCAGAAGTGTTGTCTCACCTGCAGGGGAATTTCTTCAAGAAGAACAGGTAAATCTTCCTGTAGGAAATTAAGGTAAGAGTTGCCTGTAGTCGTTGTGGGAAGAAATATGGACCGATTAAATGATCATCAAGTACCCCAAACCATGAATTTACTGAAAACCGATGCTGGAAATGAGCTTCAAAGATTCCATGTGGATTTTCCTCAGCCCAGAGTTGATTGTTATGGAAATTCCGTATACACTGTCGTCCAAAATTAGCATCGTCAGTAAACAAAACGCCATTTAAAAAATTAGGATTTTGAGCGATTTGATGGAGAATCCAATGGCAAAAAACTAGGCGCGGAAAAAAGTCTCTAGGTAGTAGATCTTGCACACTGTGAATATGAAACGGATACAATTGCTGTTCTTTAATAATTTTAAATACAGTGGAGTAGCTCACATTCAGTATGTTGGCAATTTTTCGAGTACTTGTTTCAGGTGGCTCCGCAATTAACTCGAGAACTGCTTCTTCTAGTTGCACAGTTCGTACTTCTCGAGGGCGCCCGCAGTCAGCCATTTGTTCCTTAAATGTACCATTTTCGCGCAAACGTTGGTGAAGACGAGCAAATATTGTGTGATGGGGTACCCTACGTCCTGCATATAACTCAGCATACAATCGTCGAGCTTGCCGACCATTACCGTTACTTCGACCATAGACAAAATGCATGTCTGACAATTGTATAATTTTCCATTCTTTTCGATAAAAGAAAAATTAATTACTCATTATCATTAATGTTATACTAAAAGCTTGAAAATGAAGAAACGCTAATTTGACATTTCGTTGAAATATTTGTGTTTAACAGAATGTTGACAGTAGCCTACTAGCATGGCTACTAGATGATGTATTAAAGTAATGACAAATACGCGTTAGGATGTTTTATTTTTTTGTATAAAAACGGCGCCCCATACGGAAAAAAGGCAGGTGAGAGTTTTTGTCACAATTTGAACGAGAAATTTATAACTAATTTTTTTTTGAATATCTCAGTGGCGTACCATTTTTTTCTTTCAAAAAATTGAGATCATTACCCGTATGCGCGCCAATGATAAACATAAAATTATCGATTGCATGTCAAAAAATGCGCAATAACTACATCTTAATTGTCACCAAATTTCATTTGCATATCTCGATCGGTTTCAGAGCAATAAATAAATAGTCAGGTTCTAAGAAAAACTTTAACACCCCGTATTTCGGAAAACCAAGCATTTGCGGACAAACTGTCATTATTTTTTCATGCAGAATCACCCCCTGAAGTTTGTCGCACCTATTCACTAACACCCTGTATGTTTGACATTAAATCATTTCAAATCTGTTGTATGCCGCTAGTTGAAAAGATCATTTGTTCATTCAAATAATCTCACAACTTTTCAATGATTATTATTGATTTATTATAAGATCAACTGGTCCATTAATCCATGATAAATATCCCTGACCAGTTTTATTTTGGTTTTATAGATGAGAGGACTTAAGAAGTATTATAAACCCAAACAGCACATGTGTGCTAATACTTGAAGACCTAAAAGATTCATCATAGTTGGTCACTCCCCTACAAACATCGGTTATTATCAAAAACTACATACAATATTTCGACTAACCCAATAACTGAATGACCTGTTTATGTCAATATCGCCTCCAGAGAAACAACTTTCGAGTTACCGTCACCGACAAATGTAAACATCTTTCTCAGCCACGAAAACTTTTTATTATAGAACTTCGAGAAATTAAATCTCTTGCGGAAGCTCCGGAGACAAAATCAAACCAAACAAAATTAGTAGATTGAAAGTTCGACAGTATATGGAATTGCTTTTTGCTTCACCTCTTCAAACTATGACACACTTATAAATCCGTAAAAAGCAGGAGCGGAACGCAGATTTCGGTTGACGGCAAAAATCGATTGCGGCATTTTCCATCTGCAGTTCGTTTTTCCGGAAGTGATACGGATTATCTAGAGTTTGTCGATATACATAGAAAATATGAACATTATTTTCTCCGTTACTAATAATGCGATCGAGTCGTGCTGATGCTCATTTTCTTTGAATTTTGATTGTCTACAACTTGTCCATTGAAGGCATCTAAATTACTCCATAAGTTTTTATGATACGAGCGAAAAAAAAAGGAAACATAACTGGATATAACTAAGGACCGTTCTACGTATGATGGCGCAGTTGGTTTCCTGGTAGTATTTTTGTCACGAAAAAATCTCTATTCATCGGTCTATTACTAAAAATAGGAAAGCTTTAACTAAAATCATTAATGATTTCAAAATAAATGTTTAGTCAATCAAGTGATTATTAGGTATAATAGATAAATATAAATAATATTACATTAATTGTTGTTTTTATTTTTTGTAGATTTATACGTTATATTTCATTATCCTGTTAGAAATCTGAATCATTTTTGTTTATGTTTAAAAATATTCGAACGTGTGTGTGTTGTACAAATGTATAAATGAAATAGAGTTTATATGTTTTTGACAAAATTTTTATATATATATATATATATATATATATATATATATATATATATATATATTGTTATGTAATGATGATATAACAAATTATTTTGTTAATATTTCGCCCCACGTTTTGGGTGCCAATTGTTATATAATGATAATTGTAAAAACAATAGTTTTTATGATAATAGTTTTTTGTTATGAAATATTGATAGATAAATATTTTCGCCCTGTATAATATGTTTTGTGATGTAATAATAATTGCTAGCTAACGTCACTGTTCTCTCGTCACGTTGCTGCCAATTGTTATCATTTTTCTTACCACGACTAAACTCAGTTGGTACTCCTCTCGTCTCAGATAGCCGGTTCAGGCAATTGAGCCACTAACCACTGCTTGATGTAAAATCTCAATCTTTTCAATGTTTATAAATACGATTGCTCATAATTGTGGAAAAGAAACGAGATAGTATCAAAAAGCAAATATTTCCTTTATTCAGGAAAACTTAATTTTACCTGGCCTAACGATAGATAACTTATTCTAAGGTGAATCTACAAATATTCATGGATAATCATGAGAAACAGGTCATGGATAAATAGACACAACCTCACTTTTACCTGGACAGTGAAAATTTCTTTAATAGTTCGAAATCAAATGAAATAAAGTTCTTCTGATGGGATATGAGTTATTAGTGAAGTTGTTCAGTTCGTGATGTGCACTAGGAAAGTTTATACCTGTCGCTGGAACTGTCGCTGTTCAAGATACACCCGGATTTGGATTCTCTTTCACTCCAATGCTCTCAGGAACTTCAATACCAAATAGAAGGAACCATACCAATCCAAATATCAGCTTTCGAATACTTGTATATGGTGTACAAATAAGGTAATGTTGGTTTTCTGTTTATAATGTTGAAATTTATAAATTTTTCTTTTTCTCCAACAAAACGTGGCATTCATTTTCAATTTATTTTCGATCTCCTTCTGGCTTTGTTTTCCGTTACTTGGATACCATTTTTCCTCATTCCTTTTGATTTGAATTTTTGAATTCGCGCACTATGTTCTCACATTTTCACTGTTTGGGGTTATTTGTCAAAACTTATAAATGAATCTATTTTTCCTTTCTTACAGACTATTTACAATATTCAATCATAATTGTCTCTGACACTTTTCCGTTCTTATTTTCTTACAATTTCAAATCTTACATTTGACCATACTGTTCCCTGATTGGCTATTGTCATCAAGAAGTTTGTTGTTTTCCCATTGGCTATTTTTAGTTACATACAATTTCATATACTGTATGTTTCAAGCTTATAATTTTGTTTATCACATTCTATTCAGGATGATTTTGTAAATCTAGACCTTTCTTGTTGTCTTTTGAATAATTATGGGTTGTAATCATTATGACAGTGTATGAAATTGATTGTATTATAGTATTTGAATATTTTAATCTATTCATATTATACAGAGGCTTAATAAAGGAAATAGAATTTCTAAAATTATGTAAAAACAATCTCTTGAAACTAATAGCTATTAAGTAATTATTCTTTTTGTGGGTTTTTTCCTTTTAATATATATAACTGGTTTTTCATTACATAAGAATATATATATATATATATATATATTCCTATTGCAATATGTTTAAAATGCATCAGTTTATATTAACAAAATTATTCAAATTATTATTCATACATAAAGCACATATTATTATGTGCCTTCCAAAACTCAGTTCAATTCAAAACAGCAAGACCCTTGCGCTCTCGCTTATTTAAATCACGAGCGCTCGCTTGGGGCGTTGCCACGATTCTCAGCCTTCCCCTTCTTGCACTTCCCATACGCAATGATTCAGAAACTTCTTATGGCAATTAATAAATAACTGTATAGCTACGCGTATTTAATTTCTTCTATAATATTTGATATTTACCTTTCAATAATATACCAGTTTTTCAAAAAGATCTGAATGGAGGGTTTTCAGTTATGCCTCAAAATGTGGTGTCCGCGGTAGCTCACTATAGGGATTACGTGTTAAACGTTACAAATTTGAAGCCTTATATTTCGCTTTCGGTGTGGTACATGATTCCAAAAATGTAATATGACACATGTAATAATGTTAACTAAAAGTGGTATACATATAAACGCAATCTGATTGGATGTGGATTGCACTACAATTACCTTAAGCGCCTTATCAGTGCATATATTTGGCGAGCTATTGAATCTGTTTATGTATTGCATATTGGATTTGACAGACCAATCACACCATTCAACTTGCACTCAACTCGAAACAAGTAAAACTCAAGCGAAATAGTTGGGAGTGTATCAAACCTTTTCTGTCTCCTCCAATGCCATTCAGCACTTTCAACTGTTCGAACTCCAACACTATCCGGCGCGGCGCAATATCTGTGAAATAGTGTTTCTGGTGTGGCCGCCGGGCCGTTTCGGAAACGATACAGATATCCACATCCATTACGCAGCAGATAACAATGGCTTGCTTAATTCACTTCTGTCGCTTACTAAACAGTTTCCTTTGTTCGCTATAATATTTACGCGAAGTCGCCGATTTATGGATCAACGGTGCGCTACCTAGTACAACGGAGTTATTTCGTGATGAGGGCAGTATATCTACATATTTTTCGCGGCTATGGAACATATGGGACACATTCGGGAACTTTATGCAACTAACCACATTAGTGGGAATTCCTTGTTAGCATCGAAGAACTACACTTCTATTATGCGGGTATTCTTGAAACGAATAGGGATTGTTTGTCCTTACTAACAGAAGATATTTATGGGCGGAATGTGTATTCTAATCACTATTCTTCACCAAAAACTTGAAACTACCTTTTATTTCATCTTGAACTCGTAAACAATTGCCCGATTTCAGAGTATTTCACTTTGGAGTTCAGCGGATTCTGCTATCATTTTTGAATTGTTCCAGTAATCACAGGCAAATCGGAATAGGTCGTCCAGACGAATAATTTCGAATGTTGATCTTCGGATGCGAAGTGGTTGCAAAGACCAAACATAGCCCATAAAAAGTTGAACTGGGAATTATTTCGAAATTGATATTCTTCAACGCCTCCACATTCTCTACTGATGGTGGATCAGCACTTTTAGGATAAGGGAAGTGCTGATCCTACTTTTTAGACAACTTTCTATCTTTCGTGGTAATACTGCTACCTTTTTGTAGATTTCCTTCAGTATTGTCCCATTTTTGGATTTTGGAAGTTATCGATCCCAAATGTTAGATAGATATGTAACGTTATAGAAAGGCACATTACAGGCTAATTATACTGATCAATTTCATCAAGACGAGCAGATTCCCACACGTTGCAGATCAGTTAGATACTTATAACGCGTTTTTCTACGCTATTTTTCAACTGATTTGGAGTACGAATGTTGTCTCGGGCGCTATCTTCTGTTTCACGTGAGCAACTGGAGTGAAGGGGTCTCTTTAGTATTGTCAGTTCAGTAACCAGAAGGATCTATATTGGAATGCTAACCTTGTTACCTATTGGTGGACACATACTCACACCTTTATATGACAATCACATTTTAACCATATTCTAGTTCATTAGGGATGCTCCGGGGGCTTCTCTGCTTCTCAGATTTATTTTAAGCTTCACTTCTTCGATTATGATTACTTTTTGGCTATTTCTTCCTCTGGTTCCTGGAACTGAATTTCTGCACCCTCACCGTTATCATAATAGTATATTATTTAACGAGGGTAATGTAGGTCATAACTCATGCAGATGAAGTTTGCAGCACGAGCCGCAGGGAGTGTTGTTATTCATCAAGTGAGTTATGACCATTACCGCAAGTTTAATACTATACTTTAACTACGACTATAACAATAAATACTAAGATACAAGTACAGAGAAAGAACTTCATTCACAAATTTTAATAGTTACCTATAACAATGCTTTAAAAATGTGTAATTACTAATTTTTTTATCAATAAAATTAACTGTAAAGTTTGGACAACCAGTAAACTGAATAAGTGGGACTGAATTATGCAAGTTTATTGTTTCATTTTGGGTTGCATTTATGTTGTTGATGTACTAACTGGATGAGGTGTTATAGGTGTTATAGATATAGATTTTATTTGCAGTATCTGTCTTATTCTTTTCAGAATCATCAACGTACCCCTCAGCCACAGTAGTTGATCGTCAACCGCCATGGCGTTTCAGTGCCTTTATATCCCCTCCAGCATCTACTAATGAAGACGAGCGGCGAAAACAATGCCCTGTATATAAATTACAGTGTGGTAATTTTAAAAATGTAGCAATGTCTTTCCCCATTGCTCCAAACTTATTAATGCCAATTCTTTGTGAGTGAAATTTTCCATTTTGAAATTTAAAGAATAATATTGTTTGCGATATATCAGTAGAAGGAAGATTCAAATATTTCTTAACTATGGTGTAAACATTTCCCGTAACAGTGAATTTTCTGGCAATTTTTGTTTTTGTATTTGGTACACTGACCATAAAAATAGATCCATGATCTTCTAGATGTGTAATTTGCATAGAGTGCAATTCTGCTGCACGACAAGCACCCATAATGCCCATTATTAAAGCAACCTAAAATAAATTATGTAATTGACTAGATGATAAAAACGATTGAATATTGTGAGATCTACTACCTTTGTCGCCAGATATTTCTCATCAGGAGCTTCATTTATGAAATTATTGAGTTGTTCTGGCCTAAAAGTTTTTGTTTTTTTAGCTACATTTTTCTCTGATTGACGTTTGAGAAACGCGCGTAATTTCAAATAATTCTCTGTATTGATTCCATTATTTATGTTGAGTGTGCTTCTTAGCAATGTGTAGAAAGTCCATAGGGACGATGCTTTATATTTAGTGCTAAGTTCACTAAAATATGCCAAAAGTACATTTTATGTGAACGATGACTCAATGTTCTTGCTTCTACACCAATCTTGGAAATTTTTGTATACACGTTTATATTTGTTTTGGGATTTTTCGGGCAATAAATTCTGTATGGTAACATTAGCTACTTGTCTTATTTCTGGAGGTGTACATAATAATTCATCTTCACTATCTGAATTCATTTTTTTCAGCACAAAATTTAGAATAATTAGGTATTAACTTAATTTAAAAACGTCAAAATTATTCAAGTTACATCTCCTCTCAATAACAATAATGGACTGTTCCCTTTCGGCCAAACGGCTTGTACAGAAGAACAGAGCCACCTTGATATTCGGTTCGTAAATAATTCCAAGAATATTTTCCGATTTATTATAGTGAGTTATAGTAGTGAGTTATCATAACTCACGTTGTTTGTTTATATATACTATTAGTTGCTCAAAAGCAGTGAATAATCAATATATAATTCAATAGGAGTAGATAAAGGTATTTAAAATATCTTTTTCACTCGTTTAATTGTATTTTCGGGTTCAGATGAACTCATTTGTGGGTTTATTTCTATGTTAGAGTATTTTTTATACGTTTCTCTGGGCTCCATAGAGATCACAGTTTATATCTGCCGTAAATGTTTCCCATACTTCTCTTTCGATTCTTCTGATTGATGATGTAACTATGTTTTTTGTTTCTCTGTAATCATCATTGCTTGTTACATTTTTCCTTCAGCCCGCTTTTTCGCCTGTTGATTAAATCAAAATTTGTTCTCATTTTGCAAATTCAAGTTTACTGTTTCTTCTCCAATCGATGCATTGGTTGGGTCATGTATGCCTACATCATTATTTGTTATGATTAGTTTTTCAAGTACCCTTTTATATAGATATTTATGGCTATCGTTATATCATAGGCTAGATGAGTAACACAAATATCCATAACACCATCAATCGATTTCAAATCGTATTTTGAAGTTATATTGGTCTTATCAGTTCGATTGCAATTGAAATTCCAGCGAACAACACATTATTTTAGGTTATGTTGTAGCGGTTGGCCCGCTTCATTTTGTAATTGAATAAGGACTATCAGGCATTGTTCTTTCATTGAGTGACTCCACTTGAGAATGAGGAAGAGAGTGCTTACGACTTTAGCGTCTGACAAGTCCAGTCAAATGTACTTTCATCTGGTGGCCATCATCATAGTCATCATCATTATCTATCATTATTATCTAAGAAAATTGAGCTGATTTGTGTACATTGATTGTGTGGTTTTATGACACCCAACCTGGGGAGTATCGCAAGGTACTGTTTTGTAGACTATATTATTTACAATCTTTTATCAAATAATTACTCACCTTGATCTTGGAGGAGAACAATTCAAGTCATGGAGTATCCTGAAAAATTAAATCGAGTCAGAGTTTGTTGAAATATTGCGATGGTTTGACAAAAAAACTTAAAGTGAAATTAATACAGTGTGAAATATTCAGGAGTCACATCAAATTGTTACTTGAGATGGGATGTATATCGAATACACACCATATGAAGATATCAATCAATACGGATTACTGTATTGGAGGATTTGATATAAACCTGAGAAAAAAGGTTACCTCCAGACTACTCGAGAATCATATTTGGAGGTATTTTTTCTACAGGAAATGAAAAATTACTTGTGATTGATTTCCGACAACCCCGTTCACCTGGATCTTTAGAGTTGCACCTACGCCACTGGCTAAACCAATTCGATTGAGACACGAAGTTGTATCGGAAATGTGGCGCGATGAAGCAAATGTAGCTCTTCTCATTAATTTGATGAGTGACGGGTAACTGGCCGTCCAGAAAGTGGATAGTCTGGTTTGGCCGCCGTTCAGGGATGTCGGTTATTGATATATACGTGAATTCCCTTGTCGTAGCTCTTCGATTCTAACATGGGTACGAAACCAGAAATGTAGCAGACGCTCTATTGCTCGGTTTGCCTGAATTATGCTTTAATTTGATGTCCGATGTTGCCTCGCCAGCACCGGCACGGAGGTGTAGGGCAGAGCGGAGAAGGGCAAGGTAATATTGTCACTTCGTCTCGACCTGAGCTGAATGTGTCTGTATTGAACTTAAAAACAAATGAATTATATATTGGAATTTCATGTTCATATTACCTGTATTGCATTGATATGCGCCTTTTGTTGAACCTGTATCATAGTCAAGCAGCAGTGGTCAGGCTAGAAGACAACGTTACAGATGAAATACCAATAAGAAGTGGAGTAAGACGGGGATGTGTTCTATCACCCCTGTTTTCAACCTTTATTCAGAGAACATATTTCGAGAGGCAGGACAGAGGGAGTAAAGATAGGTGGTGGAATTATAAACAACGTGAGGTACGCAGATGACACTGCCATCATTGCAGAAAACATGGAGGATTTGCAAATGCTGCTGGATAGAGTGCATGAGGCTGGTCGAAAATGGGGTATTAATGTTTACATCAGGAAAACGAAATGGATGGACTGTAGGTAGAATAAACATAGAACCAATTCCGATTACCGGACACAACATTGAACTGGTATCACATTTCAAATATCTGGGTAGCTGGGTTCATGACATAACGTACGACGAAGATGTAAGAGCAAGGATTGAAATGGCACGTAGGGCATTCAACAAATGGAAACCAACTCTCACTGATAGAAACCTCACAGTTCAGACACGGTTAAGAACACTCCGCTGTTACGTATGGAGCATTCTTTTGTACGGATGTGAGACATGGACGCTTGAAGCTGACATCATGAATAAAATAGAAGCGTTTGAGATGTGGTGCTATCGGAGAATCCTCAAGATCCTTCGGACTGCTCAAACCAGTAATGAAGAGGTACTCAGACAGCTGAATAAGGATCGAGAACTCCTGAACACCATAAAAACAAGAAAGGTCAGTTATTTCGGACATATTATGCGAGGTACCAAATATCACATCCCTCGCCTGATTATTCAAGGAAAGGTTGAGGGCAGAAGATGGATAGGTCGCAAAAAGCTATCGTGGCTACGAAACATTAGAAATTGGACCGGACTGGTAGTAGAACAACTATTCCGAGTAGCGACAGATAGAGACCAATTCAACCAAATTGTCATGGAGATGGCCCACGCTTGAAGACAGGCACGGCACCGAAAGAAGAAGATTACCTGTATTGAAACTGCGAGTTTCAGTGTTTGTCTAACAGTCGAAACAGGACAATTCAAGACCGATGCGTCTCTTGGTGGAAAGAAACTGAGTTTCTGCCCGCTGAATCAAGTTGGATTCGTTTTGACCCTGTCAGAATAGCTTTTGTTATTCTAACTAACATAGTTACTAAAATATAATAAAAATACGATGAGTTTTGAGCAAAAAATACAAACACACCACAACATCTTATTGATAAAGCGGAAGCTGCTTCTCTCAATTCGTTACCTACGGAGTCAAAAAAAGGTATTTCTATAAAAAAAAATCAGCTCTATTCGTCCAAAATTGTCCGGCTTCGACTGGCTTTTAGACATTGAAGCTCCCAGTTTAATTACAGTTAATATGAAAAATATGTATTATATTCTATTGTCCCGCTAATTCGAGTTGTTGCATTTTCGAACATGGATAGAAGTATGAATGATATACAGGATGTTTTCAAAAATTGTGTAACAAACTCAATAATACTTACTACTCGTCAAGATACTTGATACAGAAATACTCCTAGTGCCAAAAAGCATATACAAAGAAGGAGGGATCCTTTTTACCACCTCAGATTCAGATTCGGTACAAATTGTTATAGTTAAATTTATAATTCTATAAGTTTTTTAATTTTGGTGTGCAGAATCTGATATTATAACTGCTTAACTAAATTTATTGAATGGAGGTTCAGGAAGGTGAAATTTATTCCAATTTTTTCTCACTTACTGACTAGATATAGAAAAATAATGACATTGTGTGGATTTGAATTATTGGTGATCATTCTTTCAGAAAGGAGACACAACACATTTTGAAGTGCTTTAGAATCAGCATAAGTTGTTCAATAGGTATTCTAGAAAAATAATCAGCCGATCAGCTTGACTCACGTTTCATCAGATTTTGGTTAAATACGAATCATATGAAGCCACCTAACATTTTGGGGAACCCACTCCGTAACTCTAGTCTCCGGTTGGCTACTGTAATTCTTCGGGGGTTAGCCTTGGCTGTCCGAATATTGCTTGTCTTTTGCAGTCCAGCGCCTCGCATTGTGACAATATATGTTTGGCCGTTTCTGTCCCTTTGCCACATTAGAATAGAATATAATAGAATATAACTTTATTTGGCATCAATAGCTATTATATAACAGTACATAAATGTTACAATTGATATCATTACACATAAACAATACAACCTATACATTAAAATACATTTTTCCTAACCTTGTTTTCAATTTTTTTACATTTGCTGATGTCTTAACCAACAGAGGTAGATCATTATATATTCTCAAACCTTCGATGAAGAGGGTTTTCTCCAGAGCATTTGTATTGAAGCCTTGTATGTGGAACTGGTCATTGAACCTTAAATTATAATGTATCATATCTGCCCTTTTTATAATATATTCTTGCAAGTAAGAAGGAGCTTGCCTATTAAAAATTTTAAAAATCAGTACTAATGCAGACTCTATAATCAGTTGGGAAATATTAAAAAATTTCAGCTTCATTAACATATCATTTATTGCTGTTAACCTGCTGCAACGTAATAAAATACGCTTTATTCTGAAGTAGCTGCAAACGATGTATTTGCGCAGATGAACAGCAGATAAATATGGACATGCAGTAATTAAAATGTGGGTATATGATAGTGTTATATACAATTTTTCTACACCATGGGGAAAGGTTTATACAAATTCTATAAAAGTGGCCGACTTTTTTGCTTATTTTTTCACATAAAAAATCAATATGCCTAGAAAAATTGAGTTGAGGGTCGAATAGAATGCCGAGGTTCTTCATCTCATTAACAAACATAATTACAGAATCATCAATTTTCAACAGAAAATTTCCTTGATTGAACCTAGTACAATTGATTTTGCTACCTAATATCATACACTTCGTTTTTTGGGCATTTATCTCAAGTTTATTGGCCTCGAGCCAACTAATCAAAATATCTAACCCATTATTCATGGATTCAACCAAGTTGTTATAGTTTTCCCCAGATATGGAAATCAATTGTGTCATCTGCGAATAGATTGATGAATGAGTTCTGTAGGTAAAGATGTAAATCATTTATATAAAGTATAAACAATAATGGCCCAAGCACACTCCCCTGAGGAACCCCGTTGATACTATCTATTTCGTCAGAACAACTACCATCAATTTTTGTTTTATTTTGCCTATTTGTTAAATAATTTGCTAGCCATTTGAGTACTGTGCCTCTTATTCCGTATGCCTCACACTTTGATAACAGTTTTGTTCTATCTATTGTTTCGAACGCTCTTTTTAGATCTACAAATACACTGACGACAATTTTTCCATCATCAATGTCCTCTTTCCACTTATTACACATCAATTGGCAAGCTGACTCAGTAGAATGATTATGCCGGAATCCAGATTGGCAAACAAACAGCAAATTTTTTACGTTCAGGTTTTCCACTAGCTGCTCATACACTAGAATTTCTATAATTTTTTCAATTACTGGCAGTAAATTTATGGATCTCAGCTCTCCGGGCTCACTAGGTTTGTTTGTCTTTGGTACAGGTATTATTGTGCTGCACCAGGGTTGCTGGCAGAACACCAGTTTGCAAACACGTATTTATTATATACAATAAAGGATACCCCACCACCGAGAATACATTTTTCAATAATGACACTGTAAGCACATCATCACCCGTTGCTTTATTCTTCAAATTGTTTACTATTTTCTGAAATTTATTGAGAGAAATAACAGGAAACGTGTTGATACTAGAATTTACAACAAATTTAATTTCCACAAAATTTGTAGGATCAGGTATGCTTTCAGAAATTTCCTGTATACTATTAAAATAATTGTGTGCAGGAAAGTTCTCCGTTGTACAGCCCCATTCTATACTGGTGTCCTCTCATTGGGCTATGACCAGTGAGAAGGCCCATTATTGTTCTGACTTGGTTCATACTCATCTTGAATAGTTCTCCAGTTCTTTGTTCCGACGTCTCCCTAATATATGTTTTCCCATGGTGCATGAGAGGAGCTTCCTTCCAGCGCTCCCTTTGTTTTAGTTTGATCCAGTTCCGTACTCAGCTTCGGATGGCTGATTTTGTCGCTCCGAGTGCAGGTTCTGGGCCAATATATGGAGTGGATGAGCCCATCCGGCTAGTTCATCAGCTTTGTTATTTTCCTCGATGCCACAGTGTTCTGGAACCTACATCAAAGTTATTTTGTTTGTTCTACGGGGACACTGAGTTCTTCTCGGCATTCCCATACCAGTCTTGATGTCACTTTGGGGTTCGGGATAGCCTTCAGTGATTCCTGGCTGTCTGTGCATATTTTGATACGTGTGTTGCGCACTTTCCTCATGTTGTTTTCCCTCACGCAGTGTAAGATTGCGTACATTTCCGCTTGGAATACGGAAGTATATGTTCCCAGTAAGGTGCTCATTAGGGAGTTTCTTTCCTCACTGCATATACCAGTTCCTTCCTTGTTTTTGGATCCGTCTCTGTACCAGATCCACTCTCCAGGTTTGCCCTTGATGGTGTCGTCTGACCATTTCCTTCGGTCTTGTATGATCACCTCGAAGATCGTGTTGAAGAAGTACCTAGGAGTTGTGTGGTCCGTTGGTTTCATTTCAACAGCCCAACGTTTACCACCTGAAGTAGCAGGTGATTACAGATCTGACTGCAAAAACGCACTTACACAACCTTATCATCCTAGAAGTAATTTGAACAAATACGAAAGAGATGCATTGAGATCTCTTCGATCAGACAATCAGATCAAAATACTTCCAGCTGATAAAGGTAACGCAACAGTCATCATGAACACTACTGATTATGAGAACAAACTAACACAAATGATCTCAAATACCACATATCACACACTCAATCAAGACACTACCATATCAGTAAACAAAGTATACAAAAACTAAAAAAATCCAACCCCATCAATAGAAAGCAAAATATACCGAACTTTAGCTAAACACAAAAACATACTCACGAAAGCAGAACGCAGAGTCCTAATATCACACCACAGCAAACCCCCTCATTTTATGGGTTATCAAAAATACACAAACCATCTCATCCTCTACGCCCTATTGTTAGTTCCATTGGATCTCCTTCACAAAAACTCGCTAGATACCTACTCAACATTCTGAAACCACTATCTGGAAATGGAAATAGTTTTATAAAGAATACCCCTCACTTTCTTGAGAAATTGAAAGAATTACAAATTCAAGATGGAGATCTTCTAGTTAGTTTTGATGTCGAGAGTTTGTTTACTAATGTCCCTATTGATAAAACTCTAGAAATAGTGAAAGAAAGATTAGAAAATGACACATCACTGAGGACAAGAACAAAACTGGATGTCAGTGCCATCATAGAATTACTCAAACTATGCACAGAAAAACATATTTCCAACTCAAGAACGAATTTTATCAACAAGAGTTTGGTATGGCGATGGGTTCTCCTTTGTCACCGATTTTAAGTAACATATTCATGGAATATTTTGAAGAATCTTTCGTTGGAACATTCCACAATGGTCCAAAAATATGGTGGAGCTACGTGGATGATGTTTTCGCTATCTGGAATCGGAGAAGAAGAATTAAACATTTTCTTGGATCATATAAACGGTCAAGAACCGACGATCAAATTCACATTAGAATCAGAACAAAACAACCAACTTCCGTTTTTAGATGTCATGATCCAAAAATCATCATCCCGAATCGAAACATCTGTACACCGAAAGAAGACGCATACCAATCGATATCTACACTATTACTCAAACCATCATGCCAGTGAGGAAAAAGGCATAGATAAATGTCTCTATAATCGAGCCCAAACGGTTTGCAATTCCAACCAGAATCTACAGGAAGAAATAAACCTCATAAAATCTGTTCTCAAGGAAAATGCATATCCAGATCGAGTTTGTGGAAAAAACAATCACTGACATTGAAAGCAAAAACCCATCAAACAACCAATTAACACAACCAACAGGAGTACTCCCACCACCTACACATTTCACAACCAACATAATACCTTATGTCCCCGGATTATCTGAAAAGATCAAACGAATTGGACATAGGTATGATGTGAGAACATCATTTAGAACAACAAACACACTGAGATCTATACTAACACAAACAAAACCAAAAAAACGCAGAAGAAAGTACCAAAAATTGTGTTTACAACATACCTTGTTCTTGTGGTGATAGTTATATAGGTGAAACATCAAGACCATTGGAAGTGCGCCAAAGTGAACATCAGAGTTACATCAGAAATCGACAAGTAACTGGATCAAAAATTGCAGAACATATCCTCACATCCAATGGCGATCATACGATTGAACGGAATAGGACACAAATCTTGATGAAAGAACCACATCAAGAGAGGAAGGAGAAATTGAAAGAAACGGCCTGTATTCTTCTTTCCAATAACAAGTGCTTTTCAACAAATTCTGTTGAAATGGATCATACATGGTTACCTCTACTCAGAGAGGAAGTGAGATATGGTAGAATGCTAATAAACTGATCCGAACAACACCCCATATATCAAATGAGCAATACGTCAATCTCAAACTTTTTTGGCAGATCTCAATTGACATCCGTCAGTTGAAAAAGCAAAAAAGACTCTGCGAGCAAAAATCCAAATTATAAAACAATTAAAGGAGATTTAGAAGATTTTGAGAACGGGGGCAGATATAGTCCCCGAAACGTCAAGCAAAAACTATATAGAGAAGTATCTTTTGAATTAAAAAAAAAAAAAATTTGATAGGCAAATCCAGAAAACGGCAAGTTTGACAAATTGAATCATTTTTCCATAGTAAATATAATTTGGTGAACGCAATAACTTATCGGGGTGAACTAATCAGTTTGCCCTTTCTACACTTGTATAGATTTTCCTGATTATATTTTCATTTTCAGACTGTGGAAGGTTACCCAAAAATCATGTAAAGAATGTTGCCTCCCACTATTTCATTTATCTTGTTGTGATCCTATCTGTTGCTCTTGTTTTGCAGCCTTAGTCCCATTCTTGCCTCCCCCATGATTGTTATGTCAATCGGTGGAAGGTCCAGTAGTACTTCCACGGCAGCTGTTGGTGTTGTTTCAATAGCCCCCGTATTGCTGGAGCAGACAAGCCTTCGTACCTAAGCCGCGGCTATTTTTGGTTTATCTTTGTCCACCATAACTGAGATGCATATGGGTTTGTCCAAAGTATAGTATGTACAATACACCATTTTGGGACTGAGCCCCCATGTTTTCCGTGTGATCGTCTGGCTACCTCAGCTTTCTTCTTCGGGTAAAAACTACTATGGTTGATTTCTACGGGCTGATATTCAAACCCCTCTTCATTTATCCATGTACTGACCAGATTTAGGGTCCTTTGCATTATCTCCCCAACTGTGGTTTTGAATTTTCCCTGGACTATGATGCCTATGTCGTCTGCGTTCCCAAGTGTTTTTTGTCCATTTCTTTCTAGTGTGATTAGCAAGTCTTCCCTCACTAGGTTCCAGAGCAGTGGTACACCCTTGCGGACAATCCCTGGTGACTTTAACTGCCAGTGTTTCTCCCACTAGAGAGGACTAGATCATTCTTTCTCTTAGCATGCAGTCTATCTACCTGCAGCAGGTCTCATTGATGCCTTTTTTATCAATGCCCTTGAGATTGAGATTAGAGATGTAAGGTTACTTTTGGATCTGAATAACCATCTTTATAATTCATGCTGTGAAAATTAATTGGGTCCATAGATCTTATTCAGAGTGTATCAACTACATAGGAAATCCTCCAGCTCCAGGGGATTGGAAATTTATTTATGAAGTGGAATGAAGTGTCAATATTTAGGTTTGAGAAAAGTCCGCGGTTCAGCGTAATTCATTCACTAATTCACTTACCTAAGACAATTGTTTTTCCAAATCGGGAGTCATTACCCAAAAAAATCAGTTTATCGAAAGTATTTCACTACCCACATGGTTTCAAACTATGACAGACATTTTCTTACAAAAATCATAGTTTCAATCCAAGTACATGAAAAACTCGTCGTCTTTTCCTCTTCTTGATATGTATATTTTATAAATAAATCTTTTTTTTTCTCCGAAAACCCCTGGATACCAATTTTGAATTGATACCGACCATAAATGATCAAACACATCTATCATTTTGGAGCCTAAATCTTGAACTATTCATGGAAATACATATATGCTTACCAGATTTCATAAATCTGACCCATATAGTTGAAGAGCGTGAACTAAATGATAAGCTCGTAAAAATCATTGAAAATAGAAAGTGAAACGAAAATGAAACAGAATCTATAACAGAAAAATAAGCAACAACGTGTACCAAAATATTATCCAAGTCTATCAGCTCAAAAAATAGTTAAAAAACAGCAGAAATATGAAACAGGCCGCATATTCCATCAATGAATCTGTTACGGTCAAACATGGAGAACGCTTATTGAACAAAAAAACACACATCACTTTCTTGGCGGTATTCAACGAACAAACACTGCTTCGCTGTTTGGTCGTTATTTTGAAACCACACAGCGCTGTATGCAATTTAGACGATTTGTAACGGTCACAAACTGAGCCAACAAAGTTCAATTTGTTTTCCTGTAGAACTGAGTCAAATCGCGCCTTTGGTCTGTAGGAAAACACCTCATCCATTTTCTCACGTAAAGGAAGGGGATACAACCTGAACTAATTTGGTTTACATAGTTATCCGAATGAATCGCAAGCCAATCAACCTTATGAAGTGACGCTCGCTTCTCTGGCGGTGTGACCAAATATTGAAGCGGTGTGTAAGCGTAATAAATCGTCCACAGATAGTTGATACCATCCGAAATGCGTTCTGGATACTTTTTTTCATTCAGTAGCCCCATCGATGTTCACTCCAAATGGTCTGGATTTGAATCGATCTCATCCAACTCGAACACATTATCGTTGTTAGGGTCGCTAATGTTTTTCTGCGGGGTTATTTTTCACATCATCTCAGACTAACCCAGTGCTTTCTAAATAATTTGGCGCACAAACTTTTCACCAATTTATCTGAATGTGTTTACACAATACCTCCACTCCCAACAACGGGATCTTTCGCCTGACGTTATTTAGAACCCTTCGTTGCTACTCCCGTCGTAAGAAATCACGAGATTACAAAAAGGAACATGGACCGTAATAAGAATCGTACTTTTTTCTATAGCGGATGAAAAATGAAATATGATGGTCGGGAGCTGGCGCTCGTCGATACAAAAAATTGTATTGGAATTTATTACTTTGGCAATAAGTTATCGGGACTCGGAAAATAATCCGATTTCGGGCGAATACTATAAATTCCTGATTCTTTCAGCTTTTGCATTCGTAACAAAAACAGAAAAGCAGCGTTGTTACGCTTGCATGCTATATCGCGAAGAAAGTTACAGATGATTAAATGCACGAACATCGTTTTGCTCAAACGACTCCAAAATCTTTCTGTATTGTTTTACTAATTGGGTACTCCAGAATTTCTGAAGGGTAGGATACGTAGAATATGCCAAAGAAATCAGTACATATTCATTATGAAAGAAGTGTTGTGTCTGTGATCAACTGAAATAATTATAGTTCCTTTTTTTTATTATGTAAACATATTAAGTACAATGTGATATTTTTTGTATAAACCTTTATGAAAACATAATATGAATAAATATCTAGGGGAATCTCTGGGGCCCAAAGCAATGAGTTGATTAATCAATAACTACTATAAATATAATTGTACATCGAAAGGAGAATGAAAGTGTGTACTATACAGGGTGTAACATAAGTACGTAAAAATATTCGAGTGACGTATTCCTGAGACAATTTTAAGAAAAAAAGTCTATATAAACTTGTGTCCGGAAATGCTTCGTTTCGGAGATAAAGGGTGTTAAAATTGAAATTTTTTTGTTCGCTTTTAAAAAATAACTTTCGCAAAAAATAAGTTATTTGCCGAAATTTGACGTGGGAAATCATAATTTCGTATTAATTTTCATGTAACATCTAGAGGGCGCTGCGTACGCTGTCATTATTTATTTCAAATTGCTCTAACATTTTTGACAGTAAACTTTTGGTACTTTTCATGAAAAAACCTTATTTCCACACCTTTTCCAAGTAAAAAAGGTACACTTCCTCAACAACGCTGGAGGTGATCATTTTCGAGATATTTACAATTTTCTATATCGATGCATGTTACTTAGCTCCTAGGGCGCTAAGTGAAGTTGCTGAGAACATTACAAAAACTATGTATGTGGTAGGTCTCGTGATTTGTTTTCGAGATACAGATTGTTGAAATTTTTCAAAACATGGTTGGTTTTTGTCATAAGTTTCTTGCAATTTTAGTTATTTTCATCAAACTTTATACGCAGTATACCCGGACAGACTTCTTCTAAACCGAGCATTAATCGAACTGCTTGATCAGTATAGCCAAATTTGATTTCAATAATTTTGTCACTCTCCGCTTGCAAATTAAGTTAATTAAATCGAGTAGGCTAGAAGTTCGTTATAAAAATAGAAGTTGCTGTCACATTTCCAACTATTCATTGACAAATTCACAGTTCGGAGTTCATAAAGAGATTTTTTGGTACCATGCCCGACTTTACGAATGCTGAAATGGATGATATGGTTTTTGCATACGGCTTGGCTGACGGAAATTCAACGGAGGCCAGACGCATCTATCAGGAAAGGTATCCCCAACGCGTCACTCCTTGTGCACCGACATTTGCGAATCTTTTCCGGCGACTTTCCGAATCTGGAAGCTTTGAAAGAAATTCTGCAGTAGGACGGCCACGGACTACAAGAACTGTGGAATTGGAGGAGGCGGCTCTAAAAGAAATTAGTGAACATCCAGAGACAAGTACAAGAAAAATTAGTCAAACTTTAACGGTGAGTCACATGACCCTTTACAGAATTTTAAAGGAACAACAATTATATCCTTATCATATTCAGCATGTCCAGGCACTTACGCTACGTGATTTTCCACCACGTATCGAGTTTGCTCAATGGCTTCAAAGAAAAGTCGAATAACATCCCCAAATTTAATCGAAAATTCTCTTGACAGATGAGACTAATTTTTCAAGAAATGGTATCATGAACTTCCATAACAACCACATCTGGGCGGAAGATAACCCACATTGAAAAAACAAATAAACTAAAATATCTAGGAGTTATAGTGGATCAACATTTACGATGGGATGAACACACGCTATGCATGACCAATAGGCTAAGACAACTCATCTATAAATTGTATTCCCTGAGAGATATCCTATCTCGTAGAAACATGCTCACTTTATATTATGCACTGGCAGAGTCAGTTCTCAAGTATTGCATAACAGCATGGGGAGGAACTTTTGAAAAAAATTTAGGAAGCTTACAAACAACGCAAAACACTATACTAAAAATTATTTATAAAAAGGCCCGATTATTTTCTACAAAAAACTCTATGAGGAAGTCAAATTATTCAATATAAGAAGTCTTTATTCCTACTCATGTTTAATATGGATATTTCACAATAAAGCTAACTATCTGAGGACAACTATTGAGAAAGAAACCAGATCTGTTATAAAAGGGTCTGTTCACATGCCATTATTTAAAAAAAGTCATTCACAGAGATTTGTACATTATTTTGGCCCAAAACTCTTCAACCTACTACCATCTGAGTCCAAGAATATTACAAATATTAACAAATACAAAATAGCCATAAAATCATTTTTACGACACAATCAATCTACATTTGAAAATTTATATTGAACGTACACTTTCCAAACCTCCATTCTCCAGAATCACCAAATAGACGCCAATTGACATAGAAAAAAACTCCTTCTGAATATCGGATACCTGACACAACACAAGCACGCTTGTGCTTAGGTGAAAGGTCTCCAGTATATGGAGTGAGATGGCTCGGTACTATATTGAAATTGTAATAACTAAATTGAAATTGTAATTAACACCTGGAAATAATATTATTAATTGTGAAATTGTCATGTTACTTACTTTTGAATTGAATTGAATAAACATGCGATAACGCAAACTCATTTCCAAAACAGATTCTCTTTTAATGTATGGGTAGGCATAATTGGAGATTATTTAATTAGGCCCTATTTTCTCCCTTTACGTTTGACCTCAGCAGTGGCCTTCGAGGTCGCCGGACCTCAATCCCGTCGATTTTTTCTTTTGGGGACACCTAAAATCACTCGCTCATGCTAGCCCCATTGAAAACGAGGAAATTTCAAGGGATCGCATCATAGCTTGCTGCGAAACGATAAGAACGGTTGCGGAATTCTTTGATGAGGAGAGCAGAAGCTTTTATTAGTGTTGGGGGTCGTCACTTTGAACAGTTGTTGTAATAGTTGTTTCGTTCAATTTTTATATTTTTAATTGCCCAATAAATAACATAGTACTTCTCCGAATTGTTTTTTTACAAACTCCGAAATGTAGCACTTTCTAATTGAATAATAAAATCTGACTATGTTTTTTTTATTTGGATTGATTAACTGCAGTTGCAAAAAACTTTTGACAAAAACCAACCATGTTTTGAAAAATTTCAACAATCTGTATCTCGAAAACAAATCATTTTTTGATTAACATTTCCTAGGAAAAAAGTAGTTTATTTTGACGAGACCTACTACATACTTAGTTTTTGTAATGTTCTCAGCAACTTCACTTAGCGCCCTAGGAGCTTAGTAACATGCACCGATATAGAAAATTGTGAATATCTCGAAAACGATCACCTCCAGCGTTGTTGAGGAAGTGTGCCTTTTTTAATTGGAAAAAGTGTGGGAATAAGGTTTTTTCATGAAAAGTACCAAAAGTTTACTGTCAAAAATGTTAGCGCAATTTGTAATAAATAATGACAGCGTACGCAGCGCCCTCAAGATGTTACATGAAAATTAATACGAAATTATAATTTCACACGTCAAAAAAACCCCGGGTAACAAATTTTCGTGCATATAACTTATTTTTTGCAAAAGTTATCTTTGAAAAGCGAACAAAAAAGTTCAATTTCAACACCCTGTATCTCCGGAACGAAGCATTTCCTCACACAAGTTTATATAGACTTTTTTTCTTAAAATTGTCTCAGGAATACGTCACTTGAATATTTTAACGTACTTATGTTATTACACCCTGTATAGTTCAATTTATAATTTTATACAGAATCAGAAACCGTATCGAAAAGTCCCTACCTGAATTACTCCAGTGTTTGAAAAACTTCAATATAAGTTTTTTTACAATCTACGTTATAAAATTCTCTGTCTCAAGGATCCCACGGAAAGAACACATTCTGGAAAACAACTCGAATTGCAAACAAGCTCCCGCATACGTGTTAAATGAATTGGCATTTCTAGCCGCAAACGAGCTGCAAACGCAGTCCAAGAAATTCTCGTTCTAACGAGGACGATCATTATTGAGAAAAGCTGGCATGATTATGGCACCTCTGCGTGGAACAGAGCTCCTTTTATTCTGGAAATTACTGGGGATGGAAATATTGTCATGCGGTTGGAAGACTTCAGTCCACTTTGATTTTTGCCGAAGCTGATTTTCTTGAAATGAACGTGGGATGGTTGAGAAATCACACAAAATGTGATTTTTCAGGGCCACGTTAGAAATGGTTGAATGTGGCCAACGTTTAATTTTATTATATTTTCTTGAAGAAATCGAGTTTTGTTTTTTGGAATAATAGAACGGCTTTTTATAGTCCCCTCCCCCTCCCCCTTGTCAACTTCTGAACGGTTGGACGTAGAAGAATGGGAAAAAAACTGTTTTGAATCACCGATACACTTATTTATAAAAGACATTGTGATTGCTCGATAGATGGCGCAGGGGGACACATCAACTTAAAAATTTCAAATAGCATGGGGGGTCAAGTGGCATATCGTTGAAAAGATAATTTAATTCTCTTTTCAACAATTTTTTTTCGAATTTTGTCAAATTTGTTTTTTCACAATATGTATTTGAAATGTCAAGTATAAGTGCGGATCTGAACAGTACCCTTACCTCGATAACTTTTGAACGGTTTGATGTAAAACAATGGGACAGAAAATATTTCGAATGTTATTACCGATCCCAATTTCTTACAATTACTCGACAGAGGGCGCTGGGGGCACATCAACTTGAAAATTTCGAAAGACATAGAGGTCCAGTTGCACATCGTTGAAAAGGTAGTTCAATTTTACTTTCAACCATTGTTGTTCTACGGAATCACAATCGCGGTTAGTAACACAAAGCTTAATTAGGTACAGATTTAGAATCCATACAATTATACAATTCCTGACCCAAATAATAACCCATTCATTTATTTCTAATGACCATATATTGGATTTGGTAAACTGATAATGAAGCAGTTACCTAGAAATGACTAATATGGAGTTGGATTATTTTGTCGATGTTTGAGACCTTCTAATATACAAATGATAATAACACTACTCACCTGCTCTTCACATTAAAATCGAATTATCGCATTTGTATTTAGTAAAGAGTCTCATCTAGAGTGAATTGTGTATTTGAGACAACACAATGGTAGGTAGGAAGGGGAAAACTCGAGTGGACACGATTGACACCAATTTTACTTCATATTTTCAACAAATAAGAATTCTACATAATAGATTTGTTTTTTGTTATACTTGATATTTCAAATGCATATTATGAAACAGCGTATTACCGAAATGAAGAAAATAGATAGTTGAGAAGAGAATTGAATTGTCTTTTTAACGATGTGCTACATGACCTCCCATGCTATTTAAAAAAATTAAGATGATGTAGCCCCCTGCGCCATCTATCGGGCAATTACAATGTCTTCCAAAAAGTAGTATCGGTGATATCATTCAGAACGATTTTTGTTCTACGTTGAACCGTTCAAAAGTTAACAGGGTGGGGGGACTATAAAAACCGCACCGTATGAAGTTTCTAGCGGAAGAAATTATTTGAAATCAGTCCTGAAGTTACTGAGATCTTCTGTTACATATAAAGAAACTCTATTTATTTATAATTTTATGGAATTCCAAATGGATTATTCAAGAAAAAAAACTGTTTTCATCCAATACCCAGATTGAAAACTCATGATTCAATGAACAGAAAAATCTCTCATTATTCCTAAAAAATTCAAACACATCTAGATGAATTCCTAAAAAATTCAAACACATCTAGATAATCTAATAATAATGATGAATTTCTTGTTGAATAGAAGAATCGAGGTTGAACAAATTGAACCTTTGAACCTTTTCTTTGTGTATTGGAGTTTGTAGTTATCAATTCTGGATATGTTGTATACATGTATCCCTTTGTGGGTTACCTATATTTTTTGAACACGCTCCACAAAATGCCTACTTAACCGGACTAGGCCGGTAAAGTCGTTATGTCAACACTTTATCGGACTATTTTTGTTTATTCAGAAAACTTATTATTATTCAACGAAGGGTTAGGTCCATGGTTTCTCAAAGTGGAGTGGTTAATTTCTAACGTGAGAAAAACTCGAAGTTGCCTCCACGTGAATGTTTTATTTTGAAAAAGAAACATGTTTCGGACCTCTATAGGTCCATCTTCACTCTAAATGTGGGAAGGAAATATGTAGTTGTTCCTCCCCACATTTGGACTGAAGAGGTCCGAAACATGTTTCTTTTTCAAAATGAAACATTTACTTGGAGACGACTTCGAATTTTTCTCACTTTAGCTATTATTATTACCCTAAAAATGTTTCAGGATACGCAATTAACTATAGATTATTTGAAATTTTGTAGTGAGAGTACACGTTTTTTTCGAAATATCCTTTTGTAATAATTTTTTCTTGAAAAACGAACACTAATATTTGACAAATTTGTTCGATGAACAATCGCTTGCTAAATTTTTGCACAACTTCCTTACAGAATCGTATGGATGGTAATTGAAAATGTATGCATGGCGAGGAAATATGTGTGGCATTTCCGTACTGTTTATTTGGAAAGATAATACAAAAATATGTTGTATGCAACTAAAGCGTGTTACATAAACTACTGTGATTTATGATGTCTTTCGAATCGATACAATGTTATGTAAACTTCAATATAATATTTACTTTGAACTAATATGATAACGTCTCATTTTATTTCTGATGTTTTGTGGTGGATCGTGAAGTAAACAACTCAACCACTACCTTATTATGGATATAAAACGAAAAACCATAACAAACCAAGAAGGTCCAAACGAATTCTATGTTTGAAGAGTTGTAATGTTTTTAATCCTGATGAAGACGGGGATCTACCCGTCGAAACGTAGAAACTGAATTACAGATGTTATACCAGAAAAAAGTTGTAATTAATTTATGAAAGTCAGATCCACGAACCTAAAACCCAAGAAAAACAAGCCAAAAATATACCCTCAGGTTCAAGAAATCACCAACAACATGTATATATATATATATATACATTTTTCGTATTATATATATATATATATATATATATATATATATATATATACACTAGCTAACCCGACAGACGTCCTGTCCAAATTTCTATGTTCCCTAAAATGTTTTTCCCGAAAACTCTCGTCCGCGTAGAATTTCTTTTTTTCTATGTTTTCCTTTATGTTGTTCCATCTAGACTATGTTTTTGACTCCTTCCGCTTCCTGTTGTCCCGTTATCCCGTTTTCCTGTTATCCCGTTTTTTCTTTATCCCGTTATCTCGTTTTCCCGTTATCTCCTCATCCTGTCATCCCATTATCCCGTTTTTTTGTTATCCCGTCATTCCCGTTATCCCGTTATCCCATTATCCCATTTTCCTGTTATTCAGTTTTTTCTTTATTACGTTATTCCGTTATCCCCTTTACCTGTCATCCCGTTATCCCGTTTTTTCGTTATCCCGTTATTCCCGTTATCCCGTTTTCCTTATCCTTTTTTCCCTTATCCCGTTATCCCGTTTTCCTGTTATTCCTTTTTTCTTTATCCCGTTATCCCGTTCTCAATTTATCGTACTACAATTATTATATTCGATTGCCATCTTGCAACCCTATTGCGGATCTGTGGATAAAATAAAATAAAAAAATCGCGATGGAAAAATAGGGGTGAAAATTTAGGGTTGTATGTATTTTTGAATGCTGTATCATGAAAAAATAAAAAAGATTTTTATCTAAAAAATAAAAAATAAATTAAGGGGTGGACCACCCTTAACATTTAGGGGGATGCAAAATAGATGTTGTCCGATTCGCAGACCTAACCGATATGCACACAAAATTTCATGAGAATCGGTCGAGCCATTTCGGAGGAGTTTAATTACAAACTTCGTTACGAGAATTTTATATATTAGATATATATATATATATATATATATATATATATATATATATATATTTCCATCCCACCATCTAGCAGAAATATTGGAGTATATTCTATTTTCTCAAATCAGTTTGTTATAATATCAATTCAGGATAATTATTCCGGTTAAATTTTTCGATATACTTGAAAAACAAAAAAACAAAATTTACTGAACATTCTTCCAGTATTTCTGCGTCTTTTCAAGGTTCCATCATTTCTGCGTCTGTATACTTTCGATCACATCAGTCAGTCATTTCTGCGTCATTCTTTGAATATATTTATCCATTGTTCTGATATTTCTGCGTCAGCCTTGTTGCCAAATATATGAGTGGATCTTTTCCCTTCACTGTAGTAGAGTGAGAAGTATTTTGATTCCCTTACTGTGTATTCATGAAAATTCGTTTTTTTGTAGTGCACCTACTTCGGGAGTTCTACGAATTGTGTATCATTGAATTTGTCTGATGTTAAAACAAATAAGATGATTCCCAAGAATAGAATAAAAGTCAAATATTAAAACGCTCCTATAATGAGCCTCCATCAAGATTGGAATGAGAGAAACTCATCGAATGATTTTAGCCCACGAAAATGTGCTCCACTTAGAGTTTTTTCTTTTCTAATTATTTTTCTCTGTTAAATATGTTTTCCCCGGATAATTCCATTCATCTGTAGAAATAGACAAAAATAGTAAAATTTTATTTTATATAAAGGTAAGAATTAGTTTTTAAAAAAGTATAAAATAATTTTTTCATCGCACCCTTTTGTGCATTGTGTATTATGACAAAAAAATCATAATCTCTGACCCCTCAAACTCCCACACCAATTTTGAATCAAATCGGACCATAATCACAAACTCATCCGCCATCTTGGAGCCGCCATCTTGAATTTATAAATGTTGACAAAAATCATAATACCCGACCCGAAAACCCCACCATTACCAATTTTCTTCAAGAAAAGTCGGACCATTAATACACAAATCTAGTCCGCCACCTTGGAGCCACCATTTTGTTTTTCTTCAAAAGTTTCCATTTTACCGGAATTAGGAACACCTAGAAGTGTGTCCAAATTCACTTGATTTGACGCAGACAAACAAATAGTGCGAGTTAAATAAAAGCGTGTAGAAAGGATCAACGCACAATAAAATATAATGAAAAATTATGTAGCAGGAAACAACTAGCAAAACACATTACAACCATTCGTTTTCTTATTGATAGAACGTAATAAAATTTGCAACAAACAACTATCTGTTCCCATGTTTTATTTTCAAAGACCCCAATTTACTGTTCCCATGTTTTATTTTCAAAGACCCCAGAATGGGTCTCTTTCAAATCATTACATTCCCCTTTTTTGGGAGGCACTTTATTCTGGATGTGGACTTTGAAATACAATTTGGCCAATTTCTTTTGTTCTGGGGTCCAAGGTACAAGTATTCTTTTTTTCTTAGGTGGGACCGAAGATGTTGAAGGTTCTTGCTGTTCTAATATTTCTTCTCTTGTTTCTATCGCCTCTTCGTCTGATGATTCCTCATTGACATCTTCTTCCAGATCTAAGTCTATCTCATCTAAAGTCTTTCCCTTATACTGCCCTGCCTGACCACTTTCCATCAACACTAAAAGTTTGGCAATTTTTGCGGTCTGAAAGACGTCGTCAGGTAATCGGTATACCTGCTTATGAACATCTTTGGTGTGCCCCATAAAGGTTGCCAATTGCTCAATATCATTTGGAGATAATTCTAGTATTTGGCTCATTGTGGCAAGATGCTTTCTAAGCCTAGTAGACGTAATTGCTTCGGGATTTTTTGCTCCGCTAAGCTTAGCATGTTTCTGCATAACCTTATATCCTGTTATGGGTGTATCATGATGCAGTGTAGGAAAGAGATAAATATTTTCTTTCTTTACAAAATTATCCCTTAATGCTATAAGTTCCTTTAAATGTTGTTGTACGTCAGTTGTGAACAAAACAGGTACACCACGATCTCGCTTTCCTCTGGTCACAACTCGTTTGAATTTCTTCATGAGAATTTTTTCTGTTTGGGATATGGCGTCATTGAACTCTTCATATGATTGATGTTCTGGAACATTTTGATATAAATGAAGAGGCAAGCGTTGTAACTCACCTCCACGTTTTCTATTTAATAACATTGATCGACAATAACTTACTTCTAGAAGAAGTTTGTAAGCTTTCTCACTTTTTGGGTTAGTTTTAAGCTCTTCAAGTGCTGAATTTGCCTTTTCTATGAGATAACATCTGAATAATTTTATGTCACTTGCTAGGGGCACGATTGTTATTTTGTTCCACTTTCTCGTATTAAGACAAGAAGCTGCCACAGTGGAGATTTCAAATTTCCAGGAATCTGAGAGAAGTTGTTGAAAGGTTTTGAAATTAGCCTCCATCTCTGCTATATCAATCGTGGAGTTATATGATCTTCTTTTAAGGTTAGTCTTATAGCCAAACTGCAACATTCCTTTAATGACGTCGCTATATTCATAGCAAAGGTTGCAGATGTATAATCTTCTGTTCTAGCATCATATCCAGCTACTATTTTGTAGCTACAATGGAAGAATCGAAATAAATTGGTTGTAGAGCATCATAAAAATGTTTTATTGCGGGATGGAGTTTTTTTATCTCAATCAATAACTTAGCAAGTTCTCGCATTTTTCGAGAACAAACATTAATATGGTGCTTTTCTCTATGACTTGTAAGATATTGTGCACCATATTTGCAAATCAAAACATCTGTTTTAGCAACAAAAGATACTTTATCGGCTAACATTCTTGGAAATACTGTGTCTTTGAGTTTTGATCTATGGCAAGATGTCTTATCAAAATATCTTGTGCATCTGACTTATGAGAAAATTTTGTTTTTCTCCTGGGTTTTGTGGACAGTTTTTATGTGGCGCCAGATTTGTGGTGGTCTAAAGTAACCCAAACAATGTTTGCACGGTACACAATCAGATTCGTTCCTGCCAGGGACATGACTTTTTTTCACAGGTTTTACACAGACATCTGAATTTTTAAAATGGTTACCTTTTTTTCTAATTGCGGAAATCAGTCTCTTACGTGTAAGGTCATTCGGTTTCAATATCACAATTTTCTCAACCTCAGGTTCATGCGAATGGCTGCGGAGGAGATGCCTTCCAAAATTTAGAACTGATGTCTCACAGAAATAACATATATCTGGTAAACGTTTGAATTTTGTCCATTTTTCTTCTTGTTTTGTTTAATGTCAGAAGAAATTACCTCTGGTGGTTTGGGAGCTGTTTTGATTCTCTGGGAGATGTAAACTTCGGAATTGGATTCATTGAATTTGTATCAATTTCGCACATTTCCGATTCGAGGCATGTTCGAGTTCCGTTTTTCTTAGAGTGATCAACAGTCACAATTTCACCAGAACTATCAGATGCTGAGTTGAACGTGGAAATTATTATTTTACTTGTATCATTTTCCGAGTCAGATCCAAATTCATCGCTGTCAGGAACATATTCCGAATAATCTGGGCTGAACGGTTCTTCATCAGAGTAATATCCATTGGCCTCATCATCATTTTCATTTTGCCATATAGCTTTTGGTCGTCTGCTTTAGTTGACTCCGAGATACTTTGTTTCGAAAATAATGTATCGAGCATGGGAGAGTTTAAATCTATATCTTGCAAAACCTTGATTATTTTTTGCTTTCACCTCTGTTGATTTGGCTTTCAGTCTCAGGTGCAATGTCTGAAATATTATTCAAAGAATGGTATGAATTACTCTTGTCCTGGTTATCGAAAATTCGCCTGTTACTTGATGGCGACTTTTGTGTGGTATGTTAGAGGTCCGGCTATGGGAAGATTGATTCTCATCAATACTAGAATACAACCTTTCATTTTCTGTGATCACCTGAAAAGAACAGAAAGAAATTATTGACGGAAAAAAATTTGAATGGATTGAAATGTATTGTGATTTTATTATTTTGTTCGAATTAATTATCAGCATATAATATTGGGTATTTTTTTAAGTATTAGAGTATTGAAGAAATATTTTTCATGGAGAAAAACTGGTATTGATTTCTAGAGTAGTTCAAACAGAAATACTGTAGGCACTCAACACCATCTCCAATAATCGATGTCATTAGGGAGTGGTAATCATTGAATTTTAGACAATAACAGAGTAAATCCAATCTTATGACCCATATTGCTTTAAAAAGTGCTCCAAATGTCATACAGTTTATGAAAATAGCTGATATTTTGGGAATAAACGGAATGACACTCATCTAATGTTAACTGTAGAATATATGTAGTAGTTTTATTTTTTGCGTCTGATCTCTTAAGTACTGAAGTGAATGTTTTTTACTCACCTAAACCGCAAGAAGGCTTCTGCAGAAGATCTAATATTTTTTTTCCTCTTGACATGTTAGTTTTTATGTTGATCTGAAGGAGAATGTATCTTCAAGAATGCCACTTATGAAAAAAAATATAAAAATATTGAGCTGAATAGTAAATAACAAGAAATATGGGAATGCCTCGGGAGTGAACAATATGTTGTTGAAAAGGAATAGGTAATAAAAAAAAATCCAACTTGTTGTCAATGAATTTTGGTCAAAACTTGCAAGTCAATTAATTGTAAATCACTTCAACTCATTGAATCAAATTTGGTAAGTGTTCATCATTTTCAATCAATTCAAGGTGGTAGACAATTATTGTGATTCGATTCTATTCAATTTCGATATCAATTGCTATTCAGGGACAGATATAACGGATTTTTGGTCAGAATTCATTGGGGTAAACTAGTTTTGCAATATACGGAGATTTTAAAGGTACATATTGCAAATTCTTCATGAATGACTGAAGATAATTAAATGAATATTAATAAAAAACATAAAATTAATATTTTAACAAAACGCACTGAATAGGAGAAAGTTATTTCTTTAGATGTGTGACGGAGGTTATTCTGTGAGCAACAGATACCAAAACTTGTCGCAGATTGTTTCCAGTTGAAATTTAGAATAGATAATCTTGGGCGACGAATCTTAGAATTTGTTACTCTCAGATTAAAATGCGTCAAATGTCTATAGAAATTATTTTTCCTGTCTTAGTACATTTCAGTGAAAGCTTGGTTTTCCCACATTCATTAGTTTATTTTTAGTCCGCAATGAAAAATTCATAATACACACCCCCAAACCGATTCCGCCACAAAATTCATTCGATAGAATGAATTTTTGAATTTTGACCACAAATGCGTCATTTCCATCCAAATTGCCCGCTATCATAAATTTTTCAATTTTGAGAAAAATTATAATCTCCTACTCCAAAAAAACATCTCCATTTTAAAATTTGTTTCTTATTTGTTGAATTTTGACAAAAAAACACAAAAACCCTTTTTAAACATAATCACAAAACTCGTCCGCCATCTTGAATTTATAAACTTTGACAAAAAACTATGATCCCCGACCCTAAAAACCTCCACTTACCAATTTTGAATAGAATCGACCATAATCACAAAACTCATCCGCCATGAATTTATGAATTTTAACGATAAACCAATAATCTTCGAATAAATTTATAATCTTCGACCCCAATAATCCATACATACTCATTTTTAATAGAATCAGACCATAATCACATAACTCATCCGCCATCTTTATTAATGAATTTTGACAAAAAAAAACATAATCTCCGATCCGAAAAATGTCGACAATACAATTTTGAATGGAATTGGACTATAATCACAAACTTGTCTCCATCTTGGAGCCGCCGCATAGAATTAATGAATTTTACAAAATAATACTTTGAAAAAAAATTAAAAACACGGTAGTATTTACGCGTAGAAAGTGCACTAAAAAGTAGAAAATAATTTTTTCATTGAACCCAATTGTGATTCAAAATCTTAACGACTAAAAATAAAAGTATGGAGTGAAACATCATAATTCATTTCTCTACGACATATGTTCATTTCGTGTTTCTTGTTTTATTGTCAAATTTTTAAACCTTTCTCTTTAATATTCGTTTACGTTTACCTTCAACTCAATTGCACAATTAGGTGAAAAGAAAAACTATTTTCGATTTTTAGTCTATGAATCTTAGCCTTTCCATCATGAATGTTGACAAAAATTCATAATGTATGTCCCCGAAAACCCCACATACCAATTTTGAATAGAATCAGACCATAATCACAAAACTTATCCGCCATATTGGAGCCGTCCTTTCATTTGGCGAAAAATTCCATAATCTCCGACCCCGAAAACCCCACATACCAATTTTGAGTAGAATTGGACTATAATCACAAAATTTGTTCGCCATATTGCAGCCGCTATCTTCAGTTTATAAATTTTGACAAAAACTCATTATCTCCGACCCCGAAAACCCCCACATACTAATTTTGAATCGAATTAGATCATAATCACAAAACTCGTACGCCACCGTTGTGCTGCCATCTTGAATTTATGAATTTTGACAAAAAAATCATAATCTCCGCACAAAACTTGACCGCCATCTTGGAGTCGTCATTTTGTTTTTTCTCTAACAAAAAATCCATATTGCATTGTCACCGGAATTATGAACACCTGCCAAATTTCAAGTTAATCGGACGAGTAGTAGCGTATGTCAAAATTCCCCTACAAGATTTCACCCGAACGTACAGATAGAAAAATAAATGAACAAGGCAAGTTAAATAGAATTAATCTACAGTACAAAAATTTCCTTGACATTCATGATTATATATGAGTTTGACATATACAGAAGATATGCAACTGAATATCGACCTGTCTTGGGATTCTTCAGGAAGCTTTCTACATTTGAAATATATCAATTTGTTCCATACGTAAGATGAGCTCTGTTATTATATTATTGCATATTACATTTAATATATAATAATGCTAACCAAGTGTTCATTCATCCACATAGTATCCCTAAAGTATCAACAAATTAAATATTTGTTGTCATTTCCGACTGCTGGTTCATACTAATCATGATAATATGAGATTTCAAAATATTTGAATGAATTCGCCAAATAACACTTCAACAGTTCTACAATTCTGAACGAAGATAATATCAAATTCTACAAAGCGCAATATTCAATTCGTGGCTAAGCAGAATTATTTTGACCTTAGAATTTACGTCGAACACTGGTTCACTGGAGAATTGAACAAACACGTGTATTTAATTTTCTGGAGCGCAGAAATACAGTTACGACGTAAAATAACATACGATGCAGTGTTGCAAATTTTTCAAGACGCAGAAAAATCGTAACGGTGGAGAGAAAATACCCATTTTCAATATACGCCTAGCGATAGCAGCGCCTCTATCGGCAAATGTCAGAACTAGGTTATACGCTATCTGCACACCATACCATCATTTTGACGTCCCCCTCATTTTTTTTCTGTAGTACAGTCATGTAATAAGTAATCATTTAGCGAAGTTTGTATTTCTGCGTCCATATACAGACGCAGAAATACAGGTGACGCAGAATTACATGGGCAAAACCAAATGTATTGACGCAGATTTACAGGAGGGATGGAAATATATATACAGTGTCCACCAAAAAGTATGTACCATATGGAAAACAAGTTTATTATTGGAGTATTGGAAAAAATATTCTGGGGAAAAGTTTGTGCATGTCCGATGTCCCGAAAATCGATTTTGACTCATGTCACGTGATCGCTAGTATGGCGGCAAATTGAAAAAAATTGCTATGAAAAGGCGAAAAGTGGGGTAAGATGGCAAGATATCAAAAGAAAATATTTGAAAAAGTTACTTAGAATTAATTCTATGCACATAAACGAAGTTTCAAGACATAATTCAAAAAAATTGAAAATAGCAATTTTTTAAATATTTTCCCATCTATTTAAAAATATCAATTTTTTTTCTCATGAATAGCTTGACTATACTGAAACATTTGCATTTCAATGACAATGACAGAACTTTCTCATTTTCTCCTCACCAGAGGGCACTATATTTGAAAAATAGGATTTTGTCAGAACCCTTTGCTGTTACATCGGTTCGTATCTAACAGTTATATCAGAATTCCACGACCATTGTGATGACATGACACTTCAAAATCATCGTGTTTTCTAGATTATAATCAAGTTTCGATGATAATCGTGCATGAACGTTTCACTTCGTACATAAATTGGAAAACCATTTAATTTATCGCTCTAATAATCCAAAATAGAAATTCTGAATATTTTCATAGTTTTTTCAGCATTGATCGATGGCTAATTATTGGTAATATATATAAATGTATAACTCAATTCAAAATGATGAGATATGGTCCTGAAAAAACATTCTGCAGAACAGGTTTTTTTATTCAATCAAGTAATCAAAAGATTCTATAAACAAAACCACAAATCTTCAACTATTTCTATATAATAACAATTCATATCTCAATATGCCTTCCTTCTTTTTCTATACATAGAATCGTTTTATGGCATATCTCTTTTCGAACGTCCAACAAAAAATTTGGAGAAATTTCTGCTGCACAATGACGGATAGTTTCTTCCAAAGGCTCAATATTTCGAAAAAGTCTTAATTTGTTAACAGTATTTTCAAATAGGTCCACAAGAAAAAGTCACATGGGGTCAGGTCAGGTGAACGTGGTGGCCAAGGAATTTCTGAAAACCTACCTATCCACTTTCCAGGAAAAGTGGTGTCCAGCCAATTCCTTATTGCCAAAGTACTATGGATGGGAGTCCCATCCTGTTGGAAATACATTTTTTGCCTTTCTTCTAAGGTGAAATTGTCTAATTCATTGTAGAAATCGTTCCTCAAAAAATCCAAGTACGTTTCAGCATTCAAATTCCGACGAAAGAAAAATGGTCCAATTATTCTGTCATCAAAAATCCCGCACCAAACATTCACTTTAAATGAAAATTGATCACGGGCTTCTACTGCAAAATGTGGATTCTCATCCGACCACCATCTACAATTATGAGATGAAACAACACCATTCGAAGTGAAAGTTGACTCATCACTAAATAAAATAAATTTCGTAAATGATATATTTTCTTCTATTTGTCCCTGGAGCCAAAAGGAAAAATACAAGCGTGGATCTTGTCTCTCTCCTCAAGCGTATGAATAAGTTTTTATTTATAAGGCTTGAATTTGTTTTTTTAGCAATCTTCCGATAGAAGATGAAGATAAATCCAAATTCCCAGACAATTTACTAATTGATGTTCTTGGAGTTTCAACTACACTCTGTATAACTTCAAACTCTGTTTCCTCAGCAGTAACCCAGTGCCTATGTTGTTTTCTGAATAAGTTTTCCACGGACCTAGTATTTTTGAATTCGGAAACAATTTTCCCAACAGTTACATGTGAAATAATTTTATTGGTATGCCTCTTGTTGAAAATCTCTGCGGCTTCTCTATAGCTTTCGTAATTTTCTCCCACAATCAAAACAATTTCGATCTTTTCTTGCTGACTTAACTTCGATATAATCAACCAAAAACTTGCAGGTATTATCAACTTCACTATGTATAAATATGGGGTTCTTACTTAGACTCTTGCTGCAATAAGTTTACCTTTTTTCTGTCAAATGAAATCCATGGCTATCTTGTGGAATATGCGTGAAATTTTGATGCAATACTTAAACACTGACTATTTTCAAGAGATCAAAATTTCATGTTCTGGCGCATTTCATACCCAAGAAAGCATGTTTGGTGTACTACATTTTGATTTTGTGGAAAAGAAGGAATTTTACTATGCTCTTCTATTATAGAATCCTGATGTGATAAATAAGTAGGTAGGTAGGTATTTGTTTGAAAAGCACACGCAATAGTATTTTGGAAAGTGAATTTTGTGACATAATTGAGAAATATGTTCACGGACACCGATGTAGATCACTGAATGAACCTGATTTCATTTCAGTATGGTTTATTTTCGATGTTTATATTTGCCAAAAAAATTGTGAAAATATTCAGAATGAAATAGTGAGTCAAATTTACATGTTCATGTGCGAAGTGAAACGCTCATCCACGATTATCATCGGAACTTGATTATAATCTGGAAAACACCATATTTTTGGAGTGTTATGTCATCACAATTGTCGTGGAATTCTGATATACCTGTTAGATACGAACCGATGTAACAGCAAGGGTTTTGACAAAATCCTATTTTCAAATATAGTGCCCTATGGTGAGGAGAAAATGAGAAAGTTCTGTCATTATCATTTAAATGCAAATGTTTCAGTATAGTTGAGATATTCTTAAGAAAAAAAATTGATATTTTAAAATAGATGGGAAAATATTCAAATAAAAATAGCTATTTCAAATTTTTTCGAATTATCTCTTGTTTATGTGCATAAAATTGAATTCTTAGTAACTTTTTTTTTTGATATCTTGCCATCTCACCACACTTTACGCCTTTCCATAGCAATTTTTTTCAATTTTCCGCCATACTAGCGATCACGTGACATGTGTCAAAATCGATTCTTAGGTAATCGGACATGCACAAACTTTTTTCCAGAATATTTTTTCCAATACTCCAATAATAAACTTTTTTCCCATATGGTACATACTTTTTGCCAGACAGTATATATATATATATATATATATATATATATATATATATATATATATACATATCCAGCGATTATGTGATCTTGGTTTAAATATTCGCGCGCCAGCGCACTTCATTGAATACGTGACAACTAGATTAAGAAGCCAACTGTCAAAACTGTTTATGTTTACAAAACAAAATCTGCTTCTCACCTACTAGATACATGTTCAATCCTTGATAATACCGAATTTTATAGCAAAGTGGAAATGAATTAATTTTATTTTTCATGCAAAAACCCTACGTCAAACGAAAACAAAAAAATAAGAGATCAAATTTGCTCAGAAAGAAATGAGGATTTCAAAAATTACTTCAAGAGAAAGCAGTGGAGTATCACTTTTCTCTTTAACATGATTCAGTGCAAATCTCGCACGAACGCCACTGACAAGAATAAAAAAATATGTTGTACAGCATAAAATGCCTTTTGATGCATAGAATGCGTACAACGTTTCACAAAAATATCTAGGGTCATACCGAAGTTTTCATAAAAAAAAGTTCAAGAGGTGTCAAGGGACACCCGGATGGAACGAAGTTCCTTTCGATTAATTAGTGGAGGAATTGTAATAATTTTTTTTTTAAGTTATAATAATATTTTTTTTATCATTAACAAATATAATGTAATATAAACTTAATCAGTAGGCTCAATTTGAGTACATACGGATTGATATCGTAATATTTAAATATAATTTGCTTTTAAATTTATTAAAGTTATGAGGCGTACACTTGCTAAACACACAATAATGGAGATATTATAACGCGTATGACTTGGTTAGCACAATAGTAAAGAGAGGTTATAATGCTTACTTGCTAAAAATACATAAGCATTTATTATTGTCTGTATAAAATCTCTACTTACCTAACTCCATCAGCAATATCCGGAACTTGTGCAGAAACACTGTCAGGATTCATTATTGTTATTATTTTTTATTATTATTTATTATGTACAAAAAATCTGTATACACTCAACAAAAATAATCGTCGCGACACCACACTGTTCAATGCGAAATAAAAAGACGAAACGAAAATAACTGGCTTGCTTTCTATAAGAGAGAGAAAGAGAGACAGACAGACAGAGAAACACGCGCACGCCGCACGGCTTACAACTACAGCAAAAAGTGTCGTTACAACTTTTGGTCTCAATTTATTCCGTCTAGCCCCCTTTCGCAACGCGCGATAAGGAACTTCGTTCCAAAAAAGGAATTTTCTCTTGAACATTGAAGTTTTTGGAACGAAGTTCCTTATCGCGCGTTGCGAAAGGGGGCTAGACGGAATAAATTAAGACCAAAAGTTGTGTTGTGTTTCTCTCTCTCTCTCTCTCTCTCTCATAGAAAGCAAGCCAGTTATTTTCGTTTCGTCTTTCTATTTCGCATTGAACAGTGTGGTGTCGCGACGATTAGTTTTGTTGAGTGTATACAGGTTTTTTGTACATAATAAATAATAATAAAAAATAATAACAATAATGAATCCTGACATGTTTCTGCACAAGTTCGATATTGCTGATGGAGTTAGGTAAGTAGAGAGAGATTTCATACAGACAATGATAAATGCTTATGTATTTTTAGCACGTACGCATTATAACCTCTCTTTACTATTGTGCTAACCAAGTCATACGCGTTATAATCTCTCCATTATTGTGTGTTTAGCAAGTGTACGCGTCATAACTTTAATAAATTTAAAAGCAAATTATATTTCAATATTACAATATCAATGCGTATGTACTAAAATTGAGCCTACTGATTGAGTTTATATTACATTATATTTGTTAATAATAAAAAAAATATTATTTTAACTTAAAAAAAAAAATACAATTTCTTTACTAATCAATCGAAAGGAACTTCGGTCCATCCGGGTGTCCCTTGACACCTCTCAACTTTTTTTTCTCAAAATGGACCCAAGAATAACCTTGAATATTAGCATGTTATTAGAAAATTATTATTCTTGATAGTATTGGTAATGATCAAATCGATCTTCGGTATGTCACAGTTCTCAAAAAGAATCAACTCGCCACAGTTTCGTGAACTCAATTACCTAGATTATTTCGTTTCTGAAACGTCTCGTTATCATTCAACTGAATCTATATACACAGAAAATAGAACTCCGTTTATAATATTACATCATGGCAGTGGAGGTGGATAAACCCGAATTCACTGGGGGTACGAAAATAACGAAAATAATGTATTCTGTTTTGTCTTAGTACAATAACAAAACCCTAATACTGCTTATGCACGCGACCAGGAACTTTCTCGATGTCGGTTTTATTCAAATGAGTATTTTCCTCGTCAATTTCTAATAATGTGATGTCATAGAAAGTGGTCCGTTATTTTTTTTTTTTTCGAAGAATTTCCATGTTTGTTGAGCATATTCGAGTTGAGTGGTCCTCAATAATGGACTACTCACAATGAGTTGTGTGTTTGTTGGTTGGTTGATTCAGGAAGGGATCGGTGATTTATGTTGATAGTACAGTTATTTTCGGAACTCTTGTCATTGGTAACAGTTCTTGAATGGTAATGTACAACAACGACAATCCTTCCAGCTGTTATGCGGATCAAGCCACCTCATGGCTTGGATCTAATTCCAATGAGAGTATGCACTGATTCGCTTTTGTTTAGACTCTTAAGTTGACACGACCTATTGGATCTCGTAGAAGTTACAAAGTTGGTGTCAAATTGACATAATTCAACGCATTCGATGTGTTCCTCCATTACAAAATGCATTCGCCAACCTTAGGCAACCTGTACACTGATGCGGAATACGGACATGTCACTTATGAAACTTCCGACCAATCGTAAAATTTCGATGCTTTTCAATCCGATTGAGGTTATGATTTGATCACTCAGTTATGATAACCAATGTTATGTGTTTATTGAAATGAATCGTGTTTGTATGTTGTGTGGTCAGTCACAGAATGTCGATTTTTTGCCGCACCAATGCAGGTGAGTGAAATTGCTAATAATAAAAGTTTATAAAATCAATAAGTGAGACTTTTTCTCCAATAATTTTCGATAACTAATGTTTAAGCTTTTGTTTCCACTTCAAATGAATTAACGAGAGAGGTTTGAATGTGTTGACTCTTCATATATTCCATTTTCTAAGTACTATTTAATTCATCTGGACTTCAAATCGAACCCTGGCCCTAAAAGTTTCGGTTGTGAAATATATATAGTTCAATTTTTGGGCAAACTTATGGTCTCCAACAATTTTCACTCAAATGAGTTGGGATATTCAGCTGCAAAAGTAGTTTATTATGCTTTAATAGACTCGCAACTAAGGTATGCCTTTCCATTTTGGGGAGCAAAGAATATTCATATCTACAAAGTGAACTTTGTTCAACAAAAACGTGCTCCGACAAGCCAAGAAACTAAAACCTCGACCATGCGACTTCCTCAAAAAAACAAAATACTGACTGTCATATCCATAAATATTAATGGAAATAGTATGCCTTATTTATACACAAACACGAATCTAATTTTAATAGAGTAAACATCCAATCTACACGACAAAATCAACATTAAAAATTACCAATTCCTTCATCTTCTCTTGTGAATGATTCATTAATGTATAATGAATGCCAGATATGCAACCACTTGCCAGAAAATATAGAAGGAGTGGTATCCGGTTATTTTTAGAAAAAACTTTCTGATAGACCCGAGAATTCTTCAACGATCGATCGTAATATTTTATTTTTCTGTATTGATGATTTTTTTATTTATTATACTGCAATTTTAAAAGTAACACTTATTTTTTCCCGCTTTACGGCATTTATTTGATTTTAAATAACAAATAAATTATTCTTTATTTAATTTTGACTAAAAAATACAGATTTTTTTATCATTTTTAAATTTTAAAATTTAGCCCTAAAATGAAAAAAAAAATGTTGAATTTTTATTTTTTTTTATTTATTAATATATTAAATTATTCATTTTTGATTATTTCATAGCTGTAAGTATATATAGTGTGAAATAATACAAAAATTGTGGTCGAAATTAGAGTTATAATAAATTAGAGTAAATCACTGTCGAGTGTAAATGAATGCTGTCACTGTCACTCACATGTACACGAGCGTGCGCACTCGGATACATTCAACGGTCAGGTAGCGTGCAGCTGCTATGTTGTGTCGTGTTCTATCATACGGACCTCGGACGCTCTACTTTCTCTCCCGCACCTACCAAATAGCTAAAATTCTAAGACTTTTTAGCTTGGCAATAATATTTTATATACGATTTTTTGCAGGCAAGCCTATACGATTGGTTTTGTAATTAAATTATCTTACCTATGATATCAATTTCGATTGGTTAACAGATCGGTGTAGTTACCTATATTGACTTACCTGTTCACATCTTTTGCTTAAGTTTCTCAACTTTTCATATAATTTGAACTTTCTACTTTTTATTCAATTTTGACGTGTCTTATTGGTTTTGTGATCTTAATATTCACTAAATATAAGAAATACAACTTTTTATTGAATTTCAACATGTCATATTTGTTTTTTGGGTGTTTTGATTTGTATTTTTCACATTTAAATGTGTGATATTATATTCTTTTATGTTGAAAAGGGGAACATTCTCAATTGAATATTGAATAGAAAGATTTTTCTATGAAATGAAAAATCCACGAAAAAATGAAGTTATTTCTTGTGAATGTTCAACAGAAAACAACTACTTCCCTGGCTGAAGCCACGCTGGACATTGAACTACATCTGATAGATATTCTGAAAGGACCCTTACTCAAAAGAATAAATCTGAAATTGAAAATTTGCATTTTTATTCAGTTTCAGTCAGTTATTCGATTTTCTATTCCAGTCCTAATTAAGAACTCATATAGATGAATGAGGCAAAGAAGAATGTTTTTCAGAAAAAAATTCTCACCAGAAATCGTGGATTTTTCAATCATCAGGAAAATCTTTCTATTCAATATTCAATTGAGAATGTTTCCCTTTTCAACATGAAAACCCCACAAGAGGTTATCTTGAACGATGGAAGATAGTGACTAAAGTTTATCTCTCTTTCAACTTGACCGTAATACACGTTCATCATCTGATCCAGTTCTAACACTGGTCGTAAACTGACGAATAGAAATTTCAGAGAATTCAATATTTTTTTGCTGACAGTGCATTCGCAACATTTGTGTCTTTTGGATATTGAAAAATAAGTTCCTGGAGTTGAAGAAAGGTGACACCCTTTGAATTGTTTTAGTGCATTTTGTCGGTAAACTTTTAGTTTCGGAGGCGGATAGAACTAACGAAAAGTCGTCTGCATACGCAGTATATTCTTTATTGCCAACTATCGCATCCAAGTGGTTTACATACAAGATGAAAAGAATAGGACCCAATATCGAACCTTGCGGTACACCCATTTCAAGTTATCTGCTAACCGAACGTATTGTTTTTATCTGGCTGTCATGTTCAAACTGCATAGAGACAATATGTTTTCTGTTCGCTAAGAAAGATGAAATCCAGTTCAGAGGTATGCCCCTGATACCAAAACTCTCTAATATATCCATTAATTTCTTATGATCCACACAATCAAATGCCCTACTCAAGTCGCAAAATATTGCAGCAGGACATTCATCTGCATCAATAAACAGGGCAATTTGTTTATGAAACGAGTACATAGCTATGGATGTAGACATGCCGGAACGGAAACCGTATTGCCTTTGGCTAATAACATCGTGTTTTTCCGAAAAAAGATTTAATCTATCCAGAAAGAAATACTCCAAATACTTTTGCGAGGTTGTAGGGTACAGTCACCGGGCGATAGTTCTCCAAAAGAGTTCGGTCTTTTTTCTTAAAAAGGGTAACAATCTCACCAAATTTGATATTTTGTGGAAAGCCATATTGACTAGAATTGTCAATGGCTTCATGATCACCTTCAGTACTTTCTTCAATACAAATCCTGGAACCTCATCTAACTCAGCAGATTTTTTGTTCCTCAATTTAGAATTCAACAGATTGAACAATTCATCTTTTTGGAATGGCTTTAGGAACATGCTATAACAATTGAATGCGTTTTTAGGTACGGAGAAATGGGTATCACGAATGTCTTCTACTAATTGTTTAGGCGTGTCTATAAAAAAGTCATTAAATGATGTGGCGATTTTTTCCGGGTCTTCTATTTATTCCCCATTCGAGTTCAATACAATATTTTTCATTTCCTTCCGTTTGTTCGTCAATTCAGCCACTTCATCCCATGAAGATTTCAAATTGTTCTTAGCATTCGAAATACGATTCTGATAATGGCGTTTACGTTTTTGTCTGAGCAGAGATATGTGTTTCTTTTTCGATTCTCTGTAGGCCATTCGCAAGTTTGAATGAAATTTCTGCAATATATAGAGATCTTTTAAGGCTTCACAAGATTGAATCACTTCGCTATCAACCCATTTTTTGTCAATATTTCGAGATAAAAATGTTTTTGTAGGAAAAGACTCATCAAAATAATACATGAATATGTTATAAAAAAAATTAAAAGCATCATCAAATTCACGAACAGACTCAAGACTGGACCAGTCCTCATTTTCAAGTTTGATTTTGAATTGAGTGATATTATCCATATGGAAATTTCTTTTCGAGCATTTTGTTTGCTTTGGTTTCACCTGCTTTCGATATATTTCAAGTTCAAAGAAAATTGATCTATGATCTGATATGTCATTATCGAATACCCCACATAATCTTTCATTATCGAAATTAATGAAAATTTGGTCAATTATTGTAGATGAGGTACTCGATACCCGTGTTGGCCAGGAAATGATTGGACTCAAGTTGAATCCTGATAATAAGGTGCACAATATGTCGAAACGGCAATTTTTTATACCTATCAAAATTGAAATCTCCACAATGAAGTAAATTGATGGAAGGTTGATAAAGGTCATCCAGTAATGATGGAAAATTATCAGAAAATGTACGTTCATCGCCATTAGGGGATCGATAACAATTTAAGATTATGTCCTGAGACTTACTCATTTTGAAGGATACTTCACAAAATTCGGAGTGTTGTTCTATTCAATATTTGGATACATCAATACTTTTCAGTTGCGAATTTGATTGTGCCCAGATACCAACTTCCACCGCGTTGTTTGTCTCTTCGACAAAACGAACTGATTAGCTTGTATCCTTCAATGTGAATAGATTCAAGTGAACTCATTTTCAAGCCTGTTTCTACTAGACAAAGAAATTGTAAGTTCCTGGCAAATTCTACTTCACTAATAATCTGATTAATCTTTTTCAATGAGTTCACATTCAGTAAAAACGATTTGGATCAAATATTAACTCTCTTTGTCGTTCATCCTGCGCTTCACAAAAAACTTTCTAATACAAGAACCCTGAGGCCAAATTTCAGGATCATAGCTTTTTTGGAATTAACATCATTAATGGTTACCTTAAAAGACGAGTAAATATCGGGATATCTTGATCTAAGAAATCGTTCGATCCCACACATTTTCAGATATGAGTGCATACACCAGGGTTTCTAGACATACTAATAGTAGAGATGCAGTCAGCCAGTCATCCTTTTCCGACGAGAAATTTCACTTGAAAAAACACTAAGTGATTCTCAACATTTGAAAAATGAACTGCATAGCATGAGTGTCAATATCAAGCTTGCATTAGAGATATTAAACCATAACTCGAATATGAACCGTATATGAAAAAATTATCTCCTGGATCCAAGTGGCGAGCAAAGAAGTTACCCGAAATAGTCCATATAATCCAGGAAATTGATGAACATGATATTAATGCCAACATGGCGGTTCGGCGTTCAATACGGAAAGTGGCTGATAGTTGGAAATATTGTAACGCTCTGTTAGCGAACCTCGTGTTTCGACATTTTATCAAATTATATCGTTCGGTGTGATAGAATACGCCCCGGTTCAATTTCTAGTGGCAGAAAAACCGTCGGATAAATGTTTTCCAGTATCGAACATAACGTTGTAGTTTTGATAAATGTCCCATGCACTGTCAATGCGTCAGTATATATACATGCTAGATTTACAAATGTTCCGATACGAATTTCAATTTGTAGATAAAAAAAATCGATTTCGAATTTTGGCGTTATATTTGTTATTCGATGTTTTGTTTCTCTATTGAGTACTCCGAAAAACGTTCTGAACACACGAGAACAAAGTGGTGAAAGTAGTATCACACCTTCAATCATCTCAGAAAAGGAAAGCTGCCTTACTGCTGACAAATTCCCACCAATCTTTGTGTAAGACTTTCCATAGTTAAAGTAGTGACTGGGGGCAGGTTGACGTGAGTCTTATCGATATCTGAGCCAAGCAACTTCGGGCGCGTTTGATACTCGAATGGGTGGGTGACCACCTTACAAGGAAGGTGCGCGTTAAAATGCCCTAACAACTGTAGCGTAGTAGCATATTCGCAGCTGCAGGCGTCTTATCAATGAGCATGAGATAAGACGATAGATATGCCGTCCTTCGGAGGGGACGAAAAGATGGCGGTCCCGAGTTCAAAGATGTTGAGCTCGTTGAAAAACCCTACCTCTGAATCAACAGCGGATTCGACAAAATTTTCGGTTGGGGGGAGTCGGCGTCGGTTAAATAAAGCAATAAAAAAAAAGCCTTATCTGCACTTGATCGTCTTCATTAATTCTTGGGATAAATATCAACAAAATAATTTTAGTTAGTTCCAAGACAAAACCAGTCTCATTGGAATTCCAATAATTCAGATTATCTCTGTCTTATAATCTGTTTCATTGTTTAGCATCCAAGCACATGTTGAATTTGTTGGATTCCATTCAGAACAGAGTTGCTTATTAGATTGGCGAGAGCAATAGTTTCCTATCATCGTAGAAAAATAGTTGACGTTTCCATGTTCGACAGTTATTTCTATAGAAGAAGTTCCTCTGAAAATTTCGTTTTATCACACTTCAAGGAATTTCAGTAACACAAACTTGGCAGACTTGACCGACTCCCTTAACACTGTTGCCTTCTTCATGCTCTCTGAGGAATTTCAACTGAGTTCTGTAATATTCACAGTATATACTGAAGCTGCTCATGGGGTAAAGACGACGATTAAACTTGCCAATTATATTATTTTCAACATATTCAAAGATTCTTCTCTTTGTTTTAATTATTTTGGTAACGATTTTTTTAGTAACTTGAAAAATATTTTTGCGAATTCAATTTGTCTTCTACTTGTGATACATCTCGATGTTCTAGAAATGCCTGTTGGGGAATCAAGTGGAATAACATACTGAATAGAGTACATTCCAACTGAGCTTTCGCATGCCTTTAGAAAATCTGATTGCTTCTGCTGATTTCCAACAATTGTATTGTTCTATTCATTGAATTCGGTTACTGTTTCAATGTGGCTTATTGAAAAAATCAATGGTATAACAGTTTTGGGACTATAATTATTTCATGCAATGATAAATCAATATCACAAGTTAGAGGCTCAGGATTCACGAATAGATTTGCGATATATTCGAAGATAAATCTTGAAATATCATCTGTCAAAAGTATATAATTTTCCAGCTTATGGCCAGAAATGTTTCAAACCTACAATGGAAGATGAATATATTCTTGTTGACATTGTTGGTATTTGGTTTGTTTTATCACAATTTTGTTTTCATCATTCCCTGATAATCTTTTGAAATTTTTGAAACTCCCGAGTGACAATGATGTATTCTCCAACTTTCAATCACAATACTATTATAACATGCCTTCTTCATGTAGTCCGTTTTCCAAATTGAAGGAAGGTTGCCGAAAATGCTTCCATCATAACTGAAATGAAAATGGATGTCATCGAATGAAAATTCATGTCGCAATCACTGTCGACCACTCCTTTGTGGGACACAGCCCACTGCGATAAACCCGAATAGAAAATTCACGTCAATTTACCTCTTTCCTGTCATCAATTGTAATAGCGTTTTCAATCCGTAACAGGCTGCTATTCCATTTATCGTCATTTTTGTAGCAGGATTAACCAAATAACAATACTGACTCTGTAAATTAGAGGGAAATGAAGATTGATTGATCCGTGGAATCAGGTTGAACGGAATGATAATGGCAGGCACATTACTGGAATTGCAAATTGAATTAATCCAGGAAACTCGTCGAAAGATATATGAAAGCTGACAATCATATTCGTTTTCATTTTCCGACATATAGTATGTCCCAATAATAAGCATATTCATGAATAACAAAATTCGTTTGGAACGTTTTCAAATATTTTGACGTTTGTGTTCGAGTATGTGATAGTTTAACCAAAAAGTAGCCGAGTCAAACAAGAATAGATTCTGATATGCTTTTTTATCCATCCATAATTAACGTGAAAAAGCATTTGAATAACTAACCAAATCGAAACTAATAGTTCAAGTCTGTTGGGTTTTGTTTTCCCGCGATAACTTCATAAACAAGCTCTACAAGAAGTGTTTCCTACTGGGAAAATATAAAAACATAATTCTGAAGCTAAATATCGGCCAACAGAATGAAGAAATGTCCACTCACGTCAAAACATGATAATATTGCAAACAAAATCTATCAGAATTTTAGTTGATTTATTAGGAACAATGAAGAAATTATCGTGGGTCTGAAGAATCTAATTTTTGTCCCAATTTTTGTATAGGCTTAACAGGCAGATTATTCATAATCCGAAAATCCGACCATTGGAAGTGTTTTGGCAGTGGTAAACGAAACTCAACTTCTGCCACTCTCCTAATGACTGATAAAACAATGTTTTGTTGATCATTTCGAAATATTACATGTAGAAGAGAAATACCTCTTCTTTCTGAACTCAACCTTCCAGGAAATCTCAATATTTGCTTCATGAGCAGATTAATTTGAATAAATCTCCTTTGTCAAATTCGTTTCATTGCATGTAATACCAATAATGAGATAACGTTCATGTTCAATTTGATTACCTATTGAATTATTAATAATAATGATAATAATAATAATAATTTATTGAATCCTAAGAGATCAAATACATGATATGGGATACGTCAAGAACACAAAAAGGTAGACAAATAATCAAAATACCAAAATACAAAATATAAATGTCACATATACACAGATAGAACTAACATTTTATCTCGAATTTAAAACAAATCAAATGTAAAATATAAATGTCATATATACACAGACAGAACTAACATTTTATCTCGAGTTTAAAAATTCAAAAATGCTGTAGAAACAGCTTTCTTGCAGATATTTCTTCAATTTTGTTTTGAACATATTTTTGTTTTGAATTTTCCTTAGATCAGTTGAAAGATTGTTGAAAAATGTAATTCCTGTATATGACGGACTGTTCTTAAAAAATGATGTGTTATGAGTCGGGATCCTGATGAGATCTCCGTTTCTAGTGGAATAGTTATGATGTTGGGAAACAAAGTCGTACATATGTTTCTGTTTCAGAAATAATATTATACATTTAAAAATATATATATATATATATATATATATATATATATATATAAATATGGATATGTTAAGATATTGAATCTTTTGAAATATTCTCTACAGGAATCTCTAATCTTTAGATTGAAAATGAGTCTGATGACTCTTTTCTGATATTTGTTGGAGTTGCTGGAGCTGCCCCAGATGTTGATATTATAGGAGAAGTGAAAGTAGGTTATGGCATAATAAATATTGATCAGTTGAGTTATATCAAAAATATTTTTCAGTTGTAGAATCGCATAATAACCACTATTTTACTTTTTACAAACAGCATTTATATTTGCTTCCCATCTCATATCACTATCTATCACTAATTAAGTTGATTACTTCTTATTCCTACTACAACCTGACCTACATATTCAAAATGAATCGCCAGGATTATCCAATTAATCTCCACCTGAAGAAGCTATTAAATAGCAAGGCATTTATGTCCCTTGTTTCATACAAATCGCAATTCAAATCATCAAACTTTACTATTTTGCCATGGTATTGAATTCCAATTTGTAATATGAAGGCCCCCAGTTCCGTATTTCGTCTGTTTAATTTTTTGTTAAAAAGTTTTTATTACGTTTTAACTTTTTTAACTTTATTTGTTTTTGCTAAACTATTGATCGATTTTGGAAATAATAATTTTTACGTCAGTTTGGATGGAACAAGTGAACCCCCAACTCCTGTTTTCCCTTGTGATAAATACGCATTATTTTCTCTTCGAATATTTCCGCATCGAAACATCATCCACGGACAGGTTTCATTAACTAATGGATCATTTATAATTCTTGTGAATATAGCATTTATGAACACTGTTCCTTGGCAGTTTCACGGGTAGATTTAATGGTTTCGCGTGATCTTGAGAACTCATTTTTTTAGTATTTCTGTTCACGTGATTTCGGCAACGAGGTCGCGGTATTGATCGATTGGAACAATCCGCTGTTTCAACCGCATTCGATTGAAAAAATATCGTTTCGACGTTAGTTTTGAGTTGGATTAATGAACACGAAACTCATTCATGATTTTCGAGATACACTCATTCGTTTCGTTTATTTATGACAGAGATGAATACATACTGAAAGTTTTAGTTCCTTGCATTAATTTGGCTCATTGTAGGTGTTGTGACACGAAAAGAGAAGCTACCCGCCAACTCCAGATCACCAGGTTCTTCAAAATAGTGTACAGATACACTGCACAACTCTATTCACAATTACACTCGAGTGAAATCAATCCAAAACTATATTGCAAAAATATATATGACATTCAAAATGCAAAAATTACTGACACTTCCATAATAATTATAATCTGACGAAAAAAATGGCTCAGAATTAATAGTTTATGAATCAGTTGAAAAAAAAACAGAAAGTTTATAATATAAAGTATGTTTCCAATAGTGGGCATCCAGAAACCGGTTCACAGCTTTATTTTTTGAGTTTACCTGCTACCAAATATAACAAACCTCTATTTTGTTCCTTAAGGTAGTTGTCGTGAAATCCACTTCCAATCAGATTTCGTTTATATTCATACCACTTTTAGTTAACATTATTACCTGTATCATATTAAATTTTTGGTATGATTCACCACTCCGAAAGCGAGATATAAGGCTTCAAAGTTGCAACGTTCAACACGTAATCCCTATAGTGAGCTACCGCGGACACCACATTTCAAGGCATAACTAAAAACCCTCCATTCAGATCTTTTTCAAAAACTGGTATATTATTGCAAGGTAAGTAACAAATTTTATAGAAAAAATTAAACACGCGTAGGCATACAGTTATTCAGTTATTGCCAAAAGAAATTTCTAAATTATTGCGGATGAGAAGTGCAAGATAGGGAAGGCTGAGAATCGTGGTAACGCCTCAAGCGAGCGCTCGTGATTCAAATAAGCGAGAGCGCGAGGGACTTGCTGATTGAATTGAACTGTGTTTGGAATGCACATATTTATGAATAATAATTGTGAATAATTGCGTTAATATATACTGATGTATTTTAAACACATTACAATAGGAATATATATGAAATAAAATATAGTTTTAGCGAGTAACGGCATACAACAGTACATAAACTTTATTTCATTCATACATTTGTACAACACATTTTACGTATAACATAATACGAATATTTTTAAACGTAAACAAAAATGATTCAGATTCCTAACAGGCTAATAAAATATAACGTATAAATCTACAAAAAATATAAACAACAATGAATGTAATATTATTTATTTTTCTAACTGTTATACTAAATAATCACTTGATTGACTAAACATTTATTTTTAAATCATTAATGATTTTAGTTAATTCTTTCCTTTTTTTAGTAACTCTAGGTTTTCCATTTTCCAATTTTTAGGTCATTAATCCAAGCTTCTCCTTCATCGTGATACATCTGTTTCGGAAAATCGTATGTTATATTTTGTTGCGCAATTTTTTTCAATAAATCCGGTGATATAACATTTTTTAAGGCACTTAAATTAGGTAAATTACAAGATATTCTTTCGTTCTCAGGTCGCTCTGAAAAACATTCTTTATACGATTTCGTATATTTTGATAATTCTGACTCTTCACCAATGAAACGAACTAATTTCTGCAAAATTTGTACATCATACACCGCTTCGTGGAAATTATCTGATGTTTCGTTTGGTATTGAATCGTTGGCTAATTTTGATAGCTCGAACATTCCTGACCCTTTTCGATCTGGGAACGTTCGAAAATTAATTAAGCTATCCACAAATCCTGCTATCATGGTAAAATCTTCTATTACATTATTATTAATGATAGGCACATCGAATCTCGCCTTGTGCGCAAGAAGATAAATTAAAAAATTATTTAAATGCAACCAAACAATCTTCTAAATCAAGTGAATCGACTTGTACGTCATTCAAATATAATTGACCAGAAATTATACTCAATCCCGTAATTTTGGTCGCCACAGGATTGATGCTTCGTAGGACTAACATATATATTAAATTCTCTATTTTCACATTTGGCGGCGTCTTGTGAAATGTTATCATTTATGCACAATCCAGATGTTTGTAAATCAAAATAAACTATGGAATGATTTATTGATATTGATTCGATTAATTTTAATGATGGTGATGATGCTCTTAATTCGTTAATTCCAAGGTTTGGTTGTTATGTTACACCTTCTGACTTTTCCTTCAATAGGCCTTTTCATTACGATGATTTTTTAAGGCGCATGCGTTCGTTTCGAGACCCAAAGTCCGATTGGCTATTGGGAAAGTGAATAGCTATTGATTAGTTTTGAAATAACAATTTGAGATTGGCTTAGTTCAAAATTAGCGGTATTCTCACATTATGTTGCAACACCCCTTACTTTTGAACCCCAGATTTTAAATTATATGATTCAAATTCAAGAAGGTGAAATCACTTTGCCGATAGGCTGCTCAGATGGATACGGTTAGGCCGTGAGTAAGGTTCAATTAATGACTTTTCCTAGTTAATCAAATTTGTCCACTAAAAAAAATTATACATTAATTAACTTGACTAGTTCCAGAGTTGGGCGCCAGACTTGCTAAAGACAAAAGTCAAAGATAAATAAAATTAAATAAATGTTACCTAGCTTGGATGGGAAGGCAAATAAATATGCAATAAATCAACTTAACAAATTTATTCCAGTTGGAATGAGAATTATTGAACAATGATATAAAAAAAAATTAACAAATACTAGAAGAGTATTGAACTTGAATGGAAAAATTACATAAAAAGAAACCAGTAATTTTGACTCTGATCAAAATTCGAACATTTACACCTATGATTCCTCCAGTTGTTGGTCACGAATATACCTTCGGAGATCTTGAGCGAGATAGAGGAAGGCTAGTTTCTTGAAGCTGGTCCCAGCGGTTCTAGGAGGAACTTGGTTTCAGCGGTTACGATGAAGATGGTCTGGGGTGGTTCGATAGTTGATTTCAGACCCCCTTATCGGCGTGAATTTAGTTGATCTTCACGGACCAGTGCTGATATTGATGTGCTGTAAGACCTCCCAGGCTACTAGTCCTTCCGTCTCCGTAGATGGGTTCCCTCCGTGGTATATATCATGCGAAGAAGATGATAGGAATCAAAATATGTACAAAAGGGGAGAACGAAGGATATCCTTTGAACCTCAAGTTTTATGTTTCAAATTTTAATCGAGAGTCAAAAGATAGATGCAAATGATAGCATACAATAAAAATCTCAGTCTATATAAAAGACTGGAAAGTTACAGTGAAAGAACAAAGATAATAAATAGCAATCCAATCTGCTATTCTGGAGTTAAATTTATAAGTTAATTTTAATAATTAAAAAAAATATTAAAAATGAACAAAATTTAAAACCAAACAAAACAAACCTCACCCAAAACGTGATGTTCAAATTCAGTTAAATTTTGAAACAGGTAAGTTTTGATAAGGTGATTCTATGTACCAGAAGGGTAAAAAAAATTAATGAGGAAAGATATTCCAAAAGAAATATAATAATTTCCTTCAAATTTTACCAGAGAACAAATATAGTATTTTAAAGCAAAATACTATAAAATTGCCAGAGAAAAATCTACTATTTTAAAGCAAAATATTTAAAGGTTGCCAGTGCAAAATATACTATTTTAAAGCAAGTGCCAAAGGAAAATATAGCGTTATAACCAAAATACTCTAGTAAGCTACAAAAAATATAGGGTTTCTGAACCAAGATAATAGTCAGAGTAAAAGTATACTCTTCAGCCAAGATAAGAAGAGAGAGACACACGTCTTTCAGTGAGCACGACTCTCTTAGAAAAAGATAAAGTGAAATAATTCTTTTTATAGAAGAATTTCCAGAGATAAACCGAAGAGGGAGACCACACGTCTTTCAGTGGGCACAACTCTCTTTGGAAAAGATAATGTTAAATAATTCTTTTAATTCAAGAATTTTTAAAGATAACTGGAGAGGGAGACCTCACGTCTTTCAGTGGGCACAACTCTCTTAGATAAAGATAATTTTGAAATAGGGCGGCAATTCCCTTTTCAAATCGATAAACAGGTAATTCTCAAAAATTTTGTGAATCGCCCTGCTCTTGGCGACAAGGTAGTAACTGAAGTGAATTGACTCTGCAACGATCAAAAATCAAATAAGCCACACTGGGAATTGAATGGAGTAATAGATATAAGAAATTTATTTAACGGAAATCAACTTTACGCTGGAGGCATATATTGAATCGAATCGAGTGTTCTGAGACCGTTAGGCCAGAGGTACAACTCTCTCTGTAAGCAATTCTTTCTCAAGAGAAAGAAAATTACTCTCATAAACATATAGTTATGAAATAAAGAAAATTGCTTACCAGAGAGCCGTCCTATTAGTCACTCCAAACGATCCCCGAACAATCAAATTCGCCCTTCACTTCAATTGGAATCCTTGGAACAAACCGGTGGTCGTGTGAGGTAAATAAGCTCTAGTCCATTCAAATTACCAATTAACTGGTACCTAAAAAAATGCAAAAGCGTAGAACTGATTTCCAATGAAAAAAATCAGTTCCCAATATTTGGAACAGATGTTACGTTAGCCACAATATGTACTATGAATGATTTGTCAAAATGGCCGAAATATCTATATTTAACCTTCAAAAATTACCATGCGATATCCAAGAATTCTAATATTACAAGCCTAAGGAAAAAGAAGAAAATGCTAATCAGCTACAACATTAATTGAAAGATAAAGAGAATAATATTACTCAACTAAACTCCAGCAGTGAAACTTATTTAATTTATAGATCTTACCAAAATCAATTCTCTCAGTGCACCTGCCTATCTCGACGTTCAAATCAAGAAAAAAAGCGATTATTCCTTCGGTTCGAACAAATCACCCATTCTACCTGGGTTTTTTCACAAACTGTTCTTGGTTTTTATCTATTGAAAAACACTTGGAAAAAAACACAGCTTGACGACATGAATACAACTGTCACGATACCATTTTCACGAGACGACAACAAAGGCGCACGCTTCACGACCTGAGCAGTGACTACTGACCCGTTCCACCGTAAAGATAATCGGAAACGTTATGAGAAATCAGTTATGTATAAGGAAGTAACGAAAAATTCGTTACAATGTCAACAGTCAACTTCATGACAAATGTACCTGCATACATTGGCGTTCGTAACTTTCTTTGTAGGTTAAGTACTTATTACCTATTTTATACCGCCAAAAACCTTTCATTCGTAGATAAAATAATGTACACGTATATTTTCTAATGGTGAGTTTTCTCCTGCATGTAAATTCAAGTCAACTATCCATAGGAAAATTCGGAAATATTTTATTTCCTTTAAAAAAAAATCGCCGTCAATGCCGTTGGGTCTGCCAGGTAAACAAAGTTAGTCATTTGTCATCTAAATGAAAAAACCTATTGAACTCTTTTTTCTCTTGATGTTAGCATCAGTCTTCTTTTTTTCTTACCGAATCGTATCTTTGACATATGTAGCTGTATGACTACTGATTGCAAATTCATTTTTTTTTCTTATATTCAGTAACAATACCTCGCCAATGTTTTTAGAGCAAACTGCAATGTATCTTGAACCACTAAATTCGAGCGATCGTTGGATTGCGACGTTGCCAACAGTCCAGTCGTGGCTTATTTGCTGTATCACGCATGCTAGTTACGTTTCTGGGTGTACAGTTCCCTTAAAAAATATTCATCTAATTCAGCGTTTGAACATGTATCGCGTCGCGCTACAATCGAGCCTTATTTTTGTTTCGTAGCACGACAATTACCTTAATAATACTCGTATTTTCTAATACTCATCTATTTTCTGTTTATATCTTGAAATAAAATCAAAACTGCAATTGGACTGATTTTTTCATTTTAACTATAAATGTTCAGTAAATAATACCAAGTTTATTTCATCACATTTCCTGAATTGACATTATTTTCAATCATCAAATAAGATATATGTCTACATAAAATATTGGATCATGGAGTGTTCCGTATCAAAATATCTGACTGCAGTTGAAAAAATGGGTAGGATTGAAAAATACTCCTTGATATATCGTCGAGCTTTCAGAAATTGTAATTTCCTCCATCGACACACCTGAATATACATCATACACTTTCAGAAATATAAATAATATAAGAATGTAAAAAACCAAACTTGAGAATGTTACAAAAAAACATCATATCTTATTCAGGAATTAACATTATGAATTGCAATGCCTATAATGTAGAATTGCGCTGATTCATTTTTTGTTTAGTTTTATTGGAAAATATGAAATATAAAAGTCTCTGATACAATATTACTGCCAATTGTAAGCTGGTGGGAATATTGGAAATTCGAAATATTTAGTTGCAACGAATGTTGATGGTAGATAGGAAAAATTTTCTGTTTTTCCAATTGTGTAATGTAATTGAATATCACTCTCAGATTGTTCAAATATTTTTTTTTCTCAAACTATTCACGGGATTTTTTATATATGGCATTTCTTCAAAAAATCATAAATGATGATTGTTTCGGTTCAAATTACGTTCACAACATAAGTTAATAATAATCACATGAAAATGCACATCATAATTGTTTGGTTTTACAATCACTTCTATGAAATGTTATGCGACCAGATTAATTTCGCGAAGTTTAACCAATGTAGGTTTTGTTACAACTATGAACACGACGTTTTTCCCTAAACACAGGAAAACATAAATAATAATAATAATAATAATGAACGTCTTTATTATTTTCAATAAAAGCACAAAAACAAATAATTTACCTTAAACTCAAATACATTTGAATATAAAAGGCGGAGTTTATTTTCAGTTGTACATTACTGCACAACAAAAAATATTCTTTCACTCAACCCAAACAAATCTTGTGTAATTCATAGTTAGTAGCTACTAGAACATAGAATTAAATACATTAATTACTATTTGCAAAACAAGATAATAAAAAAAAGAAAAAGAAAAATTCAAGGAAAATATGAGTGTATCGTAATAGATACAATAATAGATACAGATTAGATATAAATAAGCATTAAACAATTAATAATTGATGACATGAGAGAAGATCCACGAGGCGAAATGTGATGATGATTATTGAAGTATTAGGAAAGTAGTTGGAAGTTCCAATAGAAGGGATTTTAGGTGGAAATTTACATTGCAGTTGCGTGAATATACAAAAATTATACTGGTTCGGTTGAAAATAGATTTAAAAAAGTCCTCATGCTGATCCCGTAACTTCAGATGAAAACAGCACTTTTCTCGTTCCGTTTTTTTTTGTTCAAATAAATATATTCTATTGCTGGCTGGATAGACAAAATTCGAGCATAATCTTTCCTTATATTTCATGTTTCAGACAGAACTCGGACTTACTGGTCACTTATGTTTTCGGATTCTGCTCGATATTTCGACATAACTAAATCAGTCGCGCAAGCTTTTCGAAAGAAAGAAGAAAACTATGTATTGTGGAAAACAATATCACCAAGCTCTCCCACACACCACACGAAGTTTTCATCCTATTCATTCAAAATTCGTAACGAAATTCCACACACTAAGCCCCTTTCAGTAGGATTATAAGTTATTTCCGCCTCATCCTGATTATCCTTTTTGATGCGAAAAACAAGTCGCTTTCCAACTGAAACCTCCCGCAGCGCGGCATAGTTGGGGGGTAGTTTTTCGGAGTGCAGACCACTGCAAGGCTTTCCCGAATATATTTTCGTGTACTATCAAAAGATCAACGAATGGACATAGACAGATAAGGGTTTGTGTACTGGAGATACACACATACACATACCCTTTTCCCAACTTTCCAGTGCCCATGTCGGGGCTCTGTTGAATTTTGTTGGACGAGATTGAATTGGCTCAGTAGCGTAGATAATTGTATTTTAACATTCTTGTACGGGTTCGCATTGAATAGATCCATCAATTATTTTCATGAGGAATATATCTGTTCAGTGAAAGCTGGCTATGTATCACATGTTTGATGTGATAGTTTTCGTAAGACTTCATGGAATTCCTTTCCGGATATCTACGTCCCAGTAGTGTTTTCTTAACAAGAATATCATTCTAGTGATAACATCAATCAGTAATAAAAATATGGACACTTTGAGAAAACCATATTCATAGCAGTTGATTGGTCTGAACATTTTGGTATACCTAACTGAAGTTTATGAAATTTTTGATATTTTGGGAATCAATTTAGTCACTCTCATGCCGCGTTTCCAAAACGAAAATTTTAAGTAACACAAAAAAGAAGTCAAACTGAGAAGTCAAACAGAAATATCAAACTACCTCCTGAATATTTGAATACTTTTTATTTATGAAACTGTAAATAAAAAATGCAAAATACGTTATTTAAAAAAAAATCCAAGCATTTTTTCATGTGTTAATTTTTCTATCTATTTTATATCATTTTAAACATTATCAGCTTGTTGAGAAACTCTACCTACTCAATTCCCTCATGCAGAAAAGTTATATCATACAATTATTTCATTCCATTATAAAAGAGCACGCCTATGAAAATAGGTTATCAGATAGTAATACGTGATCTACTTTAATCCACAATGATTTGGGACTAGCTTTTGGGTCAGACCTGCTCCAACACAAAATTACCCTTCTGTGTCCGAATGGTCCCTTATAATCCACTCTATATTTCATTGGGAATCATTTCTATGATGACAAAACTTGGGAAGGCCATTTACAAAATTGTACTCATTCCGTTTAATATAATTGTATGTAAAATAGTATGCAAATCGAAACAAACTGTAAAAATGACAATAAAATCGCAATTTAGTATAATATTTTAAATTGAAAACTGCATTCTTTTCTGAATATCTAATTTTGCACAAATTTATTGTAGATTGGATGTGGGCAGTTTCTTTTTAGTATACATTGAGTAGTCGGTTTCCTGATGAGTATTATCTGGTAGACCATAGTGCAATCGTTGTATCCCCCTAGTTGAATTCTATTTTGTAGATTGGCAATTTTCGAATCCAGTGCTGGTCAGAAGTAATAAGAAAAATATTAAGTATCATGGAATTGATAGTATGACATAATTCAAGTGTTCTTCATTAGTTTTCCATTGGGAACAACTTAGGACAGTATTGAAACAACAAATCAACGTGCCGAATGAGGAACGAAAAAAACATGGTTATAATTTATATTATTTTTAACCGAGGAAACCAAAAAGGAGGAAGTTCTCTAGTAGACGCGTATATTTTTTTATTTTTTTTATGTATGACCACGCATAACTTTTTACTGAGACGTCCGATTCCGATATTTTTTTTTCAGTGGATAGGGTGTACTTCGAAGTTGGTCCCATTCGAATATAAAAGAAGAAATCCACCTATGGTAGCAAAATAAGGGATATTGATCACTCACCCTCTGAATTCTGGCCGTTAACCGATTCTATCAGGCATAACTTTGTACTGGTTCTCGATTTGAATGATTCTTTTTTTATTAGATAGGGTATACCTCATAGTTGATCCTATTTGGATTTCGAATGGAATTATCCACCCTAACGGGTAGACAAATAGGGGATAATTGATTTTTCACATGTGAACATTGGCACACATATGTAGTTGACAATGACAGATCGCTACTCTCATTATTTTTGTTCTCCTACATCCGTCACAATCATTATATTCTATGAGAGGATGGAATAATATACAAAGTAATAAAATAAATTAACCAGAACAACAAAAATAATTTACATTACAACAAATAGTAAAAGTAGGTAATCATATTATTTAACTGGTGATAGTTGAAGGGTGGGTAAGTAAGTATCTTGGAAATAATCAAAAAACAAGTAGGTAGTACTTAGTAGATTTCAGCCACAAAAAATTGAAAAATAAAAACTCTTTAACAAAAAATTAACCCGACGAAATACGGAACTGCAAAGTGAAACCTTCTTAGTCTCAATAACTAAGCTCCTTAACTAATATAAGTAACTAATTTTGAGTCGGCGCCAAACCAACAATCAACGAAGATCATTAAATTACTTCAAAAAAATTATCAGAATGTTACCGCGCAACTCGATGCCATCATTTTTTGCCTCACCTAATTCTTTTGTTGGTTTGTTTGGCGCCGACTCAAAATTAGTTACGTACATTAGTTTAGGAGCTTAGTTATTCAGACTAAAAAGGTTCATTTTATTTTTAACTTTTCAGTTCCGTATTTCGTCTGTTTAATTTTTTGTTAAATAGTTTACAGTGTATAGGAGGCAACAGAATACAAAATGTTCAAATTGTTAAGTATGCTGAGTTGATCGATATCAGTCCTTTTGATCATGCTCTTTTCATCATTATTCATACATTTCCACAAATAGACTTTTTGTTTGAATCGTTTATTTCGTCATAATTCTAAAGATATTCTTCATTTATTACATGATCCGAAAGTGCCCAAGAATGTTCTTCGTTGATTTTAAGGGTTTTGGCATAGGGTGATTTTGATGATTTTTTTTTTCTTTTCTCCCGATGATATGGATACATACCAAATTCACCATTCTGAATCGATGGGCGTTCACAAAATTGCTTCTATCTTTTTTCGTTCTCGAGATATGGCTTACTTTCCACATCAAGCGTCTGAAAATTCCTCAAATACTGAAAAATGCGAAAATTGGTCTTATGATCCTTATTTCTCCATTTGTACATGTCTCACCAAATACTTATAAAGAACAAACATAAGTATCACAAAATAATAACAAACCGGCAAGAAATACAATAAAACCTGGAGAAATTAGAATGTCGATGATAAATTAAATTAAATTTCACAATGAAAAAAAAAAATGAGGTTATTTCAAACAAGCGTGTCGTGATCCATTAATGTGCCTGAAAGTGGTGATACCTCATCCCGCCGTTTGAAGGTGCCAGGTTGATGTCATCTTTGTACATGATTTCATCAATAAAGAAAAAGTATTATAATAAAGTCTGCAAGAACAGTCATGAATTTTCCATTTTGGTTTAAGTTTGAAGTTATACGAAATTTCCAATTTTCTTTGATTTTAGGGGAATTGGTCCTGGTTGATTTTTTATGAAAAATTTTGTTTTTGGACTTTTTTACCGGAAATATGGATACATACCAAATCAACAGTTTGGAATCGATTGGCGTTCACAAAATTGCTCTATCTTTTTTCGTTCTCGAGATTTGGATTACTTTCCACGTCAAACGTCTCAAAACTGAAAAAAGCGAAAATTTGACTTCAGATTTTCATTTCTCGATTATTCGAACATGTCTCACCGAATACTTATAAAAACAAAATGAGTAGGTATCACAAAATGACAACAAACCAACAAAAAATAAAATAAAATCTGGAAAAATAGAATATTGGTAAAAATTGTGTAAAAGTTCACAATGAGAAGAAAATGTGGTACCTAATTCCGAACAATGTGTCGTGATCTATAAAAATGCATGAAAGTGGTTGATAAAATGAGGTGTCGTTTCATTCCTCATCCCGCCGTTTGAAGGTGCCAAGTTTGATGTCATCTTTGGGCATGATTTCATCATTAAAGAAAAAGTATTACATTGAAGTCTGCAAAAGTTAACATTCTCAAAACAGTCATGGAATTTTCCACATTTTGGTTGGAGTTTGAAGTCCATACGAACATTTTCAATTTTGTTTCGATTTTGAAATAAATGAATTGTTTTCTTGGAATGAATGAAACTGATGAAAATGTTTTGATCGCATTTCTCTCGTTCTTCTGAAAAATAATCAAGACGATCCGTTTCATTTGATTATTCAATTCTTGAGTGATTGAACATCAGTAGTTGTACATAGAATTTATACAGAAATTTTGCTTCGAGTTTATTTGAAATGTGTAGAAAATATGGTTGCGAAAAATAGTTGTATACAAGTGTAACAAAATGTAGTTTTACCGAGGAGTTATGCCAGGGAAAGTTTTTGTTTTTTAAAGAAAACTTGATTTTCTTAAAAAACTATTTGCAATGTCAAATTTTATTGTAGTCATTCAATAAAAATATCTCATAGTGTGCAGATTCCAATGATACTATGTGGAAATGGATGATTGATTAATGAAACGTGTTGTAATAAATCGCCTCAACTCTTCGGAAACGGCAATGGAAAACATACGTCGATTCGGTAGGTGGCAAAACTGTTTCCACACATCGAAAGTGAAATCGTGCCCTCGGTCAAACATACACACACTCGCACATATTTCCAATTAATTCCCGCTCATTGCAATATGACAGTCGGCAGTGGCATTCCTGCCCCCTTCCCTGATTTAATCGCTATTCATTTTCGCTCGCAGCATGGCCGTCTACGAGCTGTCGAATAAGCAATTTCCGATTCAATTGACGGCAGATGGCGCTCTTTGGTCCTCTGCGAATGACTATTTAAATTTTTGATCCCTTTTCATTGGGTAGTCGAGACCCTCGCGATTACTTTTCATACGATTCCACTGGAACTGTCATATTTCATGTCCGATATTGATAGATTTATCTAGCGAACCTCATTATCTTTTTCTAAATGGGGTTTTTGTGACGAGAATGGGATTGAAAATTATTCAATTGCCTGGATGGAATTCAATAAAGTTCTCATAATGGATTTGTTTCATTGTTTCCTCATTCAGAATGATATGAGTCGATCTACAATATAATAAAATAACACTGTATTCGCTAAAGTCTCGATGGAATTCCAGTAATATCCAACTTATAGATATCAACATCTATAGAGACTTCAATCCGCACAATGTTCTTGATCTTGTCTCAATCTTGACTCTGGCATGTCTTGAAATCAAGATGAAATCAAAACAGGAAACACGCAGGCAAAAATAAGACAAGACAAGGTTCTTCTTTATATCCGCAAGGGAATTTGTTCTTCCGAAGTGTTCCCACAAACATCAAATACAACTGATAGTCGAGTCAAAACTTGGAAGAAATTAAGACATTTGAGAATCTCAAATGTGAGTGCCTCGGCGTGTTTTATGAATTTGGAAAATTTATTCTGAGTCATATTGGAGACAACAAATGACTTTTTGGGGTGACCTCATTTTAAAAAATTCTAATAATGGTAATTCTTTGTTACTTAGGTCTGGAATTAGTTTTTAAAATAATTTAATATTCCCAAAAATCCTCTTGGGAGTTTTTAAATTGTATGGCCTAATATATTCCCTGATTGTCCTAATTCCTTCAGGATCCATTTCTACACCTTTTTCATTTATTTTATACCCCAAATAACTAATTTCCTTTTGGAAAAATTCACATTTATTTATATTTATTTCAAGAACTGCGGAAAATAGTAGTTAAAGAAAACATCACAGTGCCGATATTATCTTGAATATTACGTGAAGGAGGGGCATGAATAAAAAAACGAGAAAAATATTACGGAAAGATATTATTGGATTACGAATCGTACTGGCATCATACATGATATTCATTCTAGATACTATATGAGAATAAAATAAATGTCTCCGGAAGATCTGTACAGCGCAAGCTCTGGATCTAGAAAGCTCTAGTAAATTGCTATTGCTATCTACTCTTGATAAAGGGTTATTATTATATCATCAACTCTAACAAATGACTTTAGTTCTTATCAATCGAAATTGTGCGTTTATTTCGTAATCGTTTCTCACCACAATGTGAGTTCCAGATATCACGAAGGTCATTTGAGTTTCTCTCCCCAATAAAAGAAATAGCTTGTCAATATCAAGTCGAAATCTCCAAAATTTTCTAAACATATCAAGACAGTACATGGAACCAAATAGGACATATTATCTAGATTCTTGAATATTTTTTTGGTAGATAGTAGTAATGCTATGCCGATACGAGCCCACTTCCATCTGCGCTCGTAGTGACATAGCTCCACACACTCTCCGGTTACTCCCGCCACATCGCTAGCGTCGAACCGGCAAGTCGGAAGTTCGGAGTTTTCACCTGGGCTCTGTCATAGGCGGTTCGTTGAAGGGGTCTTCAGGTATAACGATAGAAAAAAATGGCTGTCGTTATAGGAAAAATCAAGGAAAAAACATGGCCACTTAGATGAATAAAAAATGACAGCCATATTGAAAAAATGGATACTTTGAGGAAAAAACCATGATAGTCAAACTATTTCTTGATAAGTACTTGACTTGACATGACCGCTGAAAAATTAAGAGAAAAATTCTAGCCACCATCCCTAAAATGAAGAAAAATATTAACCATCTTCGAAAAATGTCAGCTATATTGGAAAAAATGACTACCCTAAGAAAAAAATTCTGAACTGTAAGGAAAAAAACGTCAGCCATCTTGGAAAAATGGCTACCCTAAGACAAAAAACATGTCTGTCAACTCTCAGGGAAAAACGTCAGCCATCTTGGAAAATGGCTACCACAATAGGTTTAGTGGCTTTGGGAAAACCTCCGACCGACCTGCTTGCTGTTTCTGTTCCAGGATCATGTCCTTCGCAGCCTGAGCGCAGATGGAAGTAGGCTCGTATCGGCATAGCATTACTACTAACTTTCATCTACTGCCCAACAGATGGCGCACCCTCCTCCGAAATCATCTTCTTTATATAATAAATTACACTTTTATGTGTCGAAAAAACTTCTGAAACACTGAAATAACCCATTTGTCTAATGGTAGAACGTACTTTTCTCAATTTAAGTGATCTCATAAACAGGGAGACCGGCAAAATGGTCTGTATGCATCATATCAATTATAAAAAATGCCTAGATCACATTATTCTGTTTGTAGGATAGAATTTGGAGTTATATTGGCCATTTTGCCGGTCTCCCTGTTTATGAGATCACTTAAATTGAGAAAAGTACGTTCTACCATGAGACAAATGGGTTATTTCAGTGTTTCAAAAGTTTTTTCGACACATAAAAGTGTAATTTATTATATAAAGAAGATGATTTCGGAGGAGGGTGCGCCATCTGTTGGGCAGTAGATGAAAGTTAGTAGTAATGCTATGCCGATACGAGCCTACTTCCATCTGCGCTCAGGCTGCGAAGGACATGATCCTGGAACAGAAACAGCAAGCAGGTCGGTCGGAGGTTTTCCCAAAGCCACTAAACCTATTGTGGTAGCCATTTTCCAAGATGGCTGACGTTTTTCCCTGAGAGTTGACAGACATGTTTTTTGTCTTAGGGTAGCCATTTTTCCAAGATGGCTGACGTTTTTTCCTTACAGTTCAGAATTTTTTTCTTAGGGTAGTCATTTTTCCAATATAGCTGACATTTTTCGAAGATGGTTGATATTTTTCTTCATTTTAGGGATGGTGGCTAGAATTTTTCTCTTAATTTTTCAGCGGTCATGTCAAGTCAAGTACTTATCAAGAAATAGTTTGACTATCATGGTTTTTTCCTCAAAGTATCCATTTTTTCAATATGGCTGTCATTTTTTTATTCATCTAAGTGGCCATGTTTTTTCCTTGATTTTTTCTATAACGACAGCCATTTTTTTCTATCGTTATACCTGAAGACCCCTTCAACGAACCGCCTATGACAGAGCCCAGGTGAAAACTCCGAACTTCCGACTTGCCGGTTCGACGCTAGCGATGTGGCGGGAGTAACCGGAGAGCGTGTGGAGCTATGTCACTACGAGCGCAGATGGAAGTGGGCTCGTATCGGCATAGCATTACTACTGTAGATCAATTCGCCTCCATGAAATCCACATTCAGTAACTAAATGTGATTTTTATTCCTAAAAATTGTTTTGAATCACACCATAACTGTACCAAATTTTCACACGTATTTTTAAAATTTTAGATTGTAGAAGATTTTAAAAGAATATAATAGACATATAGCTAGTTAGAGACTGGAGTGAGACCATCAGAGTCCCATTTTTACCAGACGAAAAAAAAAGAGGAGGCGCTCTAGTCGACGCGTTTTTTTTATATATGACCACGCATAACTTTTCACAGGGTTGTTCGATTTTTTTTTAATGGGCCCTATCCATTACCCGAAGTTGGTCCCATTTAAAACTTGTTTAAAATTGTTTTTAACCGCCAACTCAGTTGCAAAGCAAATCTCGGAAGTCAGAGACTTGTGTGAGTTGAGGAAACGGGGACCTTAGCTTTTCAAGTGTCATCCGAAGCACTATGGAAAAAAAAACACTCCTAAGGATTGGAAAATGGGTGATGATTGTTGGTTCACCCACTGTTTATTTACTTCTCAACCGATTCTACCACGCATAACTCTGTACTTTGATTCTTTTTTTATTGTATAGGGTATGCTTCAAAGTTGGTCCTATTTGAATTACACCCCTGAGGGTAGGAAAATAGGAGATGATTTATTTTACACCTGTGAAACTTCTCACACATATGTAGTTCTAATGACACTACAACATATGGAGGCCCGGAGTTGATTTGATGATGGAGACAAAAGACAGTTGAGGGATCTCATCAACGGTTCATAGCAGCTACCTCGTGTTTGGGGTAATATTTACATATATAATTACATGTCCTAACTAAGTGACTCATTGATTGACTAATATACTATCAACACCCAGACCAAACCGCTGGTCTTCATAGCTAATATTTTGACAGCATACATTTCTGATATTCCATCCCTTGAGGGGTGAGAAGGTGGGTAAGAAGGGGGGTGAAAGTGAAAGTGCAGTTGGTTTTGAAATAGAGTAATGGAAATTGGTATTTGGGTTCTTCTTCACAAATGAAGATAAATGTGATTCAGAGTTCCTGAAAATTCAACTCTAACGGAGTAAAATGGGGGTTGAAAGTCTGTATAGTTAGTTTTCTAGTTGGGGTTATAAAAATTGGTATTTGAATAGTCCAAGAGGGGACTGCAGGACCAATCGAGAGATATAATCAAATGTTTTTCAAATGTAAGTACTCACAGCAAACATAAGAAAAATCATTGACTGCCTGTGTAAAAGTGATGCATACGTTTTTGATGGCCTTTTTTCGAAAAAAAACAACCATACCAATGTAACAACATGTTGAAAATACTTTTGACATTTACTATCTCTTAAGTTGGCCGAGCAATCTAAGGCACTGGTTCTCGAAAGGGAGCGTGAGTTCAAACCCCCCCAGTTCAGGCAGTTTTTTTTCTTTTTTCTTTCGTAATTGAAAAATGATTTGTTTGGGGTGAATATCCGTCCCAAAACACCATGAAATGTTTTCACAAGCTTTCATCCATATTAATATATGTATGTTTAGTTCAAATCTTTCCAGCGAATTTTGACCTACTTCTAGTTGTTCGATTAACGTGAAATTTGGCAGGTTTTCATTATTCCGGTGACAATGCATTACGGAATTTTTGCCAAAGAAACAACAAAATGGCGGCTCCAATATGGCGGACGAGTTTTGTGATTATAGTTCGATTCTATTCAAAATTAGTATGTGGGGGCTTTTGGAGCTGGACATCATGATTTTTCGCCAGAATTCATGAATTCAAGATGGCGACTCCATATGGCGATGAGTTTTTTTTGTGGTTTAACCCTACAAATGCACCACAAAGGAAAAATAATTTCTTTAATTGTTTGAACTAGGTTATTCTGTGAATAACAAATTCAAAATCTTGCCGCGCAAAAATACCTATTTTATATTCGCGGCAAGCTCCTGAATCTGTTACTCACAGAATAACCTAGGTCAAACAAATCAAAGAAATTATTTTTCCTTTGTGGTGCATTTGTATGAATGCTTGTCTTGAAATTTTTCTCAATCATTTTCATTTAATTCCTTCCAGTCATCCATGAAATCCATCATTCTATTGAATTCTGAACAAAAAATGATAATATATGGCCCCAAAAAATCCACATACCAATTTTGAATAGAATCCGACCATGATAACAAACCACGTCGTCTTCTTGGAGCCGCCATCTTAAATTCACGAATTTTGACTAAAAAATCATGATGTTCGACTACAAAAACCTCCCACATACCAATTTTGAATGGAATCGGACTATAACAACAAAAGTCGTCGCCATCTTAGAACCGCCATTTCGAGGTCGTAGATTATGACCAAAAAATCAGAATATCTGACCCCAAAAACCCCCACATACCCATTTCCATTGGAATAGGGCTATAACCACAAAAATCATCGCCATATTTGAGCCGCTATTTTGAATTCATGAATTCTGGAAAAAAACTCATGATGTCCAGCTCCAAAAACCCCCACACAGTAATTTTGAATAGAAACGAACTATAATCACAAAACTCGTCCGCCATATTGGAGCCGCTATTTTGTTTTTTCTTTGGCAAAAATTCCGTAATGCATAGTCACCGGAATAGTGGAAACCTGCAAAATTTCACGTCAATCTGACAACTAGAAGAAGGTCAAAATTCACTTGAAAGATTTGAACTAAACATACGTATATTAATTGAAATGAAAGCTTGTGAACACATTTCATGGTGTTACTCGATCGGCCAGATTTTCTTCAGCCATGAGAAAGGATTTGTTTTGGGACGAATATTCGCCCCAAAGAAATCATTTTTCAATTTCGAAAGAAAAAAGAAAAAAAAAACTGCCTGAGCTGGGGTTTGAACTCACGCCCTCACCCACGCTCCCTTTCGTGATAAGCACTTAGACCGCTTGATCACACGGAAGTTAATTTTTAATGAAACTATTACCAATCTGTTGTTACATCGGTATGGTTGCTTTTTCTGAAAGAAGGCCAAAAACATATGCACCACTTTTCCCAGACAGTCAATAATTTTTCTCATGTTTGCTGTGAGTACTAACATTTTAAAAACATTTCATTCCGTTACTCGATTGGTCAGGTTTTCTGCAGCCCGCTCTTAGTCTTCGATACAAATAGAAGAAATATGTATTTAAGTGTTTTTTATAAATTCAACCACCAAAGGGGTGAAAGTAAGTTTGTAAGATTGTGGGTTGTAATAGAAATGGGTATTTTAGGTCCTTGTAAGGGATAAAGAAATACAGGTTTTTTTCTAAATGCAACCCCTAGGGGTTAAAGTTTGTGTAAGGGTTCCGTTAGTTTGGAAGTTAAGGTCATAAATTGGTATTTGAGGGCTGTGTTACAAATAAAGCGGTGAGTGAATTTGTAATAGTCGTCACAAAAAAAAACAAAGTTCAACGCAGACGAAGTCGCTGGTATAGTACTTCTAATCCCAATTGGACCGACATAAAAAGTTTCGAGAAGGAATTCTCTTTCACACGACCGAACTTTTTTATGATTGTACCAGGAACGCTTTGAAACTAAAAAAAATGGTAGTATATAAATTTTCCATTTGCCGGGCAGTGCATATGAACACTCCTCGTAGTGCTCTTATTTTTATTGCCGTTCCAATTGGGATTAGAATAACTATACCAGCAAGTTTATAGTATATAACAGATTATAGTTAAAGTAAGGAGGATAAGTAAGTATTTTGGAAGTAATCCAAATCAAGTAGGTAGAGTAGATTTTAGCCACTGAAAATTAAAAAATAAAAACTTCTTAACAAAAAATAAAACCGACGAATAAAAAATTAAAGACCAAAAAATTAAATGACCCTTTCAAGTCTTAATAACTGAGCTCCAAAACTAATGTATGTAACTAATTTCAAGTCGGCGCCGAACAAATAATCAACGAATTTAAGTTACTTTAAAGAAATGATCGAAAAAAAAAAAATAAGAATGCAACATCTCCAGCGATAAAAAATGACATTCCAGAAAAGCGCCCTCCGCACCACCACTCGCAAAGACATGTGCTCTCACATGTGTGCCCGTTCGGGTAGCTGTCTCGCTGATATTGAGGGACGCGCCGTCGCTGCGCACTCCACTGCCATCATTTTAATTGATTTTCTTGTATGTTTGTTGGCGCCGACTCAAAATTAGTTACGTACATTAGTTTTGGAGCTTAGGTTATTAAGACTGAAAAAGGTTCATTTTTTTTTTGCTTTTCAGTTTTTTTCTTCGTCGGTTTTATTTTTTGTTAAAAAAAAAATGCGTTTCTAGTACGGAACACTGAAAACGGTAAATGAATATTAGTGGCAATATTTTTAATTATCAAAATCCATCTATTTGCATACCCATTAATTTGACACAAATTTTAAACTTCATTTCGCGTATCATTCGATATTTTAGGTAAAATATCCGCGCTGCTTGCCACTGTACGCGATGATTCATAATGAACAGCTGGCATTGCATTCAGCAATAATTAATTGTTTTGAAATTGAATAGAAATAAAATTTTGTTTAATATCTCCGTTGTACATTTCATCCGCACTCATTAGTTAATCATAATATTATTCGCTGCAAACAAAAATAATATCAAAAACGATAAATTCATGATATATTCATCCCAAATAAAGCGATTCTAATATATATTGATCATAAATCAATTTATTGGATTGGTTGAAGGTTCATCGCTGAAATTCTAGCATTTGCTTGAAACCACTCGGTCAGCTATCGAAAAACACACATGAATGCTTATAATCCTATAGTGGGACAGATACTATAGGTCTAGTTCACAGAGTATTCTAATCGTTTTTTAAATTCAAAGTGTTATGGAATAAGGGCGTTGAATTATTTGATTGGTCAGAGTGATCTTTCAACATATTTTATTTTTTCTCATATAGAAAACCATCTCAGAACCTCGTCTTTGAGTCCGTGGAAAAACGAACTGACACTTTATCACTTCACTTCACTTTATGAAGAAGGAAAGGTTACTTAATTCTCAATTCTGCTTAATTCTACTAACTTATACTTTAGGTATATATGTTTCCGTTCGAAACTATGGCAATGGGAAAATCCACGTCTTGATGCACTCACGGGTGATAATTTCGAATCGTTCATTCTTTTGGAAAGCAAATGAAATACCTAGGTATATAAAAAATTTCATGCTTGATCTGAACCCCTTATTAATTTCATATCTCATGGTCCTTATCTGGCTTGTTCTCATAACAAATCTAGCTATATGAACTAATGAGTTTCGAGTATTGTTTGGATGAAGCTTGTATATTTGTGGAATTAATGAATTACTAATTCATGTTGAAAAAGGAAACATTCTCAATTGAATATTGATAGAAAGATTTTTCTGTGAATTGAAAAATCCACGATTAAAATGAAGTTATTTTTTGTGAATGTCTAACAGAAAACAACTACTTCCCCGGCTAAAGCCACGCTGGACATTGAACTACATCTGATAGATATTCTGAAAAGGCCCTAACCCAAAAAACAAAATCTGAAATTGAAAATTTGCATTTTCATTCAGATAATTATTTGATTTTCTATTCCAGTCTTAATTAAGAACTCATAGAGATGAATGAGGCAAAGAAGAATGTTTCCAAAGAGAGTACTCACAGAAATCATTCGTAACATTGACAGGAGACATCGCATTACTAGGTCTTCAATACATTTTGTCGACGAAAATCTATTTCGCTTCCACGTCATCAGGAAGACCGGAAGAATGGAAACACATTTTTAGAAGCAATCTCACTTTGCAAAGATGGAAAAGTTAGAATCATTCTTTTGAGAGACACTTCAATTAGTGTTTTCTGACATTACAGGTTTTAATGTCAGAAACACTAATTTGAAAGTGTCTCAAAAGAAATGATTCTAACTTTTCCATCTTTCAAAGTGAGAGCTCAAATGTGTTCCATTTCTTCCAGCTCTGATGATCGTGAACGTGAAATGATTTTGTCGCAAATGTATTGAGACAGTGAATGCGATGTCTCCTGCGTCAATTTACAATGATTCTTGAGTACTCTTTGGAAAACATTCTTCTTTGCCTCATTCATCTCTATGAGTTCTTAATTAAGACTGGAATAGAAAATCAAATAATTATCTGAATGAAAATGCAAATTTTCAATTTCAGATTTTGTTTGGTTAGCCTTTTCAAATATCTATCAATGTAGTTCAATCCAGCGATTTAGCCGGAATAGTTGTTTCTGTTAGACATTCACAAAATAACTCATTTATCGTGGATTTCAATTCACGAAAAATCTTTCTATCAATATTCAATGAAATGTCCTTTCAACATGAATACCCCACAAGAGGTTATCTTGACGATGGAAGATAGTGACTAAGGTTTATCTTTCAGTCGCAGATGATTCCACATCTGATTTTATGAACATCCTGTTTATATTTTCAACAAATCATACTAATTCATCATATGAGAATATGATATGGTATAAAATATACAATAGAATATCACACAGATTTTTGTATGATTAAATATTAGGGATATCGACACCGAGAACCAAGTGAAATATGTGTAGTACTTTATCAACATGAAGTTACATATACCGAACACTTTAGAATATTAGTGATGGACTTTATTGGGGACTGTTTCCAAGAAATAGGAGAAAAGTAAAAGTCACTGCGTTGGGAGTACGGTTATATAAATTAATTATTAAACGATAAATCAAACAGAAATGAACAAAACTATCAATCTCAGTGATTAGTGGCATTTCCGAAAATACAAACGTATAATTTATTAATAATGACGCGACAATGCAAACAGCTCACTATCCCAGGCCTGAACATAAAGACGGAATCCATCCGTGGATGAACATGCCTATCATCGCACTGATAAATATAATTATAGAAAAAAAAAACTTATATATTTGAACTTTATCTGATCTGCGGTCATTCCAACTCACTATAGGACTTTATTATACAGTGCGGCTTTTAAATTTTGAATGATTCGACGTAGAACAATGAAAAAATATATATTGAATGATATCACCGAATACTTTTTGAAATGAAAGACATTGTGATTGCCCGATAGATGGCGCGGGGGGGTACATCAACTTGAAAATTTCAAATAGCATGGGGGGTCAAGTGGCACATCGTTGAAGAGGTAATCCAATTCTCTTTCAATTTTTTTCATTGTTCTACGTCGAACCGTATAGAAGGTCATCAAACAAAATTATCGAAGAGAAATCACTCAGTCATGCACTATGATTTTGGGGCGATGCAGTGCTAACAGTCTGAATTGAATGCTTTACATAGTTAGTGAAATCATTTTGATCAGCCAGTTAACCGAATAGAAGGTAGTTTAGCCGTTCAAATCAGTTTCTTGATTCCAAGAGTGCAGTCGAATCAATCAATCGAGTCAGTTCTATAATTCAATCATTTCTCAGAGTCAAACACTTCCAATGAGAAACAAAGTTAAAATCGATAATGCTAGAATTACTGAGACAATAATCATTGAATAAGAAACGAGAACTTCTAGACCACAGAAATAACTTAATGATATGTTAGTGAGAATTATAAGGAAATAAAGTAGTATAATTATACAAACACCGGAAACAATACGAGTGGAATAAAAAGTAGTAACTCAATTTGTAAAAAAAAAAATGATAATAAAGAGGTGAATAATTCTTGTTGTAATTATAATAGTGTTCCACATTGCAGTTTATATTGTCAGTTAATTGTCATGAATTTCGATGAAAATCAATGCAGTAATGGAAAGTAAGGTGGCAAGATTGAACGAATCAATATACGAGTGTAGAAATTACTACAACTTGTGACTGCTATTTGTATTATCTCTCAGTTTTGATTTTAACACTGCTATGGAACGAAATTCTTTGCTTTCACGAGGTAGTAGATGGAATTTGGCAGTACCTTTTTTGTCTATCCATGAGGTTGGCCTACCATAAGAATACACATTGCTAGCCATTCCTATCGATCGATTATGAAGATTCCCCATAGGAATTAATTGATGAGTTGAGGTACACTAATATCGATTTTGAAATTGCGTTTCTGCTGCAATCAAAAAAAAAATAAGCATTACTTCATTTTGTAGAATGTGTAGTCTGTCAGTGTAAACGATGGGATTCACAAATGATCTGCAGTATATTTTTCATACTTCTCCAAATTACACTGCGCGAGTTCATTACATTCTCTTCTGATTTGTATAATCGGTTATTTTTTCATGTTTATCGATTCGGTTGCTGAAGCAGTTAGCAATTTTATGAACGAAGTTATGGTTGCTGAACTGATAAGAGTAGGGGTTTCAAGATGGGGTGAATCTCAAATACCATATAAGTGTTGTTTGGTACCTTGCCTTTATGAAATCTTATTTAGTTTCCCCTTTTCCGATGTCTGTCTGTAGGTTTGTCCGATCAACGTGAACTTTGGCAGGTGTTCATAATTCCGGTAAAAATGCATCATTGAATTTTTGCTAGAGAAAAAACAAAATAGCAGGAGTGAAAGAATTCTGCATTTCGTGCAAAATTATTTTTATTTTGAATATCGTGGCAGAGCGCTTTTGACTGGATACTAGACAAATTCAGTGCTTACCTGCAAGTAAGTAATACATTAATACATTTTAAGTTAGAACAACACTAAGTTAGATTTCATTGAAGATCTTCACATCAACAAAGAATTGAAAAACCACAAGTAAATTCAAACAGATCTTTCATTCCACTTCAAAGTCGTCTACAATAAGTAAATGAAATACTTTCGATTTTATTTAAGCAAACTCCCCTTTCTCTCTGATGATTCACTTCCGAAACACTGCAGCATTTTGTTCCTAGCCAACTTCCACTCCGAGAACACTTTTTCCACTCTAGATTCACTCTACTTCACTCCTAAAAGGAATATAACGCCATCTGCGTTCGCCACTCTGTGGCCTATCCAAGCCACAGTATATAGCTAAAGAAACAGTAAGCTCACTTGGCGTCGGCACTTTGATCTTTATGTTCCCATTTGTACACTGCGCAACTCCCTTTATCCCTCGCGCATTCCGCGTGTTACTGTGTTACTAATACTGACATTTTTCGTATACTTCGAAGAGCGATAATCGCGTACAGTCTTCTGCGCATCCTGAATTCTTTCCCTGGAGTGGATGTTACCTTGGAACATGCATTTGGGCCAAGTGAGCTAACTGCTTCTTTAGCTATGAACTGTGTCCAAGCCATGTGTCATTCTTGTCAATTTCAACATCCATTTCCTCTCCACTTCAAGATTGACTTTTACGAACCATGTGGAATGAAATTTAAAGTAATGAATTACATCAACTTATAACAAATGAGTGTTATTTTAAGAAATATTTTAACATGTTATCTGTACTCAATGTTCTCACTTCTAATATATATACTTAAAACAGTTTTGATGGACTTCTTGTGAAACCTGACGAGTAAGTAACCTCAAAATCTTTATCATTCAAATTGACAAAAATATTTCGTATAAAATTTATAAAGGTATTACTTACTTGCAGGTAAACACTGAGGATGACTAATGTTAGTCGAAAGCGCTCTGCTACGATTTTCAAATTAAAATTAATTTTGCACGGTATACAAAATTCTATCACACCTGCTATTACGTTACTTGCACACAGCTCCAAAAACTTGAATTAAAAATCAAATTGGCAGCTCCAATATCGCGTAAGAGTTTTGTGATTATGGTTCGATTCTATTCAAAATTGGTATGTGGGGGTTTTCGGACACAGAGATAAAGAATTTTTTGTCAAAATTAATGAATTAACGATGCTGGATCCAATATGGCGACGAGTTTTGTGGTTATCGCCCGATTCCATTCAAAGCTTGTCTCAAAAAAATTGTAATGATTTTTTGTCGTGCATTGAGTTATATAAATCTTGTCTGCGATATGCGGCGGCTATTTCTATCATCGCAAGTACTTGTAACAGGGCAGTCTGAATAAACATGTCAATTTTAGCAATAAACAATCATTAATATTTTTTTACCAATTTTTACTTTGAAATCATTTAGATTTCTTATACTGCCAGGAAGGTGAACGAATATTTTTTCTCCTACATAAGTTGTACAACTTTCATACAACTTAGTAGAATATTCTTAGAGCCTTATGCATTTTAGAAGAAAAACTTCTAGAAAACATATACTGTCCACCTATCCTAACATTTTGAAAAACCACTTCCTTCCCAATAGAAAAAATCAGCACTTGACCGGCACGGGCCTCGGGAGCACGGGGTTATTTGAAAATAAAACATTGGTAAAACATTTTTAGGGCTGTACGAAGTCAATTTGATCGGTCAATTCAATAGTCAATTTACCGGTCAATTGACTAAGTGAGATTATTTTGTTGTGCCCCCCATCGAATAGATTTTGAATAATTGAATGGCAAAGTTTTGAAATTTCACTTTTTTTATTTTTTACAGTTGTCAGCTAGATAAATGATTTCGACTGTTCTGGATACAGTTTTTCAAGTGCTTTCGAATGAAATATTACAAGTCAAGTACCGTGCGATATAGTCATTTTTAGTTACACTTCCGTTTGACAGATAACAGCCAAAAACAAATGGTCGCATTCAATACAGGAACTGTATCTTCATACCGAATTTCAGCTCGATTGGTCAAACGGTTCGGCAGTTAACGTGGAAAATTAGAGATACACACACACACACACACAGACAGACTCCACTCTGGAAATGGTCTCAGTTGTATCAGAAGACCTAAAAACGGATATTTCCGTCGATATTTCGTTTTTATTTCGCACGATTACATTACTGGACCCTCAGGGGGGCGGTCAAGTAAAAGAGTAAACGAAAACTTTGTTCCCTATGATGAAAACTCCTCCGGAGTCGATGACAACTAGAATCAATTATTTTGAATGATCCAGTTTAATTTTTCCTTATGTTATTTTGGTAGTTGCGATATACAGGGTGTTATCTAAACTCTTGAACACCCGTGAATGACGAGTGTATAATGCCATTTAGTAACGAGTTACAGTAATTGAAAATCTGAAAAAAAAATTGTATTTTGTAAAATTCGACAAAATTTTGAGTAGTGCTACCCGCTCAATTTCACCTGCTTTCACTTTGACAATTTCTGAATGCAATAAACATTCAACTCCACATTTGAAAATGGAGAATGTAGAAAGTTGAAATGATTGTGTGGTAAATGTACACATTACAGGCTGCCTGAGATAGTTTTCAATTTCAAAGTGAAGAAAGAAACTAACCCTGTTATATCCAAACTGGTGATACTCTGCTTTTAAACACTCTTCATAATTATCACAGTCACTTGTAAGAAACAAACGACTCAAACAGTTTCGATAAGAGAAACATTCGCAATCAAGTATTTTTATTTCGCGACTAAGATGTCTAGAAACCCTGGTGTATGCACTCATATCTGAAAATGTGTGGGATCAAATGTGCGACAATATGGCATGCTTGATTTCTTAGATCACTCACTGTGTCGAATGATTGCTGAGTAGATGTCAACACCAAAGAGCAACTCTCCTAAGAAATTTATTCGGACAATGTTCAGTCCGCTCCGAAATCGTCAAAGATGTGGAAGAAGTAAATTCGGCCATTGTCTTCAATCATTCGGGCAGACAGCGACAAACAGTTCAGTTTTCTTTACTTTATAACAACATCTTTTCGCTATGGAATATATTATGTGTCAACCCATTCTAAGCTCTGTCGTTAATTCATTTGAAGTGCAAACAAAATCCTTAGAATTAGTTATGGAAAATTATCGGAGAAGTCCCACTTATTAATTCCATAAACTCTTAAAATGTGTTATATTAGCAATTTCACTCACCTGCATTGGTTCGGAAAAAAATCTTCAGCCTGTGACTGACCACACAACATACAAACACGATTCATTACAATGACTACAAAACATTGGTAATTATAACTGAGTTTTGCAGAAATAACAATTCACAAATCATAACCTCAATCGAATTGAAAAATATTCAAATTTTCCAATTGGTTGGAAGTTTCATAAGTGACATGTCCGTATTCGGCATCAGTGTGCAGGTTGCCTAAAGTTGGCGAATGCATTTTGTAATGGCCAAACAGATCCAATTCGTTGAACTATGTCAATTTGTCACCATCTATTGTGAAAAATTTGAAGTAGGAATCGAGAATCTCTACTAAAAAGTCTAAACGAAATCGAATCAGTGCATACACCAGGGTTTCTAGGCATCTTATTCGCGACCATTGTATATACTGATTTAAAACAACGCGTGAACTGAACACAGAACACTTGTTGAGCAAGATTCTTGCTTGCATGCACGATTTACAAAGCTGTCTACGAACGAAGGTTAGGTTATACTAGTGTTTTCTGATTGGCTGGTTAATGAAATATCCTAACTAGCAATCAATCAGAAAATAGTACGAGACGTGCAGGAAAATCAATTTGAACATTATTTTTTTGTCTCTTAAAATATTTGCCATTCTATCAAAAAATAATTTATATTATATTAATATTTCTAGTACGAAAACGTCCGAAGCGTTTTCTCATTTTAGATATACACAGTGATTGGCTACTCCACAATCCAACCAGATTGAAATTTACTACTTCATTCATAAATGCGACGAGTGATTTGTCTTGTCTTCAACTCTTCAAAATACGCACGGTATTTAGTTTTAAGAACCAGCAAAAGACAAAGACAATAATGGGACTACTCAACAGAACTGACTTACACTGAGTCAGGAGTGTTTGACCTCAGGCAGGAATTCAGTTATAAATGTATGATCAATTATCACATAAGTAAGAAATTCAAAAAAATCAATCATGAATATGACACACGTAGAAAAAAATTACACTTAATTCCCTTCATGACAAAATCTATAGGACAAAGATCAAATGAGTTCTTAGCGCCCAAACTCTACAACAGCATCCCCGATGAACTTAAAACATGTCAAATAAAACATTTAAAAAGTCTAAAAAATTTGTGCTGACCTGCCCTAGGGCATACGTTCATGGTTTGATAGAAACGAAAATATAATTAAATAAAGTTACATTTCATAAGGTATAAGGATAGGTAAGTATTTTGTTTCCATATCGCATCTCCCGTGCAACCAATCTCCAGATGAAATTGATCCAAATTCAAATATTCTAAAAGTCAATGTTGAATATATCTACTGTTTCTTGCTTCAATTTTAAATTTTGTATTGTGTTCTTTTATAAATTATTCAGTTATTACAGTATATATGTGTGTATTTTTTATTTTTTATATTTTTATATATTTTATATTTATATTCTTAATTGCTACACTGTCTCGGAACAAGTATTTTACTTACCGAGTATATTTACTCATCATATCATTTATTTTAGTATTTAGTATTTGTTACCCATTCTCCATTTCATTAATGCCTGTCGTGTGATATTCAATAGGACGTTGTAGTGGAGTTTTCATTATTTTTATCTTATACTACTTCTATTATAACTTATTGTATTGCTTATATTATTATGTGAGTGAATAAATTTATTATTATTATATTATTATATAATGTTCAAATTGACCTGCACGTCGCGGACTGTTTTCTGATTGGTTGCTAATTAGGATGTTTCATTCATCAGCCAATCAGAAACCACTAGTACAATCTAACAAACTTTCGTTCGTAGAGAATATTGCTTAACGAGTGTTCTGTGTTCAGTTCACGTGTTGTTTCGAATCAGTACATACAATGGTCGCGATATAAAAATATTCAATTGCGAATGTTTCCCTTTTCAATACTGTTTGTTTCTTAAAAGTGTCTGTGATAATTATGATAAGTGCCTCAATGTAGAGTATGAAGTCAACTAGTTCCAATTTTATCACCAGTTTGAATATAACAAGGTTATTTTTTTTCTTCACTTTGAAATTGAATATTTATCTCAGGCAGCCGGCAATGTGTACATTCACCATTCAATCAGTTCAACATTTTCAAATGTCGAGTTAAATGTTTATTGCATTCGGAAATTGTCAATGTGAAAGCAGGGGAAATTAAGCGGGCAGCGCTACTCAAAATTTTGTCGAATTTTACAAAGAATAAAAGATATATTTTTTTCCGGATTTTTACCCGATGTAATTCGTAATGAAATGGCATCATACACTCGTCATTCACGGGTGTGCAAGAGCTTAGATTATACCCTGTTAATGGTGGAAACGGTAAACACCTCTAATCTGACCTCCGCAATTCAACAAGGTGTATCACGAATATAAAGCCTATCAAAATTACGTTAGTGTCACATAAGTGAAAGTGCAACTACCACAGGCCACGGAGAACTGTTATTCACCTGTAAGCCTCATCAATTATCATTTTGACCGCATGTTCACCTTTGGAAGTCCTTTATCATTTGATTCAAACACGTCAGTTAACCTTGACTAACAAGGCCAGACTTCTATCCCACCAAGGGTTGGCTCGTTCTGTGAAGGCATGTGCGAATCCAGTCAATTATCAAACAATGATTTGTACTCCAAACTCTTAGAGGCTATCAATAAGGGGAATGAGAAAACTAAGCATGAGTTAATTGAACACATGGGAGCAGAACACAATAAATTGATGAACGTTATAAAATCGCAAAACCTGCCCTCCTTAGATACGACCAAAATCGCCTTCAGAGAATACAAAACTCTTGTATACGATTCTCCTACGGTATCCGCAAATTTGACCATATTAGTGCTGCACTGGAAGACTCGGGCTGGCTGAGGTTGGACGATCTTCGGACTCTCCACATACTCTCTAAACATATTTTCGTCTATAAACAACCTCAGAACACGCAATAGACACTTACTTGTTATCCCCCCTCACTCCAATGCAATCTTTACCAGAAGTTATTCATATAATGCCGCCAAATTGTACAATCAGCTACCCAATGATTTTAGGTCTTACACGCTATCCAATTTCAAAAAAAGGCTGAACTTTTACTAAGAGATACTCAGTTCTCTTTAAGACGTTGATGACTGCTACCCAATTTTGGATGTTCTTGTTGAATTTACTATAATGTTTTTTCCATTGTTGTTCAATTGGTACTCATTGATCTATCTTCATTTCAAATATTATATATAAATTTAGAGTATTTATTCTTATTTTTATTATATTTTATTTTTATTTTAAATTTTTTTTCATTTTATTTTTTCTTTTTATGGTTAAGTTGAAAAACAGCTCTTGCTGACACTTCGCCTTTCCTCATTTTTAACTCTGTGTATTATTCCCTGCCACTCTGTACCTTCCTTTTATTTTTAACTAAAATGATGAATAAAGCCGCTTTATTATTATTATTATTATATTTGTCAGTATTCATGCTAAATGCCAAAATGAAGATTTTTGACTTACCTGATCCCAAAGGATATCCTACAGTTGCCGCTTCCCCTCTGTATATAAATCATCCGCCCACATCCGTATTCTGAATTTCTGTGTTCTTCATTTTTTGCATCGTTCGCGTAAAAATAATGAACGTGAAATATGTTAAAACCCATACTGGGAATTCTTGCAAACACCCACCCCGTAATTTGAATTTCCCCCCCGTGCGCCCATACGAATACCTTATTAAAAACGTTCGGTACGTATATTCCGATAATTTGATGATTATTTCGCACACAAAGCCTACGTACTCCGCTGATTGGATGGAAATAAATGGCGGAAAAGCGCAAAAGCGGCTGACGAAAACGGGAAACGGCGTATTAGCGAGAATAATATGTCGGGAAAGACACGGATAATTTAACAGCGTAGATCCAAGAATTTAACACGGATGAATACAAGGGATAAGTAGAACAGGATCAAGGGTGCGATGGTCAAAGTTGCTGCTCTCTATTTCAATCCACGGACGAGAGACCAGGAGAGATAAATTGCGGGATTATGGACGCCGGGGCGATTGCAATTTTTTATTCGGTTTCGCCGGCCTACAAGCGGTCGCTTCATCGCGATTTTCATTTTCATTAGATCGAGTGTTTTTTGTCTTGCTTTGATATGTTTATGGGGATAAATCAGGGGGACTGGAAGCGAGCGAGCCGCGCTTCGACGTTTATTGTATCGTTACCAAATATTTAACGACAATTTGGGGACAAATTCGCATTCATGCTTATGTGTCATGGTTATAATGAGACAACTGGGTCTGTTGTTTGTTAGCGAATGATGGATTTGACGTGATTATGCTCGCCATACAGGGCGATTCAGAAATAGGTTGAATGAATCGTTTACTACAGGAGAATCCGCAGGGCAAATACAATGTAATATAGTATAGAGAATTCGTACACCTATTATTTTCCTGTAATTTCCTTCCATATGTTTTACTAGCTGGTACCCGCGACTTCGTGCGCATGAAATTTAGTTTTTTCTCTTATCCGTTTCTCGTTTTTCCGTTTTCCGTTATCCTGTTTCCCGTTATCCCGTTTCCCGTTATGCCAATATTATGTTATCTCGTTATCTCTTTTGGATGGCATAATTGATTTGGCAGCGGAAGTAATGCTTTGTCACGACTATTACAAATTCACTAACCCCTATTCACCCTTTTAGGGACGGACCAACAGACGAATTATTTATTTGTAACAGAGAGCCAAAACACCAATTTTCATGGCCCTCACTCAAAAACTAACGGAATCCCCATAAAAAAATCACCCTCCATTTCACCCCTTTGAATTTCTCTAAACAATGAAACACGTATTTCTTTATTTGTAAAAAATACCCTAAATACCAATTTCTATGACCCTAACTTGACAACCGACGGAACCTTCATACAAACTTTCGCCCCTTTGCGGGTTGAACTTACTGAACACGTAATCTTTTACCTGTAACAAAGTCCTCTAATACCAATTTTCATGACCTCAACTAACGGTACTCCCACTAAATGAATTTTCAACCTCCATTTCATACCTTTAGGGTTGAATTTTCGAAAATCCCGAAATACGTGCTTCTTAATTTGAAAAGAGAAGCCCGAATACCAATTTCTATGACTCTAACTTTCACTTCCCTTCCTTCTCACCGCTTCAGGCATGGAATATCAAAACAGTCAATACCCATATACCCAGATGAACATCAAGAATGTCTTTGTTCTCAGCATAGATCCCTGTAAGACATCTAGTTTGTCGTTATTTATATCTGATCGATCGGGCTCCGTTGATCTTCACGATCATTTTTCTATTCTTCTGAAATGACATGAACCGTTTCAAAATATTTCCATGAATTACTAATCGGTATTGTGTAATTTTTAACGTCCTCATTTGGGTTTCGGGTTTACTGCGTCCTATTCCCGCTACCCCAAAACCCAAACTAATCGGTATGTTCTGGTTTCTGTACCATCTTGCTCTGGACAGTCAAAAGCTTTCGGGAAATTGGAAAATAGAGCAGCTACTACCTTTTTTTATATAGATATTTAGTAGACATATTCTGAGAACAAATGGGTGTTCATTGAGTCCAGGATAAAAACAGGTTTTGGAATCATTGTTATCTTATATTTGTGAGTGAGCCAACATCTTAGCCCTTTCGATTTTTCACTTACTTTGGGAACATCCTCCAAATACTTGATCATATTGGCCAACATATCCAGTGTGCGATTTCACCCTCCGATGGCAACTCAGCTCAAAGAGTAGCTCATTCCACCCAATCTGACAAACCTTAATCTATCATTGTCAAATTCCAACCGAAGGTAAAGCGGGATGAAATTCTGGCAGCATCTGAAACAAAAAGATTGAGCTATCCTGACAAGAGCCAACCGGGTCTTGTCATTGATAACATATCAAGAGGCCTGTTTATAAATGAACAACTGACAACAAATACCAAACTTCTCTCAAAATAGAATAAATAACTAATGAGAACATTCTTCAACGACAAGCTTTTATTAGAGCTGTGCACTAAAACGTATAAAATAAGTTTATTTCATCGCTGACAATTAATTATTTTTTATTGAATGATTTGGTTTCAAAAAACTTGTCGCGCGAAGTGTTTATAAAAGTAAGTACCAATCAATTTCGTTGGACAATGATTGGTTGGTAAGTTACAACTGTCGATGTATTAATTTTATTACAATTCGCGCGACAAGCTTTTTGAAACCAAATCATTGAACCAAAAATAATTAAATCATTGTCAGCGATGACTTAAACTCATTTTATGAGTTTAAGTGCAGGGCTTAAATGGAAGCTTGTCTTTAAAAAGTATTTTTATCAGTTATTTTATTCTTTGCTTTTCAGTTAGTTAGCCACAATCTGTTCATTTCTAGTAGGCCATCGTTATTACAAGGTCTCTTCCCTATAAGTGAATTTTGAGCTGAAAAAAAAACATGATCTTCGAACCCGGAAACTCCCACACACCAATTTTGAATAGAATCCGACCATAATCGCAAAACTCTTCCGCCATCCTGGAGTCGCCATTTCGAATTGATAGATTTCGACAAAAAAATCATAATCTCCTAACCTGAAAACACCCACATACCAATTTTGAATGAAATATGACCATAATCAGAAAACCGGTCCTCCATCTTGGAGCCACCATCTTGAATTTATGAATTTTGAAGAAAAATTCAAAATTTTTGACCGCGAGAACCCCGCATGCCAATTTTGAATCGAATTGGGTCCATAATCACAAAAATCTTCCTCCATCTTGGGGCCGCTATTTCGAATTTATAAATTTTGACAAAAAAATTCATAATCTCCGAACTCCGAAAACACCCGCATACCAATTTTGAATCGAATTGGTCCATAATCACAAAACTCGTCCTCGATCTTGGGGCCGCCATCTTAAATTTATGAATTCTGACAAAAAACTCATAATCACCGACCCCGAAAACCCCCACATGCCAATTTTGAATAGAATCGGACCATAATCACAAATATTGTCCGCCATATAGGAGCCGCCATTTTGTTATTTTTCCCAACAAAAAAAATGCGTAATGCATTGTCACGGGAATTATATACACCTGCCAAATTTCTAATCAATCGGACGATTAGAAGTGGGTCAAATTCAACTTACAAGATCTGATTACAGACAGACACACAGACAGACAGACACCGGTACAGGGAGAACTAGAAATAAAAGCTTGCAAAATATATCTACGACCCCAAAAAACCCCACATATCAATTTTGAATAGATTCGGGCCATAATCAAAAAATTCGTCCGCCATTTTGGAGCCGCCATATGGAATTTTCGAATTTTAACAGAAAAATCATAATCTTAACCCCAAAAACCCCCCAGATACCTATTTTGAATGGAATCGAACCATAATACAAAAATGTCCGCCATTTTGGACGCCATTTGAATTTTAATTTTGATAAAAAATCATAATTTCCGACCCCGAAAACCCCCGATACCGATTTTGAATAGAATCGGACCATAATGACAAAAATGGTCCGCTATATTGGAACCGCCATTTTGTTTTGTTTTCTTATCAAAAATTTCATAATGTATTGTCACCAAAATTATATACACCCGTCAAATTTCGAATCAATCGGACGATCAGAAGTTTGATTACCGACACACAGACACCGGAACAGGTGAAACTAAATAAAAGCTTCTAAAAAAGCTAAAGATATGTCCAAGTCCAACGACTATAAATGCGTCTGGGTGCTTAACGGTTGTGGTTTCGCTCGAAAAAATGACAGGTCAGGAGTTTTAAGAATCATCACGATGGCATTTTTGTGATTTGTGGGGACTTTAACTCTCCAAATATAACATGGTTGCAAGACCGTATCAATAATATCTGCAAGCATCACTACTTTTTTGGTCAATTTTCAATTTACTGTTTTTTCAATGCGCTATCGCTATACAACTACTTCATTAATTCGTCTGGTAATACAATTGATCTAGTTTCAATAACACATTCAGCATCCAAAATTCATCTCCATCTCCATTAGTTCCAGAAGCCAAAAATCATAATACTTCAGAATTCTCCGTCAATATCCACAAATCAATTTTCTCTAATAATAACAGCAAACATAACTCTCTTGACTTCTGTCAAGCTGATTATGAGTTATTGAAGATTCATCTAAAATTTATTGAAATAATATGTTTCACAACTTGAATTGTGAAGAATCTACCAATATGTTTCTCAACACTATCTGTTCAATAATTGAGTCTGTAGTTCCGAGAAAACCAAATTTTCATGAGAGATATCCTTCATGGTATGCCTATAGTACGATCAATGTCATCAGAGAGAAGAGAAAATATCTTGGATTATGGAAAAAGCGCAATAATCAAATTGACTATCCAACATTCAAGCTACTGCATGGTCGTTATATTTTTCATGAAGATGATTATAAAAGCTACATCGTCGTGAAACATGTTTCAACTCAAACCCAAAACACTTGTGAAATAAGAAAACAGTTCTGCTTCAATTAACAAGTTAAGAGATAACGATGGGATTATTACAAGCTCTAATGAATTTGCAATGTATTTTCGGAATATTTTCTCTCTGTTTTTAATCCGAGAATAGTTATCCCAGCTCATAACACAACACATTAAGAATCATATAACAACATTTCTCCTTTTAACATATCCTTACAAGCTATTCTTATCAAACTTCAAAATCTTCCAAATAAAGGAGTGGGACCAGATGAGCTACCAACAACATTCCTCAAGTATTGTGCTGAATGTATACAATTCCACTTAACATAATCTTCAATTAATCCCTTGAAGAGGAAGTATTTCCGTCAGTATGAAAAAAAGCTCATATAATCCCATTCTTAAAATCTGGTAATAAACAACTCGTCAAAAACTATAAACCGATTTCAAAACTGTCACTCATAGCAAATCCAATATGTTCGAATCCATTATTTTCGATAATGTTCTTCGGCGTTAAAAACATAGTTAATATTGAACAATATAGCTTCATGAAACGATCAGTAGACTCCAACTTATTCACATATACTTACTGAGTACTTCCTGTATAGCCTCAATGACAAACACCAAGACTTCAGCAACGCCTTTGACAAAATGGATCACTCAGTCTTGCTACAGAAGCTCGCTGGAGACGGGATAATCGGCAATCCGCTAAATTAGCGTGAATCTTATGTAACTGATCGTTGACAAGCGGTTACAATCGATAACCACAAATCCGAATCAAGGATCTCATCTGGGGCCACTCCTATTTAATATTTATATTTACGATATATCCCAATGTTTTCGATTTGCCAACTTTTTAATGTATGCCGTTTATCTAAAATATACCACCCAATTTCTGATTCTGACGATATCACAATAATGCATCAGGACATCAATATTTTTCAAATATTCTGTATCTGAATTTTGAAAAGTGTTACCTCATTTTGTTTGGGCGCGGAAAAAAATTCTAAATCACTCTTAACAAGTATCTTCTCAACCCTTCAAAACTGTCACGGAATTAAAGGACTTAGGATAATATTCATTCGAAAATGCTCTTCGATAAGCATATATTTACATTTCAAAAAAGGCTCACAAAATGTTAAGTTTCATTATGAGAACTTGTCGTGAATTTAGAAACACACAGACACTCCGTACTCTCTATATGTCATACGTCAATATTGTTTTGATTCTGTAATACGGAAACCTGGATACGGGTTCAGAATATATTCATAGATTATGTCAATAAAACATGTTTCCCATCCAACCCTAACAATCGTCCGTACGTTCGGAATGAACTGAACTTATTAACACTAACGAATAGAAGGAAACTTTCAGACGTGAAGTTCCTCTTTAAAGTCATAAACAACTTAGTTGATTCGCCTGATATCCTCATAGTCTAAGAGGTCGACCTTCACCGATCTGATAACTCGATGAGACATATTTTTTATCAAATATAATTTATAAACAAATATGCCTATGATAACTTGCCTATCGAAAAGTGTTCATAGCTATTTTTAATTGAATTAAAATTAATCAATTTTCTTTCATCACCTTCACTCTTTTGATAACCGAATGAGTTTCATATCAACTGATAGTTTTTAACACTCAGAATATGCCTAGGTAGGCTTGCCTACTTATTTCTGCGCATGGCTACCTGGCAAGCAGATGTGAACAGGTAAGTCAATATAGGTAACTACACCGATCTGTTAACCAATCGAAATTGATATCATACATAGGTAAGATAATTTAATTACAAAACCAATCGTATAGGCTTGCCTGCAAAAAATCGTACATAAAATATTATTGCCAAGCTCTAAAGTCTTAGAATTTTAGCTATTTGATAGGTGCGAGAGAGAAAGTAGAGCGTCCGAGGTCCGTGTGATAGAACAGGACACAACATAGCAGCTGCACGCTACCTGACCGATGAATGTATCCGAGTGCGCATGCTCGTGTACATGTGAGTGACAGTGACAGCATTTATTTACACTCGACAGTAATTTTGAACTCTAATTTATTATAACTCTAATTTCGATCACAATTTTTGTATTATTCCACACTATATATAGTTACAGCTATGAAATAATCAAAAATAAATAATTTAATATATAAAAAAAAAAATTCAACAATTTTTTTTCTTCATTTTAAAGCTAAATTATAAAATTTAAAAATGAAAAAAAATCTATACTTTTCATTTAAAATTAAATGAAGAATAATTTAATTATTATTTAAAATCAAATGAATGCCGTTAAGCGGGAAAGAATAAGTGTTACTTTAAAAAATTTAGTATAATAAATTTAAAAAATCATCAATATAGAAAAATAAAATTTAATACATTTATGTTGTTGAAAGCGTTTATTACAAAGCATATAAAAGAGTTCGAAATTACTGTCGAGTGTAAATAAATGCTGTCACTGTCACTCACATGCACACGAGCATGCGCACTCGGATACATTCAACGGTCAGGTAGCGTGCAGCTGCTATGTTGTGTCCTGTTCTATCACACGGACCTCGGACGCTCTACTTTCTCTCTCGCACCTATCAAATAGCTAAAATTCTTAAACTTTATAGCTTGGCAATAATATTTTATGTACGATTTTTTGCAGGCAAGCCTACATGATTGGTTTTGTAATTAAATTATCTTACCTATGACATCAATTTCGATTGGTTAACAGATCGGTGTAGTTACCTATATTTACCTGTTCACATCTGCTTGCCAGGTAGCCATGCGCAGAAATAAGTAGGCAAGCCTACCTAGGCATATTCTGTGTGTTAAAAACTATCAGTTGAGGTGAAACTCATTCGGTTATCAAAAGAGTGAAGATGATGAAAGAAAATTGATTAAAATTAATTCAATTAAAAATAGCTATGAACACTTTTCGATAGGCAAGTTATCATGGGCATATTTGTTTATAAATTATATTTGATAAAAAATATGTCTCTTCGAGTTATCAGATCGGTGAAGGTCGACCTCCCACGGTCTCCTCTACTATCAGTAACATCTATCTTAACGCTCCTACATATATTACCATGCATCAGCAGCTTTTCCGTTACGAACAATCTCGAAGAAATTATTTTTCAAACTCCCCAATGCATAGATGAAACATATCATACAATACGCTATCAAATTCCATCGATATTGAAATCTTCTGTTACTCATTTTCAAAGTTTTCCCATATTTGGAAAAAGCATTTTCTCGCCTCGCAGACTCAACTGATATGTATAGATAAGTATGTTTTCACTTTCTCTTTAATTTTCATTTTCATTGTCATACACTCATTTCATTCACTACATGTACACAATTCATTACTTTAATTGATTTTTCATTTATATTTATCACCTATTTCGTAATTTCATTTAGAATTATATAGATTCTGTATATTTGGAAATCACCTATTTGTGAATACTGTCTCTGGGTTAGTCACGTTTGTATACCTCTTTGTAAATAAATGATAAAGTTATTTGCCTGGTTCATCCATGAAAAGTAGTAGTTGTCTTTTGAGATTGGCGTGACCACTGGGGATGGTGATCAAGGAGTTTGACTGATTCAGAAGAATTTATTGAATTTTCCATAGGTTCTGTTATTTGATTCTTCATTAATTTTCTAATATGCGATCAACTCCATTAAAATTTGTATATTGTTTATATTGTGAATAATAATAATAATAATAATATACTTTAATCAACAATGAGTTATCAAAACCATTACAATGATGTTCATAACAAATTGCCGAGAGCGTCAGTAAATGAAAGTATACACAGTAAACATAGAAGACAAGAAATATAACATAAATTATGAATAAAACACGAATACCGACGAACCACAGATATATAAATGTATACAACTAGACATACAGTGGCCCCAACAACCTCTTAAGAAAAAAATTCGTCAAGTGTGTAAAAGTTCTTTTGGGTCAAGAAGTCTTTGAGCCTATTTTTGAAAATGAGAATATTTGGCGCACTTTGCACTTCTTCAGGTAAATTATTATAGATTCTGCAGCCATTGTAGTACAAGTTTCTTTGGGAAAACTTGGTTGAGTGCTTTGCCGGAAGTAAATTGTTCTTAAATCTGGTAGAGTAATTATGCTTCGATCTATTGCAGCTAAACAATGAAAGATTCTTATGAACATAGCACGATATTTCGTATATGTAAGTATCAACTACGGTTAAAATTTTATTATTTTTTCAAGACTCCCTGCATGAGTGTCCCCAGGGACGATTACAGAGGATTCTAAACGCGGATTTTTGTAAAATTAATATTCTGGAACAATCAGTGCCAGCTCCCCAATTCATGATGCCATATCGAATTTGAGAGTAAAAATTCGCATAATACAGAGTGAGGAGTATTTTTTGACTGCAGTGCTCCTTTAATGACCTCAGGGCATAGCAAGCAGATCTCAATTTACCACATAACTTGATAACTTGAAATTCGACCGTATAAATAGAAATGATTTCTGTTTTCCAGATTGCACTTGTTTTATGATTAAGTGCTATTATTGCTGAAACGATGTTCAATTGCAAACTTGGAATTTGTTGAAAAATGGCATTCATTTTGCCCTCACAAGTTTATGTTAATCCCCATTATTGCCCATGCACTTGATGCTTGCTTGATGATTTTTTTTAAATTTTGATTCTTCATAAGTCTTAAGGTATGTATTATAGCTCTAGGTTTCCATTTTAATTTTTTACGTAAGCCAATTCTATTTTTCTGCTAGGTTAATATATTGGAAAAGCTCACCTATATACATTCTATGGATTTCAATAAGATACTCCGAAAAGAGACATATATGTTTTCCCAGATTCCTCAAAACCCTTCCATTGTCCTTAAATACATGTTTTCTCTAACAGCGTTATTTCTTAACGGCATTGAGATAACAATAATAATATGATTGTTTGATAATTTGATTGATTGTTGATAATCGCGGTAATAATTCATTTAAATCAAATCGAACGAATGATGAAATAAGGAAAAATCAAATTATTTAAAAAAACTTTTTATACACGTGCGAGAGTGCAATTCGACCAGATGTGAAAATTGGATTGCTGTGTTCGCCTAGACCAACAAACGTTCAAGGGTGCTGAACGAAAACGTTTTCCGAATATTACAAATGCGTCTTCACCACCGAAATATAAAAACATCCATGTGGAAAAATCCGTTACTGATGATCCCATACAGCAATCTTCCATCACCCTAAGCGCTTTCCACTTTCATCGACAGAAAAAAATCACTGCCGACTTCTCGACTGTAAATCTAACCTATATGGCGTTTTGATATAAACGACATTCCGCTTTACTTCTGTTTTGCCTTTTGGCTATATTCGGGGCGCAACAGTGAAAGATGAATAATTTCCCACTTTGCCCTACACGGTTTGGCTTTCCACGGAAATTCGGTACAAATTTTCCTCTTTTTGTTCTACAGTGATCGCTTTCCATAACAAATTCATACGAACGGATGACATTTACTTTATTTTCACTCGGTTGGAGACGCTCAGCGGGTTCGTACAGAAATATGATATATACCAAAACGGGAATATGATGAGGGAAAAATGTCTCCCATATGTTGGCGTCGAATAATTTAATGTGTAGGTGGAATTAAGATGAAATTACTTTTTATGGGGGAGCATGTTGAATTCGAGTAGTTCGTAGCCTTTTTCTTGTTGACAATTGAATATGAAAATCGCAAGTAAACTTTTGAGGCGCGTTCTCACGAGACGATTTTAGTTGATCAACTCAAGTTGGAGCTGGCTTTGGAGGACATAGTCTAGTCAACATGTGCCTTTTAGGTCAACATTTTTTAATCGCCTCGGAAAATTATGATCGAGGTGTCATTCGATTCGTCATTGCATCTAGAAACTTTTTGAAAAATTTGGAGTGGCGCTTCCAAAAATTACAAAAGTTATAAACAATTTAGTAAAAAAAAGGGGTTTGGTTTTTTGCGAATATCTCAGAAAGTATTTAAATTTTTTGAAATTTGAAAAAAGATCCAGAAAGAAGAAGAAATTTCCTAAAAGAACCTCGCGGAACTCTATGACCAATATCTATAATTTTTCTAGAGGGAAAGCTCCGCCCACTTCGGACCTTTAATAAAAAAATATTATTTAAACTTATTAAATATGAAAATTAAGAACTTAAAAAATTCAAGCACCTACAGAATAGATCAATGAATAATAATCCGCCGATCAAAAATTTTTATCGCGATTTTTCAATTAGTTATCCATTAATTAATCAACAATTTTTTGTAGCACGAACATTAACATTGAAAGTGCGATCATTGTTAAACTATAAATCTGGGATTTTTTTCCTTTTATGGAGCTATTTAACAAAGGCTATAGAATAGATTCCGTTTGGGAAAATTGAAAAATTGTTAATTTTATCTTTGTTATTAACAATTTACTTAAGTTTAAAATTATCAACCTCAATTAAACATTGAAAAAAATATTCTTTTTATAATATTGCTATTGTTCCGTTTTCTTATGATCATAAGCTACTTAAAAATGATTTTTAATAATTTTTATATTTAAAAATTTAAAAACATTTTTTTTAATATTTTTAAAATTTAAAATTTTTAAAAAAAAAAAAAAAACTATTTTTTTACCACTTGTTATAAAAATAAAGGAACCATTTTTTTTGTCTGAAAAAAAAATCTTTTTATTCAAATTTTGATTGTTTATGTAATAAACAATTTGTTATAAACAATTGAATTTTTTATTTATATTTTTTTTTGCTCTAAAAAATACAACAAAAACAGCTCAGTATCAGTTTTTGGGAAAAAATTGATTTTTCGATTTTTTATTTAATTTTAAGTATTTTCGTATATTCAAACTTACCTTTCGCGCCTGCTTTTCTTTATTTATTATTATTATATTTATACTGGGCTGTTTTTGTTGTATTTTTTAGAGGAAAAAAAATATAAATAAAAAATTCAATTCAATAACAAATTGTTTATTGCATAAACAATTAAAATTGGAATGAAAATAAAACATAAAATTCATTCATCGAAGAGCAAGATGAATAATGATTTGAAAAAAAAATTGTTCCGTCATTTTCATAACAAGTGGTAGAAAAAATAGTTAATTAACAAATGCGTTTTTGAGCAATAAAATATTTTTTTAAAAAACTATTTTTTTTTTTCGAGTCATAATTTTCATAAAAGATTATGTTAACAAAAAAAATTGTATGATTATCTTATAAACAACAATTTTTCAAGCAATAAGGGATAAAAATTATTAAAAATCATTTTTGAGTAACTTATGATCATAAGAAAACGGACCAATAGCAATATTATAAAAATAAAAAAAATTTCAATTTTTTTTAAAAAAATTTTTCAATTTTTCTAACGGGAATCTATTCTATAGCCTTTGTAAAATAGCTCCATGAAAGGAAAAAACATCCCAGATTTATAGTTTAACAATTATCGCACTTTCAATGTTGATGTTCATGCTACAAAAAATTGTTAATTAATAACTGATTGAAAGATTGCGATAAAAATTTTTGATAGGCGGATTATTGTTCATCGATCTAGTCTGTAGGTGCATGAATTTTTTAAGTTCCTATTTTTCATATTTAATAAGTTTAAATAATATTTATTCATTAAAGGTCCGAAGTGGGCGGGCGAGAGTTTCCGTTTTCGGCCGTATTTTCAACCCTCTAGAAAAATTATAAATATTGGTCCTAGAGTAGAGTAGAGAGAGTACAGACTTTTTTTTAGGAAATTTTTTCCTCTTTTTGGATCTTTTTTCAAACTTCAAAAAATTCGAAATACTTTTTGAGATATTCGCAAAAAAACAAACCTTTTTTTTTTACTAAATTGTTTATAACTTTTGTAATTTTTGCAAGCACCACTCCAAATTTTTCAAAAAGTTTCTAGATGCGATAACGAATCGAATGACACCTCGATTATAATTTTCCGAGGCGAATAAAAAAATTTGAGCTAAAAGGCACATGTTGACTAGAGTAACAAGGATGCATACAAAATCATTTGAGAATGTCCGAAGAACAATTTGAAGGATTTATTTTTAGAATTAATTTTATTCAACTCGACTGCATACAGTTCACGCGTTTAATTTTGTCTGAAAATGACGCATTAGGTAATCGATAAGTTTTGAATGGGTCAAACTTTTCCGGGTCGACAAAAATTGATCAACAAAAATCGAAATACAAGGTTCACAAGTATATTTTTGTTCGATTTTGGTTGATCAATAAAAATCGTTCAACTAAAATCTACTCGTGACAAGGCGCCTTTAGATATAGAAATCACAAAAGTCCAATCAAAACAGTTTCAATCACATTCAGTCTTCTATAGGATCTTTCGAAAATGCATGGGAAAAAATGAAGGAGGAAGCCAAACATTTTGTCTTTGAAGACAAGTATTTTGACAAACTTGAGACGCTGATATACCATCGCCAGACTGCACATACAGGAAAACTAATCCGAACTGTAATCACATACGACGAGTCAAACTAACATCCCACTGCATGATTTTGCGGTACATGTTGTGTGTTCGGTCGAATAAATTGCCTCCTGCTCACGCATGTATATTTAATTGACCATTACGTTCCATTTTATGATTTGAATTAACACCGTAGTCGTGTAATATTATTTGTTTTGATTGAATTTGCAAACACCGCAACATATTTACCAACAAAACATTACAGTATGCTTGAATGGAGAAATCACCGGCGATTCGTGTGAATCGCTAATTATGGGGCCATTATTGCGAACGTTGATTTTGGATTTGATGAGATACGTGGAAATGATCGGTAGCTAAATCAATCGGTTGGGAAACCATTTCAGTCTAACGAATAGGAAGATGTGAGATTACCGTATCAGTAATTGATCAATACTGTCGAAGATATTGAACCGTTCGAAAAATTTACACGAATTAGGATCTGTCACAAAGATAGAATATATATTATTGGGATGGAGAATATGTTTATTCTAAAATCTTGACATGAGATGAAAATTTAATAATCCTCTATTTTTCTATCTTCAGGGGCGGATTATTCCTTTCCAAATCCAAAAATGACCAACTGTGAAGTATACCCTGTCCAATAAAAAAGAATAATCTAAATCGGATAATCCATTACAAAGTTATGAATAGTAGAATCGGTTAACGGGTGGATGAATGATAAATGTTCCCTATTTTTCTACCCTTAAGGGTGACATACCCTATTCAATGAAAAAGAATCATCGAAATCGAATTACTCTGTGGAAAGTTATGCGTGATCATACATAAAAACAATATATACGCGTTGTCTAGAGATCTTTTTTTTTTTTTTTCATCGGTTAACAAATGCACTAAAAAGGAAAAAATAATTTATTTCATTGTTTGATCTAGGTTATACTGTGAGTAACAGATTCAAGAGCTTGCCGCGGATACAAAATAGGTAATCTTGCTCCGCAAGATTCTGAATCTGTTACAGAATAACCTAGATCAAACAATGAAAGAAACTATTCTTTCCTTTTTAGTGCATTTGTATGAAAGCTTGCCTTAAAATGTTTTTTTTAATAATTTTTTCAACATAATAGTGTACCATTCTACTCGAATTAATGATGAATAAATCAGTTTCATGAAATGCGTTTTGAGGTTTTGAGGTTGTGTGTCCCAACCAAATGGTTAGCTGTAGGTGGATACAACAAACAATATTCGAAATAACCAATACATTGGGACACATACTGACCCAAAATCAATTACAAAATGCTGTTTAAAAATTAAAAAGTGTGATGGTTTGTCAATAGTAACATGAGTAAATTTTCGAGACCATTGAAAACGCGCCTAAATGAACATCATAGGAAATCGACAGAGGAGACTACCAAAACGCATTCTTAATTCGAATGGTGATCGCTGGGCCAAAGAAACTCATGAAGAAATGTCAAAACTCACAGAATCTGCTCTCATTTTCTTCCGTTGAGGGTACTGTATTTCAACATATTTCGGAATGGTTAACTATACTGAAGAAAGAACAATGGAGTGGCAAAATAGCAGAATATTGTTACGGAAAACACGAAAATAATCAGAGCACGCCCTGTGCTGTTTACGTCATTGTCCTAGATCTTCAACCGTGCCGTCGGTACTTTCTGATGATGTCATCATCGAAAAGAAACCAGATGGTTCTGGAAATAACATTCTCGGAAATTCTAGAAATTATGATTTGAATATATGAGCGGTAGGCACGCGACAGAGTTTAGTTTATGTATTGGAGTTCATTCATTGCTGTGATTGTGTGATTTGTGCGATGTTTATTCATCTATTTATTTATTGATACACTGTTCTACAGGTTACAGAACAGGAATATGAGTTACAAATACAGTACAATACAAAATAACAAATTAACGAAGTAATAATACATATCGAGATTAACTAAAGTAATAGGATTTAATCGCAGAGATTGAACAGTCAAAAATATCAATCTGACAACTTGCAGAATTACTATTGACACACATGTTATGCAGCGGTGAGTATTTCAAGATATATGTTCGTGGTGTTGATAAATAAAACGTATTGTCTATCTACTCTAGGTACATTGAAATTGAGTTTCTGCAGAACATGTGGGTCAATAATCAGGTTGTTGATAAGTTTGAACAGGAAAATTGTGGAGTGACAATCACGACGGCAGCTTGGGCTGTTCATAGCGTGTCTAGCCAACAATGCATCATGGGGGAAGCCAATAGGTGGATATATGTTGTCCGTTTTATAGGAGAGAAGTTTGAGGAAGCGACGCTGAACCGATTCAACCTCCTCTATATATAACTGATGATGTGGGTTCCAGATTATAGATGCGTATTCTAATTGTGATCTGACGAAGGCATAGTATAAGGTTTCCGATGTAGATGGGTCGGAGAAATCTTTAGAGATACGCGCAATGAATCCATACATTCTGTTTGCAGCGGACAGAGTGGCTTCAATATGAGGGGCAAAAGATAATTTCGTGTCGAAAATAACACCAAGATCGGTGTATGTGACAGGCCGTTGGAGGGGTATGTGACAGGTCGTTGATTGAATATTGATATAAAAGTGACAGATTTCTCAAAGTGAATGTCATTACATTACATTTACTTGCATTAAGAGGAAGCTTATTACGGAAGCTCCATTGCTCAATGCGTTTCAGGTTAAGGGACAATAGAAGACAGTCTTCTATCCCATTAATCTCAGAAAATAATTTCAGGTCATCCGCGTATATTAAGCAGTTGAGGTCAATGACCTCAACTATGTCATTTATGAAAGCGTTGAAGAGGAGTGGACCAAGGTTGCTTTCTTTAGGTACACCTGAGGTAGATGCATATTCAATAGATTCAATAGAAGCCATCGAATATGACATTCTGTCGCCTGTCGGTGAGGTATGACACGAAGAGTTCGATGAGGGTCTGAGAAAAGCCATACCTATACAGTTTTGATAGTAGTATTCAATGATCAAGTTTGTCGAACGCTTTCGAGAAGTCCGTATAAATGACATCGGTTTGGGATCTCCTATCAGTAGTCTCTGCAATGTATTGAGTGATGTTGAGAAGGTTGGTGGTTGTCGAGCGACCTTTCATGGAACCATGTTGAAGTGATGAGATTCGATTGCTCAGATGAGGATATAACCTGTTGTACAGGAGAATTTCAAACACTTTAGCGAAATTACATATTATCGATATGGCTCTGAAATGTATCCCCTTTTTTATAAATTGGGCGAACTTTAGACAATTTCCATAGGTGTGGGATGGTACTAGTTTTTACGCAGATATTTATCAGGCTTGTCAGTGGATTAGCCAGGGCATAAGCGCAGTCTTTGACCATTAGTGCAGGGATGCTGTCGGGATCCGTAGTCATTTTTGGTTCTTCGAAATAGGGAATATTCAGGACTTGTGAATGCGGATCACTATCACTAAATTTGGTTTGAGAACTAATAATGTATGATTTGGAGAAAAAATCAGCAGAGCTATTGAGAATGTCCTGAGGAGTTTTAAAAGATTGAAGTTAGTAAAATAATCGGACGTATTGATTTGCATATTGTTTTAATATAAATAAAAGTTAATCCCAGTTTCGTAACAGTATTAATTTCAGGGTAATCAAGACAATTATAATTCTGTCGTTGTCATCTCAATTTTGTTAATTCGATGACATATCGATTTTATTCAAATATGTATTGGTTTTCAAATTCTCCTTCCTCAGTGGTCGATTGAACAATAACCAGTAGAGTGAAAACTAGATTCATCACGAAAAATAGTCGGAGTAATAACAAATAACTGAGCGACCCTTTTTTACTATCAACAGACAAAACAAGCAGAATACTACAATCGTTCAGCTAGAAAACTACCAAAGCTTGAGCCTAGGCAAAAATAGTTAATTCAGAAGGGACTCAGTAACTAGAAACCAGCTATAATACTCAAAGAATCTGTCGCAAACCACTTCATCGTTCACACAAATGATGGTGGTGGATGAAGAAGGAACAGAGTTCATTTAAGGCTTTTCAAAAGAACTCTGTTCCAAATCATAGTTTATTGGATAACGAGGGAAATGAAGAAGAAGCAATGCCAGTTTCTGCGACTAGTGACCAAGACTCGAATCCTGGCAATTGTGATGTCAAGTAGGAAGGGAATATACCCAGATGTGACCAAATTGTAGATGTGAACAGAAATGTATCCAAAGATTTTGATAATGAGACTGCGAATTATTTTTATACTACTTGAACTGGTCGTACTGTAAAACCGCCTGAAAATATGATATTTTATTATATGTTCATTGAATTGGATACACACTTTAGTTTTCCAATGGTAGAAAAATATTTTTATGAAGGGACGTGTACTAGGTAAGTCCGGAAATGCCACCTGGTAGATGGCTATGCTGTTATTCGGTCTTGTCATAGTATTTGCTCTCGCATGTAATAAGCTCTCTGTATCGCAATAAAGACACTAATGAAATGAATTGCCTCTCGCTGATTCAAAGGAAATCTCGATAAGTTCTTCTCACGATTTTACGATGTTCACTTCTGGAGTGGCATGTAATTACAAAATCCTATGAAAGAATATCAAATTCCATTCGTTTTCTAATTATTTAGAAATATCGTTATTACTGAGATTCATGAGTTTGTTTATTGTTCGTTCAATACTCTTGAAAATATCAAAACCACCTACGTCACCCGTATCAGTCAATATAATTTATCTACAATGTAGGTTAACTTCCCGGTGAATCTAAGCTCTTACTTTCTTTCTCCGGTTTCCAGGTATAAACAAATACATTCAAATTTGTTTACAAAACCCATCAATTAATAAAATACATATTCCTGTTTTTTCCCTATCTTTTGGAATACAATATCGACTTATTTAAAATATTCCCATATGACTTCGATAGAAGTAATTTTATATGAATGAGGCACGAGAGCAGGTATTATATTGTTATACAGGGTTAGTCATTGGGAAATGCAGTAAAGGTAGATGAATGACTCCGAGGTGCTTCTAAATAACCTATATTTCATGGGTTTGACGTTCTTTATAACCAAGATACAGGGTGATTTATTGATTTTCCCCATTTTTTCAATTAATCACTACTTATGAACCACCCTATACATTTCTGTAATATTTGGTTCGTATCTTCTTTGTCCACAGTGGTGTCGATTAACATAATAAAAAAAAGTCTTATTCCAGGTCCGTCCTTAAAAAAATAATAAGTAGGGTTTCGAGTCAAAACAATACCCTGTATATCAATATTTTATTTACAAATTTTGAAAGAGCAGAAAAAATAAGTGAGACTTAATGTATTTGGTGTTTCCGCATACAACTTTTTCACTTATTAACTTGAGTCAAATCTAGATGTTTCGATAATGAGGTGGCACAAAATAAAAATAAAATTCAATCCATAAAATCATCAACTATTTCTTATTCTCCTAATTTATAGATCCCAACCTTATTGGAAAACGAGAAAACAAATTATTATTATCAATGACTAACTTTAAAACACCCTGTATGCGTAAAAAATAATCATAACATTTGTTCATTGCACTACATTTAAAAAAATATATAAAAAAGAGGAAAAATGCCTATTTCGAAAAGCATAACTTTATTTCAAACAAAAATTACGTTGCAACAAATTATATTTTAAACGAAAAGAATTAGACACAATTTTTTTTTTAAACAATATAACTTATAACAGTTGTTCAAAGTGGCCTCCATTTTGCTCAATACATTTCCGTGCCTTGAAGTAAGATTTGTAATTGACTTTCTAATAATAGCTTTGTATTTCTCAGTTCGTCGCAGGCATCCTCAATTCTCCGTAGAAGGTCCTCTCTAGTTTTACTTCAGTTGAATAAACTTTTGATTTTAACCCCAAACATGGTTATCGAGTGAATTAAAATCAGGCTCCCTTGCAGGCCAGTTGTGAGGTCCTCCTGTGATTTGGGAAGTTGTCATTTGAAAACTCTCTCACTATTACCCTGAAACGGGGTGAAGCCCCATCATGTTGAAAGTACATGCCTCCAACATCAACTACTGCTTCATCTAGCAATATGGGTTAAATATATTGCAGGAACTCCTAATACACTTCACCCGTTAGTAGATGTGGTACGATATGGGGTCCAATTAATCGGTTGTTAATAACGCCACACCAAACGTTAAAGCAGAACTGATTTGTGAATGTGTTCGTTTTATGGCGAACGGAATTTGTTCGGCCCACACATGGGAATTCCTTGAATTATTAACACCGTCTCTGGTGAATTGAGCTTCATCGCTAAATAAAAACCTGTATATGATCCTATTATTTTGTAATACCCATCTACTGGAAGCCAATCGAGCAATTTCATCTCCCGCTTGTAGCCTCTGAACTTGCTGTAAATAGTACGGATGTGAATTATGTTTTCTCAATCTTCGCCAAACAGAGAAATGATCATGCCCCAGCTAAAACAATAATTAGACGCGGATAAAGAAAATTCTATTGTTTTGATTTTCTGTGACGTTTAACCTTTGAAATGTAGGTTTGTTGCAAGGTTATTTTTGTCTAAAATAAAGTTATGCTTTTTTCGGAATGGGCATTTTTACTCTTTTTTATAATTTTTTTCAAATATAGCGCATGAACAAATGTTATGGTAACTTTTCACGCATACAGGGTGTTTGAATGTTAGTCATTGATAATAATAATTTGTCCCAAATACGGACATGTCCTCTCGTTTTTCAATAAGGTTGGGATCCAGAAATCAGGAGAATAAGAAATAGTTTATGGATTAAAGCTGGAAAAGTACCATTCGAGAAACAACATTTAATTTTGTGTCTCCTCATTATCGAAACATCTAGATTTGACTTAAGTTAATAAGTATAAAAGTTGTGTACGGAAACACCAAATACATTAAGTCTTACTTATTTTTTTCTGCTCTTTCCAAATTTGTAAATAAAATTTTAAAATATTGATGTACACGATGTTGTTCCGACTCGAAACCTAATTATTATTTTTTTTAAGGCCGGATCTGGAATAAGACTTTTTTATTATGTTAATCGACACCACTGTGGACAAAGAATATACGAACCAAATATTACAAAAATGTATAGGGTGGTTCATAAGTTATGATTAGTTGAAAAAATGGGGAAAATTATTAAATCACCCTGGATCTTGGTTACAAAGAACGATAAACCCATAAAATATAGGTTATTTACTGTATGCGCATTTCCCAATGAATAACCCTGTATGATTTAATTTCATTTCGCACAGAAAGTCACACATGACCAGACCTTGCAACTTTGGGGGTGGTCGAATTACCTAGTAATTCTTCTTTATATGATACATCTATTGATTCAGATGAAAAATAATCCCGAAAACAGGTTTGCAATTAAAGAATTGGTTGGGGTGGCCCAGAGCGTGAGAAAAGTTGGATTCAAAATCTGAGGCTGCCATTTCAAAGGACACTTGATATTGAATACAAATATATGAACTATTCTTCGATATATCTTGAAATAGCAGGAATATAAACAAAAAATCATCATGCCTTCAATTGGAAAAATCAACCAATCGAAAGCCTATTCGATTTACGTAGGTAAGGTGAGGAGCTCCTGGGGTTTTCAAGTTTTTCTGTACGGTGCTTTTTGATGCCTTCTTTCTTCAGTCTACAAACGGTTGTGACTGCTTAGGCGATTGATTATATAGTACTAGGGGGTCGACTAGGCATCTACTTCTTCAGGGTGCTTTGGTACCAGACAGTACAACATTGATAAGCGCTAGATCAACTCATATGGAGGAGATAAAATAATTTCGTTCCGTTCCGTGATACCCTTCATGTTTACCACTTCGGCCACCTCTAAATGTATGATGGACGATTCGATTTCGCTAAGAGACGACGCCAGAGCCGGCGCGGCATCAGAATCCCGAGCGAATTCAACATGCAACCGTCAATAACGATACGACAAACAAATTGAATTTAGTGGTCGATGGACTAGCATGTTATGTCGCTCCGGTCACCGACGGCGGCATATGGCCACCGCCACCGATGCAGTCCAATTGTTGCCGCCGGAATATGGAATTAAATTAGTAACACGCGTGATCGGATGCTCCGATGCCGCCAACGCGATCTATTGGTTTTAATCAGTGGCGTGTTGAGGATATGCCCCCTGAAGACTATTTCGGTGTCTGTACTCCTGGTGACAAGGATATGTGAAAATAGTCCAATTTCACTATTTGTCAAGATAGAAATTTCAAATTTGTGGTCGTGCCATTGAAAAATTAGATTTTTTAATTCATAATTGCATCACAAAATCATTGTGTTGTTTTATGAAACCACGGTATAAGTGAAACTTTTTTTCGCATTGTAGACATTTAATAGTCCTAATAGTAATAATGATGAAGTCTCCTAGAGTAAAACACTCCGGAAGCAAAATACCTCTCCATTCGGATTTCCGGGCGAGAAGTACTCGAGGGGACTCAACATTAAATATTAATTTTTGCAACATCCGCAGACTCAACAAGAACATCAATGACGTCCACCATCACCTACAGACGAAAAAACCGGATATTCTGGCTCTAACAGAAACACAAGTAAACTCGTCCACCAACAAGGTCCATATGCTTTGTTGTCCTGGTTACGAACTCCATTCTCGATTCAGGTTCAAAGGTGGAGTCTGCCTTTACGCTAAGGCTAACCTTTCATGCCAGCGTGAAGAGAGTTTGGAACCGAAAGACTTTGATGTGATGTGGTTCAAGCTATCTGATACCAAACTGACTAAGTTCCTCTGCTGCCTTTACCTATCACCTAATGAACCTTCATATAACGACCTCTTTGAGTTTTTATCACTCAAACTGGACTACATTCAGAAGAACCATCCAACAGCTGAAACCATAATCATGGGAGACTTTAATGTACATAACGCTGCCTGGCTCAAATTCTCTAACAAAACAGATGATGCGGGTCGTCAAGCCGAGGCCTTCGCCATCACTCATGGTCTAGAACAACTGGTCGAGCTACCAACCCGCATCCCTGATGTCAACAACCAGTCTGCCAATACACTAGATCTTTTCCTCACCACCAATCCTGACCCGTATAGAATAGAAGTTTGTGCCCCACTTGGAAACTCTGATCACACCCTCATCTCCACAACATGCTCTTTCCATTTACCATCGAGGCTGCACAATACCACCCGTCTCATGTGGCATTACAATTCGGCCGACTGGGAAGGTCTTCGTATGTTTTTCTCAGCGTTTCCATGGAAGAGAGTTTGTTTCTCTTCAGTAGATCCAACACGATGTGCTGAGACAATTTCTGAAATCATCATGTTGGGGATGCAAACCTACATACCGAATACCGAAAGAAGAACATCATCCGATAAGACCTGGTTTAACAGAAACTGCTCTAGAGCTGTGGCTTCCAAACAGGCAGCATACCATCGATGGCTAAAAATCCGGGCCCTGAGACCAGAGCAGCATATGTCGAGGCTAGAGGCATATGCAAAGAGACAATAGAATGCTCAAAGATGCCCACAAAGCCAAAATAAGATCAAAACTTGCTGAATGTCCTAACGGATCCCGTTCATTTTGGTCTTTCGCCAAAGCTGTGGGAAGAAACTTCACTTCCAGCTCATTTCCTCCTCTAACCAAAGAAGATGGAACACTAGCAACGACTGCCCAGGAAAAAGCCAATATCTTTGCGCACCTATTTGCTGGAAATTCCACTCTGGATTCATCGGAAAACAACCCCGAACATTACACCTATTGACAGTCACATGCCCGAGATCACCTTTCGCCAACGTACTATCAGAAAGATTTTGCTGGGTCTCAACACCAACAAAGCCTGTGGATCTGACGGAATCCCGCCGATTGTTCTCAAGAAATGTGCCCCCGAACTAACACCTGTTCTTTGCAAGTTGTTCAACCACTCTTACAATTTGGGGGTATTTCCGTCCAATTGGAAAATTGCAAGAGTACAGCCAGTCCCTAAAAAAGGCAAAAAGGCCCTACCTAGCAACTAAAGACCTATGGCACTGCTATCTATTATTTCGAAGGTCATGGAAAAAGCCATCAACATCGAGCTCATGAAATATCTGGAAGACTCAGGAATTGTCAACGATGGGCAATATGGCTTCCGCCATCAGAGATCAACTGGTGACCTGCTCGCTTACGTCTCACATATATGGCAGCTATCTATTGAAAAGTATGGAGAAACTTTAGCTGTGGCATTAGATATCTCCAAGGCGTTCGATCGAGTTTGGCACCAGGGACTCCTCGCCAAGCTTCCGTCTTATGGCTTGCCCCCTCAGCTGTGTTCTCTGCTTGCTAGTTTTCTCTCAAACAGGTCTCTCCAAGTAGTGGTCGATGGAGTTTCATCTGACACTCTACTCATAAATGCTGGTGTTCCGCAAGGATCTATTCTCGCACCAACACTATTTCTACTTCACATCAACGACCTGTTGAAAGCAACTTCATGTCCAGTACACAGCTTTGCCGATGATAGTACCCTCCATACCGCTTTCTCTTCCAGGGCCCCTATATCAGCCCGTGAAACCAGAAATGAACGAGGAAGAAATGTTAATAATATAAATATGGACTTGCAACAATTCTCGAGTGGGGATCTAATAACTTGGTAGAATTCAATGCAAACAAAATACAAGCATGTCTTTTCTCTAAAAAAGCCGATCTCACTGTGCCTAACATAACTTTGTCAGGAGTTACCATACCACTGAAGTCATCCATATCGATGCTTGGTATTACTATCAGCAATAACCTTTCCTGGGAAAATCACGTGAGGTCCATTGCCAAAAGTGCATACCAAAAACTTGGTTTTGTTTCGTGCCAAGAGCTATTTCACCCCACTCAGCTGCTTATGATCTATAAGGCACAGATCCGACCTGTCCTGGAATACTGTTCCCATATTTGGAGCGCGGCACCTAAACATATCCTGAGGCTATTGGATTCTGTCCAAAAAAGGGCAATTCGTCTCGTCGGTGATGCCTCGCTTACAAACTCGCTCACTTGTCTGGAACACCGTAGAAAAGTTGGCGATTTGTCTCTATTTTATAGATATTTTCATGGGCGATGCTCTTCTGAAATATCAACAATCGTTCCTGCTTTGGCAGCCTCTTCGAGACTAACCCGTCAAGTTCAGTCATCACACCCCTTCGTGGTCACTTTGGAGACCTGCAGAACATCACTTTCCAAAGACTCGTTCATCCAACGAACAGCGAGGCTTTGGAACTCATTGCCTAGGGAGGTGTTCCCCGAGGCATACAACCTCCAGAAATTTAAGAAGAACACCAACCCCTACCTTGAATAGAAAAAAATCGAATTTAAACGGTTTTCTTCACATCATAAAGGATTCAATATAAAATTGAACCAGAGAAAGGTAGATCTCAGGTGAAAAACAACTACTTTCCTGGAAAATACCACGCAGAACGTTGAATGATATTCACCTGAAAATCCATGCATACTTCCATATAATATCAATGGACATTGAATGCAAATGTTTCTTTCTGATAAGCTCGATTATGTTTAATTTATGTCGTGTTCACCTAACAATCCGCATACCGGTTTCAGGCTTCTTGGCCCTCATCAGTACGGAGTAGTCAACCAGTCAAAGGTACAAAGAACTCTGGCTGAAGTGAGACACAACGTAAACAAACCATCATCGATCTTGTAACACCTATAGGTACGCCGGAAAAGATAAACTTTAACTGGCGGTACCTAGTGACAGAAAGAAACACTCCGAAAATCTCCCACCTCGATAGGTTTCTAAATAAAAGATTCCTTCTCAGTAGGAGTGGCAAGCCCGTCTAGCATATAGTGAGAGATAAGTGCCATGTGAAGTGGAATGAATAGAAAAATCGAATTTAAACGGTTTTCTTCACATAAAGGATTCAATATAAAATTGAACCAGAGAAAGGTAGATCTCAGGTGAAAAACAACTACTTTCCTGGCAAATACCACGCAGAACGTTGAATGATATTCACCTGAAAAATGAGGGCCAAGAAGCCTGAAACCGGTATGCGGATTGTTAGGTGAACACGACATAAATTAAACATAATCGAGCTTATCAGAAAGAAACATTTGCATTCAATGTCCATTGATATTATATGGAAGTATGCATGGATTTTCAGGTGAATATCATTCAACGTTCTGCGTGGTATTTGCCAGGAAAGTAGTTGTTTTTCACCTGAGATCTACCTTTCTCTGGTTCAATTTTATATTGAATCCTTTATGATGTGAAGAAAACCGTTTAAATTCGATTTTTCTATTCATTCCACTTCACATGGCACTTATCTCCCAACCCCTACCTTCTTTCCCTTGGTTTCCACGATGTTCTCTGAACATTACAGGATATCCCTTTTCGTGGGAACCAGAAATAAAAAAAAAAAAAAAAAAACTAAAAATTTTTGGAAAAATATTCGATTTAGGTTATTAAAATCGCATCATCAATCTTAATTTTATACTTGGAAAATGGGAATGATTATGGGAAATGATAACTAGGTCTCCAACTATATTCATACGAAATAAGTTAAATAATAAATTCAAGCACTCAAAATTAAATACATACATGAACAACAATAAGCACCAGCAAAAAGTTCTAATAATTCTAATAAATTCGATATAAAAACTATGTTTACTCACCAAGATCTTTTTTCCTTTCTCTATAAGCACGAGCTCTGTCGGCGTTCTGTCTTTTACGGCGTAAAATTAATTCATCGTCATTCATTTTGCACTATTCTTGACTTTTTCCTCGTTGATCAGTTTTTCGGACTCACTAGCTGTGTCGTTGTTTATCAAAAGCAAAAAAATTGCAACATTTACATTAAACACTGATAAAAACAAACAAATAGCGTGGAGCACTGACACAAATGAGTAATAGTCTATACACAACACGGTCAGCTGATGCGAACCATCTCTGTCGAGTCGAGCGCCTTTCACTTTACCCCTACTCCGCGGCCTACCGTCACGCGACATGCAACAGATAGACGGAAAAGTTCGAGACGATGTAATAAAAGTTTCACTTTAAAAAAACCAGATCAATATCGCCAGGCCAGAGATTTTTGTTCTATACACATTAAGGTAGTACCGCCACGAGACAGTTGAATTAGGAAATTATTGAAATTTGGCCTACGTATTGTTTAACATGTGAACAACACCTCTATGAAATTTTAAGAAGTTTCAACATCCCGAACCCGAGATATATATAATTGAAATTGACTCAATTAACACGTAACATATGGACCATGCATAGGCAAACAGCACATTATTAATTCTACCGTTAGTACTAAAATTAAGAAGTTTATAAAAAACGAGGAGGAGCTAGAGCTGGATATCACAGATATTGTGAAAAAAAAGTCAAAGTGATTGACCATCTAGTTTGACAGATATAATCAAAACTACTCTCGTAATTCAAAATAGTCCACGGGGAAGTGCACAGCCTCAAGGGGGGTCGTAGAGAAATGTGGATTGTGCCAGGGAACTTTTCAAAGAAGGACGGGGGACCATTTGAGGGTCTGAACGCGAAAAAAAACTCCTTCTCCTAGTTGACCCCATCGATTTTAACGCTACCCCCCCTAGGGCATACCAAGTTTACGCATGAACACTTATTGAAAGGTCAGGAAATCGATATATGTGATAGGTGCCAAGCTCAAGTGTTGGTCAAACATATACTAGTGGAATGTCCTGAGTTCTCAGAAAAAAGACAGGAACATGGTCTAGGCCAGACTATGGAACAAATACTGGGGGTCAACTATAACATTAACAGTGTTGTGTCCTTTTTAACAGATATTGATATCATCAGTAAACTCTAGAAAATAATCTAGTGTATAAATATACATGTATATTACCGAATTAGATAAACATACCGTTACGTTGCTAATAACCCTGCGTGGTTGATGCAATAAATAAATTGAGATAAAAAAAATGCGTTTTGCAATTCCAAGAAAAAGTAGCGAAAACGAACATTATTTTTCTTCATACCTCGGTCGAAGGAACGTATTCTCTCCATCGATTTCAAAGTATGATTGATGCGTCGGTGACATTGACAGACTACGCCCTCCGTAGAGCGAAAGAATAGCTATTTGTTTTACTAGGGAGGAAAGTGCAACTTTTCAGCCCGCAGGATGTAGTTTACTGCCCGACGCGAAACGGGGGTTACTAAACATCCATGGGAGGAAAAGGCACTTTACTCCCGTGTATAGTTATTCTAATCCCAATTGGAACGGCAATAAAAATGAGAGCACTACGAGGAGTGTTCATATGCACTGCCCGGCAAATGTATATGCTACCAGTGTTTTTACTTTCAAAGCGTTCCTGGTACAATCATAAAAAGTTCTGTCGTGTGGAAGAGAATTCCTTCTCGAAGCTTTTTATGTCGGTCCAATTGGGATAAGAAATACTATAATACATATGATTTTTCCTCTTACTCAGTTATTAAACCCATTTTTGAAAATTTATTCTTGACACAAATTCATCAATATATGCGACATAATTAAGTACACAGGTATTGTTTATTAAACGAATATATCAATATATGCTATATAAATAAGTATACATAGTATTGTTCATCTAGAATTAATTATGTTAAAATTGAATGTGCAGTTTTGAGCAGCACTTATATGAACACCATTGGAAGAAGATACGGTTTGAATAGAAACTTCAGTATTTGAAGTATTTTCACTTTAGATAAATTTTTAACGATTTGAACAAAATTTGAGCCGTTGCCTGTTGTACTATTTATTACGGAAGTTCGTTGTTCATTCGTTATTGAAGTGGGAAAATTTATCACTAAAAGCTTCATCTTCGATATCATCCACAGTCATTCAATAAGCTCATCACATCGACATGCTCCAGATATTCCATAGGAGTACCTATGAATATTTTATGTCAAAAATTAAATAATTTGCATGAGATCTCACCTTCTAAAAAAATAACATCATCGGGGGCTTCCATTGCGAATGTATTTATTTCTTTTCTCGTAAAAGTTTTTGATTTATTTGGTTTGTATCCGGCATTTTGACGTTTTAAAAATCCAATCAATTTTGGATATTTAATATCGACATTGTCCTTTATTTGTATCATTGTGCGTAGCATTGAATATTTGGACCAAAGTGTTGAAGTTTTCAATGATTTTCCTTGGAGTGAAAAATATGCCAGTAAAACATTTTCTGAATAATTCTTCATCTTGTTGTCTTTAGCCCATTGCTTATATTGTGTATATTGTTTTTCATACCTGTCTTTAGATTTTTGTGGTAGTAAGGTCAATGACGCTATGATAGCTTGTTCCTTAACACGTTGACTGCCATGAGCATATAAAAGTATACACGCAAGTTGAGTCCTGTACGCCGCGTGTATGATTTCGTATACACGAACAATAACTTGGTTCTGGCCGTGTGTATGCTACTAGGGCACGCTTAGGTTAGGTTTCTTATGGCGAAATGGTTGGCGTGGCGTGGAGTTACAGGTCTAGCAACTTGGCCAAAAAAATTTCGAAAATATATTTGAAATATAAGGTTTTTATGTGAAAAAGTTCATTATCACAAAAATACAAACATCTAAAAAAAAATAGATTGGGAAGTACCGATTGGGAATATAAAGGAAATGAAAGTTTGGGGAATTGATGGTAAAAATAAAGTGTTACTGAGTTCTTTGGAGTTAAAGAACTAAAATATGCAAATTCTGCCTATAACAAGTGATATTATTGATGAAATTATTTTTAATTGAAGTTGTAGAAAAGTTTTTCCGTTGAACAAACGAGTAAAGGATGAATAATGAAAAATGTAATTAGTAACGTACTTTTGACCAGCTATAAAGAAAAATGGTATACACCACACGGGAAGGAAACATTTACCGCTGCGAATATAAATCCTAAATGTGTCAAATAAGGCAATACTAACATTTTATCGAATTGTTGGGATACGTAGTTGAGGAGATACGGGAAAAACGACCTCAATCACTAACGTACTTCTAAAAAATTCAATGAAATTACCGTCTATCCAAGATTCTTGTCTTGTAAATGTCATGTACCTGTTTAGATTAATTCTTGTATAATTCCTTCTGTTCTGAAAAATCTTGTGAATCAAGTTGAACGTGATCGTGGAGCAAGTTGTACATGCTTCAGAAGCATGTCGAATGTGCCTATGAAAAGCATGTGTACATAGGTGTGGGGACAACATTCTTCTGACTACGTTAGGATTTGGAACACTGGTGATGAATTCATGTCATATATTTTCAGTTCACACGGTATTTCCTACACTAACATCAGTCACTCCTGCCTGATCTATTTCCCGTCTAATTGTTCTTCCTCTATGACTGGGTGTTCCAGGAGACTTTATCCAAAGACACAGACGCGGCGTTTATTACGTTTGCAGGAAGGTTTTCTGACAGTTCACCTTGATGGTGCAGTGCAGCGGCGCCACTTATCTTACTGCAGGTAGATAAATTGATTAAGTATGGTCAGGTTTTGTTCGAATCTGACGGCGTATCGCCGGGGGATTTCTCTTTGGGTGAGAAACGCTTCCATATACAGAACTGTTCCGTGTTCCAATTCAATGAAGGGTATTAGAGTGGACAACGGCAAAAGAACATTTTGTTCTCATAATAATAATAATAATGATAATGTTTATTCACTGAAATACAGAAATGTACAAAATTCACAATTTTACAATAGTACTCCAGATACAATATTCTGCAGTCTGCAAATGAACTAAAAAAAAAACCACAAAGCCTTGAGGCTGTCTGTGGTTACAGTGGTAGCAGACGCTACCGAATGATATAATCTAGTTCTTAATTGCTATAAGATATATAGAATAGTGTATGAATTTGAATTTGAATGTGGTAAAATTCTATGGAAACGGTCAGTAACTTACTAACATACGATATGCACTGTACGGAAGATAATGATAGAGACTAAAATAGAAAATATTCTATTCTGAAAGCTAAAAAAAAGTGATATATTAAATTTCTGTCATTCGCGAACAAAAAGAATTTGACTGCTTTTTTTATTGACATTTTTTTTTCTTTAGCTCTTGTCGAATGCAAATGGGAGACAATTTCAAAAAAAAATAATTGTTTATTGATTTTAACTATTTCAGAAGTGTAATTTAGATAATTTCTCACCTAAATCACTGTTCCATCACATTTATATATTATTAATTAAAGATCAGTTCCTACCCATCTAAGACACAAAGATTGGGATCGAAATCGTTTCTAGTTTCAGTAAGTACAATACAGTCGAAAGGTGCGCTGAAGGAATTCAGTGTAACAATTAGATCATCCAAATTTTTTGATATACTTCTAATATTTTGGTGAACTTTTTAAATGCATTTTTATGTTCAATATTATACTAAGCTATATTGCTTAAGACTTCAGTAGGAAACTCATCATAATTATAGTCTCTCATGAATGGATCCATCTCCAGTTTTGCTGTTACTATGTAGTCTGGTAATTCTCTTGGTGTGGGCAGTTTTTAGATCTTTCCCCTTATTGGTATCCGCACTATTCTTAATGTTACTTTCTTCCTTACTATTTTTTGCTTTCTTATTTTCTTCGCTTATGTCCTCCTCACTCATGTCCTCTTCACTACTGTCCTCTTCTTCTCCTAGATTTTCTATTGTGTAGGGCACACCATCAATCACTAATGTTTTCTTCTTTATAAAAGCTACTTTGCCATTGTCTCTAGCCTTCTTCAAGTGGAATCTCAATTTCTTTAATTCAGCATAGTCAGGCGTGTAGTCTTCTGAGACAAAAATCCCGGTTCCTTTGAACTTACTTGCCTTCGCTAATATTTCAGATTTCAATTTATATCTAAGTAGTTCTACCAGGAGAGGGCGTTTCGTATTATTGTTTCTTTTGCCAAGACGGTAGATATCTCTCAGTTCGTTGAAGTTTATTTTTAAATTTAGATTATTTTCCAATACGCTCGTGGAAGTATTTATATCATAAATATCATTTTCATTTTCCCTTATGCCATAGAACATTAGATTGAATTTTTTTATTTTACGTTCAATATTAATTAGTCTTCCTTATAGTGTTTTGTTTTCTTCTCGGAGAAGTAGATTTTTGTTTTTCATACTCTGAAGTTCTTCTAGGATTTCAGTTCGTATTGAGCCACCTCTTTCTAAGTTCTTCAGCTGCTTTTTCAGTTTTTAGTTTAGTATCCTTTAGTAGCTCATATATTTTGTAGTTACTAATCTGCTTATCCATTCCTTTTGACATAGTCGTCTTCAAATTACTCAGAGTTTGTCACTTAGCTACTCCCACGTTTAAAGGAGGTCGATTCGTGTCTTTGTTTTTTACTCGCAAGCCTCGATTGTAAAAAGTGTTGTTTTTATTGTCTGTTGATTGCAATTGATAATTTGGATATCGTTATTGCATAGAAATGGGCAATTACCAAACATAACTAACTATATCAATGTTCTCCTGGGCACCACACCTTCACTCTGGTATAACTTTTTTTTAAAACACTAGTATGAGACCCAACTATAATCCGAATTCAGCAGGAGCTGAATTCACACACCGTTTCTATACTTATAGCAGGCTACTTCATCATTCATCATGAATAAGAAGAAGATTTACCCGCTTAATTTTGATATTTTTCGGAATTTTCCATACTTGGTTATAATCTTCTTAATTTAATAAGGTTTGGCCAAATCTTTAGAGCTCTATCGCCAGGAACAAACTCCTTGAGTACCCACTGTTTCTCACGCTAATAAGCAGAGGAAAAAAATATTCCCTATAAGTCCTCCAGCGCTTGTTATTTACTTTATCCTTTTATTTTATTTTTATTTGTTCAAACTATAATTTTAGTTTTGGTTGTGGTTCAGTTGGGATTGGGATCAATATGGATTGAAGAAAAAAACTGTTGTTTTCTTACCGACGTTTCGAATTAATTTAATTCATCCTCAGGGCTCTGTAACAATGGTGCCTCAAATTGGGAAAAAGGTTTAATTTTAAATTTTTCTTTATTATACTTGTCACAATGAATCATTGTACTTAAAATTCATGTCAAAATGGTAAAAAAAGCACTCACCAAAAAGTAGTTATTTCTGAGTTAAAATGTTAAAAATTTAAAAACATATTCAGACGTGATAGATACACAGAAACGAAACTCCAAACTGGCACAATGTTGCTTGTATACTAACGGGATGAAAATGAAATAATGAGGTAAAAAACTAAGATTGACTCAGATGGCTCTTCAACACCAGTGATCCAGTGATCCAGTGATAGTGACTGTGTAACATTCCTTGGTTTCCAAATTGATTTATGCATGGACTGGAAAAATCATTGTCAGTCACTGATATCCAAACTGAATTCATTATCATATCAATTCAGAACCACTAGGAAGGTATTAGAAATAAATCAACTTGTTGCATTGTATCATGCACAAGTTGACAGTAGATTACGATATGGTATATGTCTATGGGGTTTCACTATATTCTCACATGATGTATTCATTGCTCATAAGCGAGTTTTGCGCTCTCTCGTCAATATATTGGCCCGAACAAGTTTTAGAGTTTTTCAAACTATAGAATTTTAACAGTTCCTTCGTTAGTCATTTGTGAACTTTCCGTATACTCATATGAGAATAAAGGTACTCTATTCAGTACCAATGAAGATAGACATCAACTCAATACCAGAACTAAAAATGACCTTGATAAATCTTTCAACTATCCTCTCTCTATGGCGCCAAGGGTATTCAATAAATAGCCAAACTATATTGAAGAAAGTAAAAGTACAAACATATTAAAAAATCAAATACGAGAATATTTACTGAAAAAATGTGTGTATGGTATTAAAGAGGTAATGTCCTGAAACTGTACTGTAAATTTTTATCTTGAGATGTTGACATGTATATTTTAAAAGAACTTCAGGAACATTGGTTCAGACTCTGAATTTCAAATTTGTGTTCTTTCGCTTTTGAATTCTAGCCTGTATTTTATATATATTGATCTGGACTTTGAATTCAAATGTATTTTGACTATTCCTATACAATGTCCTGTTGTCTACTGGAAAATAAAGATATATTTATCTATCTATCTACATCGTGACAAGTATAATAATTGAAAAATTAAAAAATAAAACCTTTATCACTATTTGAGGAACCATTGTAACAGAGCCCTGAGGATGAAATAAATTAATTCGAAACGTCGGCAATGAAACAACAGTTTTTTTTCTCCAATGCATATTGATCTCAATCTCAACTAAACCACAACCAAAACATTGATACTGGATCACTAACCATTAGCTTTTGAATAACTTTGGTTTTGACTTTTTTCTTATTGCTGCAAATGCGTATTTTCAATCTGTCCACCTACGGAAGAAAAACTATTTATTAACTTTTTGGGAAAGTGTGGACACCAGCGCACTCACCGAATCTTTGTAATGTGAATTGGGATTTTTTTTATTAGCCGATGATTTTGGTAAGAATACCAGGTCATAGCTATGGAATTATTGTATTGTCATCGGTTCTTAATACGTTTGCAAAATTTCGAATAATTGTCTGGAAATGGGTGAAAATTGAATTGATATATTCCATCTTATACATAGATAGAGGACCTACAGATCAAGCTTATTAAAAGAGTGTTGAAAAAGTATTATCGATTAGAAAATTCCTAATTTTAAATTTGAAAAAAAAAAAATTTGCAATTCGTTATCGAATTTGGGTCTTGCAAAAAAATAAAAATGAATAAATAATTCCTCACCAATTAGATTTTATACAAATGCACTTGAAGGAAAGATTTTTTAAATTATTTTAATTTCTGTGAGTAGCAGATTCAAAATCTTGCCGGGCAAAAATACCTATTCTATATTCACGTCAAGGTTTTGAATCTGCTACTCACAAAATAATCTAGGACGAACATTTGAAGAAATTATTCTTTGTATAAAAGCTTGTCCTAATTTTTTTTAATCAATTTCATTCAATAATTTTCAGTGATTCATGAAATCCGTCATCTTATTGAATTCTGACAGAAATTGATAATCTCCGATCCTCAAAAAAATCCACATACCAGTTTTAAATGGAATCTGGCCATAATAACAAATCACATCTTGAATTAATGAATTTTGACAAAAAAATCATGATGTCCGACCCCAAAAACCCCCACACACCAATGAATGGAATTGGTCTATAATCACAAAACCCGTCGCCATATTGGAGCAGCATTTCGAATTCGTGGATTTTGACGAAAAAAATCATGATCTTCGACTCCAAAAACCCTTACATACCAATGTTTATCGGAATCGGGCTATAACCACAAAACTTGTAGCCATATAGGAGCCGCCATCTTGAATTTATGAAGTTTGATAGAAAATTTGTTATCTCTGTCCCCAAAAACCCCCACATACCTATATTAAATAGAATCTAAACATAATCACAAAACTCGTCCGCCATTTTGTTTTTCTATAGCAATTCCATAATGCATTGTAACCGGAATTATGACCACCTGCAAAATTTCACGTTGATCGGACAACTAGAAGTGGGTCAAAATTCACTTGAAAGGTTTGAACCAAACATACATGTAAACGTGAAGTTGAATAAAAGCTTCTAAAAACAAGGAAATCATCTTTTTGTCGTGTCATACTCCATTGCAATTCAGGTTGGTTAAACTCATTTGTATTCATTTTAATGAAGAAAACCAGCTTGTGTATATAGAGAACCCCTTGAATACATGGATAGAAGTTTGGTTTCCCAAAGATTTTCCGGATTATCCTCTCTCGTGAAAGGAACAGATCTGGTGATGTGAAACTTCTACGAAAGCAAACTCCGCAACGATGGCGAGATACAACATCTGAATAATATAGGGCTATCTATCAGTTGTTTTACACTCAGAACAGATCTCATATCGAAATATTAAATTGATAGGGGCGACAGCTTCGACACAAAGACTTAAAAATGTTTTTGTCCAAGCCAGGTCTACTGTCTAGTAATTTTACAGATCCTGTTCGATCTATTCCTTATCGACAGTAATGTGGAGATCTTCACACTTACTTCCTTGGGGTTTTGAACCTTATGATATTGGTTTTGTTAGTATTGAATACACTGTAATCGAACTAAACCCTCTGAACAAATTTCTCAAGGCTATATTTCCCTACATGTTAGAATACACCTTACTGATATAGACAATGATGTTTCATCAGCATATGTAACGAAATAACCCCTTTTGGGATTTTATCTATATCATTACCATTTAAGAAAAATAACAAAAGCCCCTATATTGAGCCCCCGTAGAACATTCATTATGACAACCTTGCTGCCACTTACATACAGCGAAATTGAGAGTAACTTATTGTTTTCTATCGCTGAGAAAACTGCTGGTCCAATCCATAGGATTACTTCTCATTCTCTATTGATTGAAATGATTCATTTTCGAGAATATCATGAATGTCACAATAAGATACCCAACTGAGATCACATGAGATATCAACCGAACATTCAGTCACGTCAAGTTACAGCAATAGTTGTTGGTGAAATTGATTAATTGCTCTTGCAATTGTATACTTGTTCGACATTCCTCTTTTTTCAAGAAAGGTTAATCATGTAGGAAATCAGTTGGACTATAAGATCTACTATAACTTTCATTATATAACCAGGAATATTGTCAAAAACAAAATAGTTTTCATTTTTAAACTCTGCCTGTAACGATTTATAATCAAGGTCTGCTATTTTGTTGACAATTTCAACAGAAGCTCGAACAAAAAAGTCGTTGACCATAGACACCATACCGACAAAAATGTCTGTCTCTGAAATTTTGTTTTGATAAAATATTTTCTCTGTAGTTTATATTGAGTATATACAGGTAACACTTTCGTAAGCCCAAAGAGATTCTTGAGATTCTGGACAAGCTTTTTCATCATTTATCCAAATGTGTATAACTTATGTACCTAATTTGAATTCTTTCGTACATTACAGTTGTTAAAATTTATTGAAATAAACAGAGGCTTCATAAGTATATGATGACCTGATGCCCAGTTTTCGTTGCCTATAGTTGTACAAATCCATTTATAGCATTTTTATTGAAACTCATTTTCATTGTTGAATTGGTTTGAAGGTCAAAAACTGTATTATAGATTACTAAAAGTAATTCACATATAGCGAAATTCACAAATATACCGGGTGACACAGGATATCGGGCCACCCCTGTAATTTGTGAACGGATTTTTCTGGAATTTGGTACAGTTATATAAATAACCATTTCGGATTTGATCAGATTACAATCCAATATGGCGGACTTCCGGTTTTTCTGGAAATGCCAGTAACTTTGTTTTTTCAAATGGAATACTCTGTATATTTCCACATATTCAAGTTCAACAGGTGAAAACAAGTCCAAACCTTATATCAAATGTCATTTTCTCCAAACAATTGAAATTAAAATTGTTTTTTTATTTTACCTCGTGGATAAATGAGATTTGGTCGAAGCTTTTCACAATGAGTCGCAAATAACAGAACAACTTGATTTTTTCTGAAAATTTATTTTTTGTGTCACTTACTGGTTAATCAATTCAGTCACATCACATTTTGATCAAAAATTATTTTTTTTCAAATGAAACCCCTATGGGCCACCTACCTGTCTCTATAGAACATTCATTAAGAAAATAAATGACATATCATCTTTGTATTTCGGTGCAGTGACAAATTGTATAAATTCAAAAATCTACAACTAGTTCATGAGTTTTCTGGCAGTTCGAATAATTTTTCAACTTAGTAAGCTGTGGAAAACAACATTTCTGAATCTTGTCAACTAATTGTGTAAGTTTCACTTATAAGCACGATAATGGTGTTTTTTTTTAATTCTTCTAGCGTTTTCTTGACTGACATCGCATTGGTATTCCAATTCCCTCGTCGAAGCGGTTGGATCAAAATCAACATAAGAAAAACATTCATTTCTGCCTCCTCACTTATGATCATCTTCTCCATTGTTGGGTTCTTTTCGGAATCTTCTCTCCACATTTTTGAAAAAGGTTCTTTGTGGGTGTCATCTGTGTGGGTATCGTTCAGCGTATAACTGACAAGCGGCGACAATGTTTTCAAGACATTCTCCGTATATTAATAACATATCAAATTTTGTTTTTTTTTTTAAAGGAACCAATTTTCGAGAGTTGAGATGAAAGATGACAGCGAAACACAATTAGTTGACAAGATTCAGAAATGTTGTTTTCCACAGCTTACTAAGTTGAAAAATTATTCGAACTGCAAGGAAACTCATGAACTAGTTGTAGATTTTTGAATTTATACAATTTGTTACTGCACCGAAATACAAAAATGATATCTAATTTTTTTCCTTAATGTATGTTCTAGAGAGACAGGTAGGTGGCCCATAGGGGTTTCATTTGAAAAAAAATAATTTTTGATCAAAATGTGATGTGTCTGAATTAATTCATCAATAAATGACACAAAAAATAACTTTTCAGAAAAAAATATGTTTCTCTGTTATGTGCGACTCTTCGTGAATAATCTCGACCAAATCTCATTCATGCACGAGGTAAAATAAAAAAACATGTCAATTGTAATTGTTTCAAAAAAATTACCCTTGACATCAAGTTTGGACTTGTATTGACCTGTTGAACTTGAATAGGTAAAAATTTACAGGGTGTTCTATTTGAAAAAACAAAGTTGCTGGCATTTGCAGAAAAACCGGATGTCCGCCATATTGGATTGTAATGTGATCAAATCCGAAATGGTTGCTTATATAACTGTACCGAATTTCAGAAAAATCCGTTCACGAATGCAGAAGTTACAGATATCATGTGTCACCCGGTACAGTCAGTTGTAGATATGATGGTTCCTGTGACTTTTGTTGGGAAGAATTCTATTGGCTTCATATATCAAAAGTGTCCACAAATATCATTATTTTCATTGAAATAGAAACGATATAAGCATTAATCGAATAAATTGAATTATGATTGTAACCAAGCCATGTATTTGGGCGAATATTATATGGTTACAATTTGTGTAATCATTCCCAATCAGTTTTCAATATGAAATGCTCTACTGTTCTGAAACGAATTGATTTTATGTTAAAAAAATGTACATGAAAATTTAGTCGAACGAACGATATGAGCCAGCCCAGTCCTGGATACGAAACCCTTCAAGAGAATCCGATAAAAAGATAAGTTAGTGAAGGTGCGGCAATAAAAGTGATGAAGCATTTTCGTGATCTACGTCGTCGTTAATCAGTACCAAGCGTCGGCGTCGGCAATTTGCCCTCGTTTTATTTGCACCAGTTTTCTAGGAATTATGTTCAACCTCTTCAGGAGTGTGTAAACAAAGTATGACAGCTCATAAGTGTCGCTGAACGATCGATGGGGAGATTTAAAATTGGAGGTCCTGTGGAGAATTTTCCGCTGTTCAACTAGCAATCGGGAGTGTGTACACTTGGGAACAAATTATGCCTGTGATAATGGCATTTCTTTGACCGTCTATTTTTCATATATTTTCAACTCGTTGTATACCGGGTGACACAAGATATCGGGCTATCCCTGTAACTTCTGCATTCGTGAACGGATTTTTCTGGAATTTGGTACAGTTATATAAGCAACCATTTCGGATTTGATCACATTACAATCCAATATGGCGGACTTCCGGTTTTTCTACAAATGCCAGCAATTTTGTTTTTCAAATAGAACACCCTGTATATTTTTACATATTAAAGTTCAACAGGTCAAAACAAGTCCAAACCTTATGTCAAATGTAATTTTTTTGAAACAATTGAAATTAAAATTGTTTTTTTATTTTACCTCGTGGATAAATGAGATTTGGTCAAGGCTATTCACAATGAGTCGCACATAACAGAGAAACATAATTTTTTCTGAAAAATTATTTTCTGTGTCATTTATTGATAAATTAATTCAGTCACATCACATTTTCATCAAAAAAATTTTTTTTTCAAATGATACCCCTATGGCCACCTACCCGTCTCTCTAGAACATTCATTGAGGAAAAAAATTACATATCATTTTTGTATTTCGATGCAGCAACAAATTGTATACATTCAAAAATCTACAACTAGTTCATGAGTTTCTTTGCAGTTCGAATAATTTTTCAACTTAGTAAGCTGTGGAAAACAACATTTCTGAATCTTGTCAACTAATTGTGTTTCGCTGTCATCTTTCATCTCAACTCTCGAAAATAAGTTGACTTCCGGGAATTAGTTTAGTAGAAATGTAAAATCAAAATTATAGGTTCCCAAGAAGTGAACAGGATGATATGTTATTAATTTACGGAGAATGTCTTGAAAACATTCTCGCCGCTTGACAGTTATACGCTGAACGATACCCACACAGACGACACCTACAAAGAACCTTTTTCAAAAATGTGGAGAAAAGATTTTCAAAAGAACCCAACAATGGAGAAGATGATCGTAAGTGAGGAGGCAGAAATGAATGTTTTGCTTATGTTGATTGTGATCCAACCGCTTCAACGCGGGAATTGGAATACCAATGCAATGTCAGTCGAGAAAACGCTAGAAGAATTAAAAAAAAATACCATTATCGTGCTTATGAGTATAACTTACACAATTAGTTGACAAGATTCAGAAATGTTGTTTTCCACAGCTTACTAAGTTGAAAAATTATTCGAACTGCCAGAAAACTCATGAACTAGTTGTAGATTTTTGAATTTATACAATTTGTTACAGCACCAAAATACAAAAATTATGTCATTTTTTTCCTTATTGAATGTTCTAGAGAGACAGGTAGGTGGTCCATAGGGGTTTCATTTGAAAAAAAAATGAATTTTTGATCAAAATGTGATGTGACTGAATTGATTAACCGGTGACACAAAAAATCATTTTTCAGAAAAAATGAGTTTTTCTGTTATTTGCGACTCATTGTGAATAGCTTCGACCAAATCTCATTTATCCACGAGGTAAAATAAAGAAACAATTTTAATTTCAATTGTTTAAAAAAAGTGACATTTGACATAAGGATTGGAATTGTTTTGACCTGTTGACCCTGAATATGTAAAAATATACAGGGTGTTCTATTTGAAAAAACAAAGTTGCTGGCATTTGCAGAAAAACCGGAAGTCCGCCATATTGGATTATAATGTGATCAAATCCGACATGGTTGCTTATATAACTGTACCGAATTTCAGAAAAATCCGTACACGAATGCAGAAGTTACAGGGGTGGCCCGATATCCTGTGTCACCCGGTATAAGACTCCATGCTAACAATGTTATGAGTGATTTTTTTTTTGAGGATATCCTTCACAATTGGAATTATGTGTTGAAATTTCAAGCAGATATTTGAAAAATATTTTAACGAAAGCGAACATAACTTTGAGTGTGTAAATTTTTTTCTGGATAAACAGTTTTTGACACAAGATATATTTCCGATAAATCTTGAATACATTTGAACTTCCGTTATGAAAAACAAAGTCCTCCACGGATTCATATTCAATATTTAGCATAAAAAATCAGATGATGTAAACAGCTATTGTTTATTTTCCTTTGATAATGTTTCTAGCTTGGATTCACATTTTTGCAAGAAATGAAAGCATTAGCATCCGTTATGTATCCAGTATGAAAATTATGAAACTCTTACATGTGTATTTTTTATTTTCTTGCAATTGTTTATTTCCACACTTCAAGTAATATTATTTTCGAAAATAATTTCCTTATGATACCTGAAGAACAATCATACAAACTTTTGAAGAAGATACTAATATCAATTGGAAAGCCTGCTGAAATTCGTATATACTAAAAATCTCCATAGAAAATTACATGATACATTGGGCAACCTGGTGTTGAAACAACTACTAAAAAAGTCTCGTGTTTTATATATGAAAATATAATCCTACAAAAAGTACCAATATTTTGTTCAATTGTGAAGTATTGAATCTAATGATTGAGAAAAATTACAAAATGGAATAGCGATAATGTGTAATTTGACTGGTTGGATAGCCAAAAAAATTTTATGTGGAATAACCTTCATATTCAATGAATGTAATTTGTTGAACACCGCATTTTTTGTGAGTTATTCCAATTGTGATATATTTTTTCTTGTTTCAGGTGAGTTTCACGATCCACTGACTAGCGGTTAAATCCGTAAGTAGATCATAATCTTAATGTTGGTATTTTTTTGAAGTTATTGTTAGTCGTTCTCATTAGTTTCAAATGCAGACCATGATGAATTAAAAATAAAAATGAGTTCAAAAACTAAAACCCGTCTACTGAAAAATCACGCTCTAAATATTATGAAACAAGAAAATATTCTCATTTGAAATTGTTATATTCAAACTATTCAATATTTATCGCTTATTAAATAAACTTACACGTTATATATTTTAATGTATTCAATACATATTCATAGTGATGTTCAGATGATAGGGGCAGTCATATGCCACTTACCCTAACAAAACAATACATTCTAACAGAAGTAAGCGATCATAAGCTTCAGGGCAAAGTGGCATATGGCCACGGCTATCCTCTGAACATACCAATGAATATGTATTAAATACATTAAAATATATTACGTGTAAGTTGTTTATTTAAAAGATGATAAATATTGAATAGTTTGTACATAACAATTTCAGATGCGAATATCTTCTCGTTTCATAATGACCGTGATTTTTCAGTAGTCGGGTTTTATTTTCATTTCATACTTTTCAGAGCGTGATTTTCAGTAGTCAGGGTTGAACTTACTTTTTATTTAAATTATTTTGGTGTTATAATTTCGTGATAAAGTATTTGCAGAGCCGCTTAACATTTTTCTTGTTTAGGTTTTATTATTTTACATTGATATGAACCGGCCCTGTATACTTCATTTTACTTGGTTGAGATGTTGTTACCAAGTTTATGAAATGATATACTGGGTGTGAAGAATTTATAAAAACTCACTGGCGATTTTTATCAAGCGACAGATAAACATCGTCTTCCCAATTTTTAGAGAGCCGGAATCGTTCAAATCATGTACCTCGTTAATCTTGTTAAGGATACTATGCAAATAATTGAAGCACTTATTGAAACAAACAAACTATATTAATAAAAATAAATTACTTTGTTACAACCAACAAACACTCTGTGAATTATAACATTGAAATCTATAGAACTACAGTACTTCCATAGTACTGAATACATGTTCCAAGTAATGAAATACAACATGGATAATCATTGTTTCACAATGATAGTACTTGGTATTAATTTCCTGAAGTCCCTGTATAGAGGAACTGAATTTTCGAGAATCTATCAATTACAAAAATGACTTTATGATGAACCACAATTTTTCATATAAAATAATCTTTCTAAACCCGTTATAAAATGAATTCAGTATTTTTTCCAACTATACTGTGTGAAATATCCAAGATTTCATCAATTTGATAATCTAAAAACATAAGCAAACTATGTTCAGTGTACTAGTATCCTTCCAAATCGATAGTAAGAGGGGGTTATAATTCATAAGTCATACTCTTAAAATATCTGAAACTACTAAATGAGTAATTTGAACAATAATGAAAAATATTCTCAAACAGCAATTATCCTTCAATGCACAATAGTACTAATACAAAATTAATCTTCAAATCAATAGAAAATGTTTGTGGCATTCAGACGAGAAAATAAAAACTAGAACTGAAAAATATGGATCGGCCAGGATTCGAACCTGGGACCTCTCGATTTGTAGTCAAACGCTCGTAAAACTATTACTGAAGTATTTCAAAGTAATATAATTCTCATTTCTAATCGTGTCATTTTTATTAGAACTATAGAAGAGTCAAAACTCAAAGTTACTTTACTTTTGGTAAAGAAAACATGAAATGACCAGTCTCAAATATATAAATAGTTTGTTCATAGATATTTCCAATCCAGTAGAACTTACGTCGAAACTTCAATATGTCATTCAAACGAGTACCATTTGACAATCAATCTGATATGCCAACTTGAAACAGAATATATAAATAAACGCTTACCCTCCTCTGTCCACTGTATTCAGATCTGGGTATCAACCACACATGTATGTATTCATCCAACGAATATTAGACTCTTATTATTATTTTTTTATGCACATTTTTTATCAATCTCATCTGACACGCACAAATTCTATTTTCTGTTTTTAAAACAATTTACTTTTTCATTTTAATTGCAATTTCTGGTTTTCTGTATTTACTTTGAAATGTGGCTACCGAAATGATAACGTTCACTGTTTACTTTGATTACTATTTTACGTTTTGACTTGAACTTTGATAATTTGATTCACTACATTGTAACAATGCAGGTTATCGACAGAGTCGATCATAGTAATGTCAAAAAAACTACATACTGTATAACTCGAACGTATGTCAAGTGACGAAAAACTTTACCGAAAGTAGTTGTTTTTGCCTGTCGGTCTACCAATTGTTTCAATTTATATTGAACCTTTTGTGAAGACGACTTTGTGTGCTTTATGCATTTCATTTATCATCCCTTCATATGGCTCTTTCTTTCATTAAATTCTCAGTCGTGCAATTTGAGCCAATCCTATCGAGGTAGGAGAAATCTATGGAGTGTTTCTTTCTGTCACTAGGTGTCGCCGGTTGAAGGTTATCTTTTCCGACGCACCTAAAAATGTTGTAAGCTAGATGGTGAATTTATTTATGTTGTGTCTCGCTTCAGCCAGAGCTCTCCGGATCTTTGGCTGGTGACTACTCCGTACTGATGAGGGCCAATAGCCTGAAACCGGTATGTGGATTGTTAGACAGACACGACATAAATTAAACATAATCGAGCTCATCAGAAAGAAAAATTTGCGAACAATTTCCATTTATATGGAAGTTTGCATGGATTGTCAGGTGAATATCATTCAACGTTCTGCGTGGTATTTGCTAGGAAAGTAGTTGTTTTTCGCCTGTCGGTCTACCAATTGTTTCAATTTATATTGAACTTTTTGTGAAGACGACTTTGTGTGATTTATGCATTTCATTTCTTAAATAGGTAAATGGTATGAAGGTTCTTTCAATCGTTGTAACTTGGTATATAAAACATTCGCAAAGATATTTCACTCCCATTTCTAGTATATCAAATAATGAATCGCTCAAATAGTTTTTTAATATGTTCTTCATTGGATATTATCACGATATTTTTCTGAAGGACATTTTATAAAAATATTATAATGGATATTTTGTTCTCGTTCTAAAAACAGATAAACAACGCGTTCATTTTTCATAGGATTGAGCGCAAAGTGTCTAAAATGCATTAGAGAAAACTCTTAAATTTTTTCATGAAATTCAATAGAAATAATTTTATGAGTGCATTATTAAAATAGAAAATTCTCACATATAAGTTAAACTCTATATTGAACTAAATCAACTGTTCTAATTGCAATCGATTTCATTCCACCTTTATCGTTCGTATCATAACTCAATTAGCGCGATTCCATTTTGTATCGTTTCTCGATACAATAATGCAATAGAATAATTGTGGTGTGGCGTAGGTGACGGGAAATGCTGTTTGAATTTCCATTGCATTACGAATATAGCTGATTACGCTATGAAGTTTGAAGGTACACCAATAGAATCGATAAAAAAACGACGTTTTGGAAAACGAGGTATAGTGGTGTCCTGGGAAAAATCTTAGCATAAAGACAACAGTAAAATCATGGATATTGTGAGAACAAACCATTGGTCTACTGAAACAACAAATCTCATGAATGAGTCTCAATTCTTAAACGGCCCGCAGACGATGCAATTTATTGTACAACGAGTTGTACAATCTTGGTTGGCCCAACCGTTTGAACTACAATTGCAACGTGGTCGAGTCGTATGAAAGTTTAACATGTTTAAAAATCTGTCTTACAACTCGGTTGGATATACAACAAGTTTGAACGTGTGTATCTAATTGTTGTTGATACGATTTCATTTCAAAAATTAACATTGTATAGTGAAATTGTCTGCTGAAATGAAGAACAATAAACAGTTTTGGATAGAGTTTATCTTAAAATCTGTTGGTTCTGTGGAGCGCAGTTCTTCAAGTAAATTCATGTGTGAATACATATGTCTCTGCAGCAACCATTTTTTACACCACACTTTTTTCTTCTCTTTCACATTATTATTGGTCTCATCCGAGAACAACGCGACAACTACAGCAGCTATTTCCTTTTTTGAAACGGTCGGTGCCATTGTGAACAATTGAAATATACAAGATCAGTTGTTCAACCGATCGCTTGAATTCTTTTCACGTCTGTGAGCAAAACTCTCTACGATCTGTCTGTACGATTTATAGTGCAACCTATTGTACGATCGGTTGTACAACGAATTACATCGTCTGTGGGCCCTTTTAGGGCCCACTGTCATTATTTTTCTCACTCTAAAATTGAGAAAACATTTATTTAGCAAGAGTCTGAATACAGGGTTCAATCCTGAGGCCACTTCTCTTTATGAACCACACTTTCGATTTAGTGAGTAAAATAGTTATCGTTGCTTGTTATGGTGATGGTATTCACCTATTGTATGAATTTTTGCAAAATAGCAGATTTACACTATTTAGCAGATATTGATTCTGGTCTTGTACGAACAAAATGGATAGAAAGTCGCGGAAAAATATTTTTAACTCCAACAATGTATACCTAAAACAAAGTCCTGTTGTTAAAACAATAGAAAAATGTTTATTTTTGGAGGGGACTCTCCAGTTTCAATGTGACACATCAATTATGAGAAAATTTGTGTATCGAGCTTGGCATCTTAGAATTCAGAAACAAATTAGGCTTGGTTGTTTCCCACCAAAATTATTTATTTACGTAAAATATTCATCGATTACCATTTAATTTGAGTAGTCTCCCAATTCACACACATTCTCATGAATGAAGTTGATTGATTATTATTTAGCAAGTTGATCGCGTTATTTCATCGAACCCTACCGACGTCATCTATACCAACCACCCCCTTTCCCACGTTATGTGTCATTTCCACCGTTTCCATTGACATGGAGATCACGTGAAGTGGGTTTCTATCACGAGCATAATATCTGCCTAAAAGAAAATCGATGCTGGATTGACAGAGGAGTGTTGGAAATGGAAAACACGGATTCACTCTCGAATTTAGGCTCAGCTCGTCGGTTTCGGTCGGTATACTACATGACTTCCAGTGAGTATCATGCAAGGCAAATCTATTTGTGCGAGCGTAACGTGGCTATGAGATCGTTAATTTTATATAAATTATAACTTACTAACATTCTACACGGTTTTATCACATATTTCAACTAATTTGCAACTAGTTTTGGCATGGATTTTAACCAGTGTGTGTTTTTTCATTCATTCCTTGAATATATGAGCGAAAATTCAACTGGTCCTGCAAAAAATTAATTTTCATGTATAATTCCTACACGAAATGAGCGGAGCAAACATCAAGAGTAAAATGTATGGTGTAAATTCATTCATTAGTAACTTCAAACTATCGAAATATATTCAAGGTCTACGATACGTAAATATGTATCAATTTGAATAAAACCTCGATTACGTACATATGGTCAGTGAATAGAGAAGTCAGTTTGTGAGTCGGTTGTTTTATTACAAGCAGAAGTTCAGATCAACTGTTTCGACTACCATTCATACTATCAACTGTATTGCTCTCACGAATAGTAACAGTATGGTAACTAACATACTAGATCAATATCAGATACCCAGTAACCTTCTGTCTTCGTCTTATAAAATCGATTTTTTTCTTCTTGATATCCCACCTTTCGACTTACAAGTGAGTTTAATTTTTTTCAGTACTGGTGAATCTGGTATGTAAATATGATATAAAATTCACCCTCGCTAAATGCAGAGTCGACCTCTTCGCATGTCAAAATGACGTAAATTCTACATATAATAGTTTTTAAAACAGAAATCCACGAATTGCTAGGAAAGGGAATATTCTGAAGAATAAAGACTTTCGGACAAGTAACGTCAATTCTATCTATGATTATTCTGAAACTACAGTTCCACTGGAGTCCAGGATAGCAAATTTCATTCTGAAGAATAACAGAAATCAGATTTCTTTCACGACTTTCATAAGCATATGGACCAAAAAGTACTAATGGTGAAGTGATTTTTTCCTATCTCGAATACTCCATGAGTATCCCAAACTCTAAGTTTTCAGAATTCTGAAGAATACTCTTCTCTGTATATATTCGAAGCATTCATCATATGAAAGTCATCCTACAGAGAAACCCGTTTTAAATTTTGGGATTTTTGTCATTTTTATGAGACTGAAACGCCAAACTATCAAATTTATTTTTTAAATCTTGGTGTGTAGTTATTAAAATACTAAACCAGTCATACTTCCTCCATAAACAAAAAAATCACTCTGAACTCTTTTGGTTGACTTACTTATCGACTTCGTTCTGACTGTCTAGACCAGCGCGACTATATATTCATTAAACAAGTGGTGGAAGTCCCTTCAACGTTCTCGGCGGCCTTTTTCGAATATTCGACATGTTTGCTTCTAGATCATCATATCTCGTTGATTCTTCAGCAAGCCAAGATCGAGTAGCAGAAAAGTAGTGGCGTAGGATATTCGTATGAATATACATATTTTGATCTACCTACGACATCGAGAAAATTTGTCGTCAAGGGGACGAAGTATCCCTTGTATGTATCATTTATTCGGGAGGTTGTGAGAAAGAGGCCGGCTAATAAACCAAAGAAGAATCTGTTAGTGGGAAGTAATAAAAATGGATCTATATCAGTGAAAGGTGTTCCAAAGAAAGTACTACTACATGTTTATCGAGTGGACGTAGGAACTACCTATGAAGATATGGTGAAGCTACTCAATGGACACTTTCCTGAAGTTGAATGTGAAGCTCTCAGTTCCAGAAATCCTGATATTTATTCGTCGTTTAAGGTTACCATAAACGATAATCATTTCAAAAGTGCTATGAATCCTGAAATCTGGCCTCAAGGCGCTTGTATTGGTAATTTTTTCACGAAACGCAGGATGATCAACAAAGAAAGGTAATATTTAATCCGAACATGTTTTTCCTGAATGTGAATTCATTGAACACGGATAAAATTAATTCGATTATCAGTGAAATAAATTATGCTAAGGATTTGAAATTCATTTGTTTAGTTGAAACAGGTCTAAAGACAGGCTCACTTGATTTTTGCCATATTGAAGGCTACCATTTAATTAGTTCTTTCTGTCGAATGAACAAACAACGTGGAGGTGTTGGTATTTGGACAAAATTAAATTTCCAATAAAAAAATATTGATGTATCGCAGTATTGTGTAGAACAACACTCTGAATTTTGTGCTGTAACGTTCAAAGAGGGTAACTCGCAATATATCATTTTGAATTGTTATCGATCTCCATGTGGCGATGAACGTATATTTTTTGAAAATTTGTCTACATTATTGGACCATCTCTATAAATCCAAAGTCAATATAATTGTTTGTGGAGATTTCAACTTTGACATGTATAAAAACTGCAATTTCTTTACATTAGCAACATTACTAGCAGGGTTCAATTTGAGTCCGATCATTACATGGCCAACACGTGTCACGAGCACTTCATGCACGGTAATTGACCAAATTTTTATAAATTTCGAAAATGAAGGAACATGTGGGGTATTTGATAATAATATATCAGATCATAGATCAATTTTCTTGGAACTTGATCTGTATCGAAAACAATCACAACCACAACCAACAAAATGTTTGAAAAGAAACTTTCGGATGAATAACATCATTCAATTTGAAAAGAATCTTGAGAATGAAGACTGGTCCAAAATTGATTCTGCTCGTAACTTCGATGAGGCTTTTGAAACTTTTTATAATACGCTCATGTATCATTTTGACGGGGCTTTCCCTACAGAAACTTTCATATATCGCGATACTGGTAAAAAATGGGTTGATAGCGAGGTCATTCATTCTAGTGGAGCTCTGAAAGATCTGTACATATTACAAAAAATTTATCCAAACTTGGGCACTGCTTACAAGGAATCGAAGCGGAAACATATTTCTCTGATCAAACAAAAGCGCAAATGTCATTATCAAAATCGCATTTCAAATGCTGAAAATAATATGAAGGCCTCCTGGGAAGTAGTGGCTGATTTGACAAACAAACATAAAGGAATAAATAATATTACGTTGAATTTGAATGGCTATTTGGAAGTTGATCCTAATAAAGTTGCTGAGGAATTTAATAACTCTTTCATAGATGCACCCAAACAAATCATGGAAAATATATGTAATGATGAGTTTACTATGCCCAAGAATAATTTCAATTGCTATAGTCTGTTTCTGAAACCTTTTTCTCTATTGAATTCACGATTGAAAAACAAAAAATCTGCGGGATTGGATGAAGTTCCAGGATTTGTATTGTTGAGAGTATTGAGGGTGATTATTGAGCCATTGACAATTTTATTTAATATGTCTTTAAAATCTGGAGCATTTCCCCAAAGCATCAAAACTGGAAAGGTTGTACCTCTCTTCAAGAAGAATGATCGTACTCTATCAGAGAATTATCGCCCGGTAACTGTACCATATAGTCTCGCAAAAGATTTTGAATATGCATTCTTGGATAGACTTTCATCATTCTTGGAAAAACACGAAGTCATAAGCAACAGTCAGCACGGTTTCCGTCATAAAATGTCTACATCTACGGCAATGTATTCGTTCCATAAACGCATTGCCCAGTTTATCGATAAGGATGAATGCCCTGTAGCAATATTTTGCGACTTGAGCAGAGCTTTCGATTGTGTGAACCATCAGAAGCTGCTAGATATATTGGAGAGTTTAGGCATAAGAGGTATACCATTAAACTGGATTTCATCTTTTTCAAAAGACAGGAAACAAATTGTCACGATGCAGTTCAAAAACGAAAGCCAAATCAAAACCATACGTTCGAGTAGTAGGGAAGTCGAAATGGGTGTTCCCCAAGGCTCCATCTTGGGCCCAATTTTATTCATTTTGTATGTAAATCACCTAGATGCTATAATTGGTACCGCAGATTATACTGCGTATGCAGATGACTTTTCATTGGTTTTGTCCTCCACAGATAGTGAACACCTAATATCGAAATGTATTGAAACACAATACAGTATCATCTTTTTTCAATAGCAGAAACTTATTTTTCAATATTAAAAAAACACAGATGTTAAGAATTCACTCCCGTCAAAAAACTATTAATGACTTTGGAGTTAAAATCAAAGGAAACACTATGTGCAATACACATGATGTGGTTAGGTTTTTGGGGGTGACTCTATATGAAAACCTCTCCTGGAAATCTCATTGCCAACAATTATGTTCCAAACTAAATTCTTTAAGATATCTATTCATCAATTTACGAACTGTACTAGAAGTGAAACAGATATGGAATGTTTACTACGCTGAAGTTGAATCAAGACTCAGATATGGCATTTGCCTGTGGGGCAATGCACCAGGTACGAAAGATATCTTTATTGTACAAAAACGAATCTTGAGATGTATCGCAAGAATCTCTGACAGAGAATCGTGTAGAACATTTTTCAAAACATTTTGTATCTTGACACTTCCATGCCTCTTCATTTTCGAAACCTGTGTCCATGTTTTCAAAAATAAGGGAACTTTTATACGAAATTCTGATATTCATGGTTATGAAACAAGGAACAAGCACCATTTTCATGTTAATTTAGCTCGAAAAAAAAAAATTCATGTGCTCCTGATCATATTGGACTCAAAATATTCAACAATCTTCCGGAAGAACTGGAGGGTATTAACATATTTTCTTCATTCAAATATGAGTTGAAGAATTTTTTATTGAAAGAATGTTTTTATAGTATAGGTGATTTTATACAAAACTAGACTTGGTGATAATTAGACTTTGTGATAATTATGTTTGACGAAAGTGTTTCTTTTTTGATATTTTTATTAGTCTATTGTTGGTTTCTATTTATACTATGCATGTCTTTTTATATATATATACATTCTTGTTTTTAAGTGTAATTTTTTATTTAGATATACTAATGTAATTTTTTATTTAGATATACTAATGTAATTGTACTTACTAAATGACAATTCCAATACATGTAAACTATGTGGAAAAAATGGAAATAAATATTGATTGATTGATTGATTGATTGATTCAGTATGGTGAATCCTCAGAAGTTGAAAAAAAAAATTGAATTTCAATATTCTCGGTATCTAAGTAAACCTGTTTTCTGAAGTAATCTACAGTAGGTATTACATACCAAAATAGCATCGTCTTCAAATCATTGGAACAGTATTTATTGAATTTTGGATATGGATCATTATAATTCAAAATTTGGGGTGGGACGTAATTTGCAACTTCCAGGAATTCCACCCTCATATACATAGAAACATGTCCGAATTCGAACAGATTTGCAATGCACTCACGCATAGAACAGTTATATTATAGTAGGTTGAGATAAGATGCACTATAAATTTGTGTCTAATTCCAGCATAACAAATTTTCCTTTCCATATGATAAACTTCACGGGATAAATCGATTCATTTATACTCCTTCATCTTCCACTATCATGTCAGAAATTTTACTAGATTTATTTTCATCGAGTTTGTCTATGTCAGTGGAGAAATTATCACCAAAATAAAACAGAGTCGCAATTTTTATTGTGCGAGGGAGGATTCATTCTTATATACACGTTATACTGAAATGTCAAAGTGAGAAGACAGATTAACGGATCATTTTGTTTCCTAGCAAACTTTGGATCTGGTGGAAAACTGCATAGACACGCTAACTCGCTTCCATTTCCTTGACTCCGTGACGGTTCTATCTTCTGAGGAAACTTCCTCGGTCGCAATTGTTTTCGGAAATTGGATGGAGGTTGAAAAATGCGTCAGCATTCGTTGTGGAAAACCTTGGCATTAGGTGGAGAAGTTTCCCGGATTGGGAGCATTTTCTATTCATATCTTTCCGGGATGCACTAGTCATGAATCAAAGAGATGAGTGTTGGAGAATAAAGATCTGTTTCTTTACAGGAGCAATATTTTTGCACGGGAAAAATTTCGTAGAAATAACCTATTGAATCAGTTTCAGTACCAGAACTTGACAATATCTTTCGGATGTTGAATAAATACTGCATTGAGTTTTTATATTTATTCCATATGTTAAATATATTCCATTGCGAATTTATAGAAGTGGAACACATTCTTCTGATATTATTTCATGAAAACTATTCGCATTTTGGCTTTAAACAACCAAAAAGTATAAGTCAGAAATATTTCTGGAATGAATAAACGTCAGTTGAAATATAAATTCGGAATGATGATACCCCCAAGTCGTCGAATCCCAATTTATTGTTGATATCACCTCCTACTGATATCAACAAATACTAATGAAATAAGTTCACTGAAAATGAATGGAACGAAGAATACACAATTCTACCCAACCCTGCAATTCCCTACAATTGCAACCACTTTGTAATTCAGCGCTTCCGCATTTTCCGGAAATTAATAATGAATCAGGTACTCTTTGAGCTGTCACATTTCCGCATAAGTGAAATGCGCCCATTCGAGCCCGCCTGCCGGCATAATGTCGTCATCGGGGTGTAGAAATGTCGGCATATCCCGGAATTAGATGTATCCCTGAGGAGAGCTGCAAATGTCACCACTCACTGCCTGCCTGCCTTCCTTACCTACATACAATAATGCGACCCCTCGGGAACGGGGTGACCTTGCCGCTCCATCCCTCAACCCCGAGTCGGACCGCGAGATAGGGCGCGAGTTCACCTTTACGTTTAATATTTTACGACGGGATATTGTGCCGCTCGGGTGGGATACGTGAAGGGGCGGCCGAATTGAATGAGGGAGGGACGAGATCGCCATCTAGCGGTAAAATTGATCTGAATCCGGATGATCGCCAAAGTGGATTGGTAACACGTCTGGTGTTTGAGTTTACTCAGGTACGACATTTTCACACATCTGTTCACGATCAATTTTACAAAATAAAAAAAACTACTTCTATAATTTAGTACTTTTTCGTTGCTTATTTGTTCTCCAACCAGAATTCGTATTGGCTCTAGTCGTTAGAGAAAAAACAGACTGCAAAAAAACCCTTTTTATTAATGGCAAAAATAACAAAAATTCTCATAGAGAAACAAAAAGCACTCAATAGTTTATATATATACATATATATATATATATATATATATATATATATATATATATATATATATATATTGTTATGTTATGTTATGCCAGTTAAAGGTTTAAAAGGAAAAAACCCCAAAAAAAGAATAATTACTAAATAGTATTAGTTCCAAGAGATTTTTTTTTGAATAATTTTAATTTATTTATTTATAACCTTTGTATAATATGGATAGATAAAAGTGTCAAAATAATATAACACAATCAATTTCATACACTGTCATAATGATCATAAACCATAATTGGAAAAAAGCCAACAAAAAGTCTAAATTTACAAAATTTGCATGAATAAAAGGTGATCAACACATTTGTAAATTTGAAACATACAGTATATGAAATTGGAGATAACTAAAAGTAACCAATGGTAGAACAGCAAACGTCATCATGATAATAGCCAATCAGAGAATAGATGGTCATAGGTAAAAATTGAAAATTGTGAGGGAATAGCAATTGGTTGATATCATAAACAATTATTATTAGAATTTGTAAATAGTAATAAGTATGGTAAAATAGTTGGATATATAAATTGAGTAAGATAAACCTAAACAGTGAAATGTGACAATTTAGTGCGCGAATTCAAAAATTCAAATGGAAAAACAGGAAGGGAAACTTGTATCGAGGCAACAACAAACAAAGCCAACGAGGAGATTGAAAATAAAATTAGAAGGGAATGGACGCAACATTTTGATAGAACAAAAATTCATCGAATTCCAACATTTGAAGAGCAAAACTAGTATTACCTGGATTATATATATCATTTCCACGTCTCCAAAGCTGATTTCCGCATCTGGATGGTTCCTGAGTTATGGTATTGGAGTTCCTGATAGCGCTTGTAGTGACAAGGTATCCAGTTTCAGGGCATATCTTGAAACACCGACATCTCCAACAGGTATAAAAACTTTAATAGTGCATTTTCCGGTCCTGAACTATTTCACCAATAACGAATTTCACATTCGAAGAACTTCATGTCACTCTATTTTGAACAATAACAGAAAACTTCAATAACACGGAAAAAGTGAGGTTCTGTTTATCTATCCATGATTTCAATTTTATGATTATCCGTGAATATTTGTATATTCCCACTAGTATAAGTTATTTCTCGTAGGCCAGGTATTTTAAGTCTTCCTGAATAAAGGAGATAATTGCTTTTTGATATTTTGTTGTTTGTTCTTTCACAATGATCAACAAACATACCTACGACCATTGAATAACTTGAGTTTGACATATCAAGTAAGGGCTAAATTGCTTTGAATCGACTATCTGAGATGAGGGCGTACCAACTGTGCTAGCTGTGGTGGCTATATTATATCAATTTGGTTCATAAAGAATAACAAAAACTATTAGCTTCATTCACTATATAAAAACAATATTATATTTATATAATTCATCATACCATAACAATATATATATATATATATATATATATATATATATATATTCTGTCACTTCAACGTTAACCAAGTACATTTTCGTTTTTGGAACGAAGTTCCTTCAGGTGTTGATTGGCAGAAAATGTTACGTAAGAAAAGAGCGTTATGCCCCTTCCATGCGACTTTCTCTCTTTCTGTCTCTTTCTATTATATACGAGTATGTGTGACAACTACACTTGGTCCTGTCAGAATCAAATGTTGTCAACGCATACAATTCCTATATAGGGAAATATGAAATGCAGAATTGATGGAATGAGGCATTTTGAACTCACTACATACAGTGATTTGATATTTGAATTCAAATATACCTTTTTTCTACGACCGTGCGATTTTACCTACTTTCCCGCACGCTTTTCAGTTTTGAAAGTGTCACTTTCCCGCACTAGTGCGGGAAAAATCACTCTCCCGCACTAGTATACATTTTATTGATTTCACCTGTATTTATTACTATTCTTACTAATTTAGGTATTAATATTTAATCTAACCTAGACTTTTTTCTTGTTCCTCTATTTTATTAAGTTGGAAGATTTGTTGTGTCAATCACTGTCATTGTCATTAAGGCGTCACAGTTGTCGTCAAAGTGACAGATGGTAAGATGCCGGCAGAGATCGCTACCTATTAACGCCTACCCAACACATAACGTTACACAGGTCACAGTTTCAGACATTCTTCGGCAACATTTCTAGCAAATTCGGGTGGAGGGATAACCAACATGAAACGTATTGGAGGCTGTAAGTCAACTGCTTTTGCTGTGGGTTACCATCTCAAATAAAATTATTTCATGTACTAACAACTTGCAACCGATGCCGTCTTCTTTATGCTCTTTGCAATCTACGAGTGTTACTCTCAGTTACCACCAACTGACTCCGCTGGACAGGCTATTCTCTCATTTTCATAATGCAACAAAGTGTGTTTTTAACATTAGTATTCATTATAATTAGTGGATTTCCATTTAAAGTGTTGTATGTTTGAAATAAAATATATCTTCTTAATATGCTTTTAAAATTTGTATGCGGTCGTAGAAAAAAAAATGTTCCCAACTCATGCGTTAAGAGTCTTTCCCGCACTTGACTTCAACGGCAGTCGTGAGCGGGAAAGTATCACTTTCCGCACTTGTTAGGAAAATAACTATTTCAGCATCTTAAAAATCCTTAGTTTTTCTGTAGTTCAAAGTGCCGTATAAACCCCAAAGTGCTGAAAAAGTTAATTATAAATTCCTTCGTTAACTTAAAAACAATAAACAGTGTGCTGAAAGTGATCTGAATGCATAAAAAGAGTAAAAATAGTGTTTCTAAAGGTCTTTATACACGATAGCCCATCAGATGGGCCATTGGAGGGCGTAGTGGCGTCGGATGGCTTATGGCGCCATGGGATGGTCTAGAAATGACCTAAATGTCGGTTTTTGTCCGCAAGATGCTGGGCCAGTGATGGCGTTACGCGTCCACACGTGGCCCATCGCCCAGTTTGAACGTGGTCGAGAGTAGACGTTTTTGTTTTGAATTTGAAGTGTAACCAATAATGGCTGTTACTTGGACCAATGACGAAGCAATGAAGTTCATCGAATTTATTCGAACCAAAGATATAATATGGAATCTACAACTGGCCATCTGATGGTCCATCATGGAAACTGAATGGCGCCAACGTGTAGATTTACAACCATCGCTAGGCCATCGCTTGGTGATCTGATGGGCCATCGTGTATAAAGACCTCAACACGATATTTGGCCATTGGAAAACTGAGACCCTTAATAACCGCCGAATACGAGAATTTTGACCGTATTGGTTCGCTAGAGTGAAAAAGTGAGGTAAGGATTTCAAAACGAAAGTGAAAACAATTCTGCTTATGAAAAGTGAAAGGGCACAAACAGCCACAGCTGAATTGCTGGAAAAGTTCAATAATTGACCCCCCAATGGAAGAATCCAGCGATGGATGGATCGCAACAAATGCGTGGATGAATTGAAAACAAAAAGCCACAATGAATCACCCAGTGACAAAAACCGTGAAAAGGACATCATTTCACCAAACCACCGAAACTGATAAAAAACAGTGTGTTGGAAAAACTCACATCGGAAAACAGCTAAATCGCCAGCTGTTCGGTACTAGAAGCCGAGGAACTCCGAAAAAGATGCGATATAGTGTATCATTTTCCCCCAAGTAAAGCCGAAAAACTAAAAAAACTCAATGATAACATTTCTAAACATAGTGAAAGTGCAAAGAAGAGTAATATTAAACCTAATAAAGACACTGGAGAGCCAGGCACCGGGTCCGAGGCCGAAAAGACCGCCTGAGCCGAGGTCAGCGCAAAGTATGAAAAAACTGAGAAAAGTTCAGAAACACTAAGTGAAACGGAAAAAGAATTGAAAGTATTGAATGTAACCCATCAAAATGTGGGAATGGAAAGGGGGGTGAGAGAAAAAAACGCTAAAAACCCTCTGTCACCACACTTTCCGAACAACTTTGACGAAAGTGGAGAAAAATCCAAACATTTTCAAACTTAGAAAATAATGAAGAAAAAATTGGGAGTCCAACTCCTCAAAATATGGGAAGTGATATGTAAAAGGAGTAAAGGAACTTTTTTCCCGACAGGGTTCCCCGACCGCACGCGTTTTTCTGAGAAACCAAAATATTGATGGGGAAACACGTTAGCAACAAAAAATCACATAATACCGTATGCGAATTTAAATATTGCCATGAAATAACGGCGATGTGCCAATAAACTAGCTAAAAATCTGTGTCAAAAAAATTCTGATGAAGGAGCAATTTTGTAACAAAAAAGGCACTAAAGAATGGTGTATATTCCAGCAGTTTTTTCTTTGAGGCTAGGAGCAACAAAAATTCAGATGGGCACAAATGAGCAGCAAATAATAGTAATGGTGATAATGGTAGCAATTTCTCTTTATTTTGTTCAATTGGTCGTGCTAGCTCGACATACGTACGTCGTTTCCACGTGTTTCGAACTGAATTGAAAATATATATATATATATATATATATAAATATATATATATATATATATATATAAATATATATATACTAGCGGACCCGACGACGTTGTCCTGTCCAAATTTCTATGTTCCCTAAAATGTTTTTCCCGAAAATTTTCCCGTTATCCCATTTTCCTGTTACCCCTTTTTGTCTTCACCCTGTTATCCCGTTTTCCCGTTATTCCCTCATCCTGTCATCCCGTTTTTCCGTTATTCCCGTTATCCCGTTTTCCTGTTATCCAATTTTTTCTTTATCCCGTTATCCCGTTATCCCGTTTTCCCCCTTATCCCCTCATCCTGTCATCCCGTTTTCCTATTTTTTCGTTATTCCCATTATCCCGTTTTCCTGTTATCCTGTTCTTTATTTATCCCGTTATTCCGTTTTCCCTTTATTCCCTCATCCTGTCATCCCGTTTTTTCGTTATCCCGGTATTCCCGTTATGCCGTTATCCCATTTTCCTTAAAAAAAATCAAAAATAGGGGTTGATCGTAGAAGGGTGAATCAAGTGTAATATGAATTCTTTTATTCTAAGTCGTGACAAAATAAAAATAAAAATCTTGCCAAAACAATAGGGGTTGATCGTAAAAGGGTGAAAATTTAGGGTTGTATGTATTTTTGAATGTTGTATCATAAAAAAATGAAAATTTTGTCTACAAAAAAAAATAAGGGGCGGACCACCCTTAACATTTAGGGGGATGATTTGTAAATGTAAACCATCCAGGGCGCCACCCAAACGCATACACAAAAATTCATTCAAGTCGGTCCAGCCGTTAAGGAGGAGTGCAGTGACAACACACGTACAGTAATATATATATATATACATATATATATGTATATATATATATATATATATATATATATATATATATATATATATATGAGATGTTAGAGGAAAGGTTAACGGGTCTTGATGGCCATTGATGAGTATTTTCGATCTTTTCTATTCATTCTAACACTAACATTAAATTATGGGAAAAAATGATTCACAAATATGCGGCAGTTCCTATGTCCTCAAATAGCTCAGTTGGTAGAGCGTCTGACCAGAGACGAGCAGGTCGTGGGTTCGACTCTCGCTTGAGGATGTTTTTTTTCTTTAATTTGATAATTTGTCCAATATGTCACAATTTCCTTTTTCATGTATTTCTCTCCGACGCAATTTTCCATTTTCGTATTATATATTTGGCAAAATCTCATCAGTGGTTGGAGATCAACTTCCTGAACTTTTAGTGAAACGTCCGTGATGTTAGAGTGAAAGGTTAACAGGTCTTGATGGACATTGATAAGTACTTCCGATCTTTTCTATTTATTCTAACACTAACATCAAATTATGGGAAAACATGATTCACAAATATGCGGCGGTTCCTATGTCCTCAAATAGCTCAGTTGGTAGAGCGTCTGACTAGAGATGAGAAGGTCGTGGGTTCGACTTCCGCTTGAGGATATTTTTTATCTTTAATTTAATAATTAATTTAATTATTAATTAATCCAATATGCCACCATTTTTTTTTTCATGTATTTCTCTCGGGACACAATTTTCCATTTTCGTATTATATATATATATATATATATATATATAAATCTTGAGGGACTGATGGGCATAGGTGTCTGAAATTTATAAATGTAGTACTATTCTTACTCGGCTAATAAGATACTGAAATACTATTGTACTTACTCACTATTTCAGATTACTAACTATTTTAGACATGTTTAATCCCATACAATTTAATTTTCATCTTATTTGAGTAACATATATATTTTTTATTTTTAATCGTATGTCTACCATTATTATTAATAAATTGCAAATTATTTTATGTTCGCTATACATATTTTGAAAACAGATTATTTATATTTATAAATTTCACATATTATCTAATGACATTGTGTTTATCAACAAGTGATATATCTTAAGCAACAATAAACATATTCTCTCTCTCTCTCTCTCTCTCTCTCTACTTTTATCGTTGTGAAAAACATTACAGTTGCTTAACGTGAGTTCATCAAACAATTGTTATCCATATTTTGAATACAATAAGCAGAAATAATAAATATTATAGAAACATATTGATGATGTTCGTGATGAGTGGTGAGAAATATAATTATCTGTGGTCAATTAAATAAAACTAGGTAGTATATGAAATCAAATTCTTTACATGCATTCATTCATTCAAGACAAAAGAGCGTAGTCTGATCAAATTCAGAACGTACCTGGAATACAAGTTTACCGTCCTCAAGGCCGATATATCTCAATGTTTGTAGGAACAATTCGGTTTTTGTTAAACAACGAGTATTAGCAGGTTTAACTATTGTTAGGATAGGACACTCAAACATCAGATGTTCGTGGGAGGTTGGAACTGCAAATGACGCAGACTTTATCGAAATCGAAGATGGAGAGAGGACCATCATGTAGGATTTGTTTTGTGTTTTCCAGTTAGGTTTATTCGTGCGATTATTCTAATTGTATGAATGGGGACTTTGTATGAAAGATATTTTTGTGAGCTAGAATTGCTTTTAATGTGTTGAAATGAGGGAATCTTTCTACTTTCATCTTTATATATCAGTTTCTGTAAAAATGGATCCAGTACAAATATTTTTTGGCTCCATAAATTATCATATGTGACATTGTTCCAGCGATCTTCGGAGATGATATTGATGAAAAATTGTTGTATTTGTTGAGCCCAGTTGAATTTGGGATTGTCACAACTAAGCCCAGCAATTTGGACGAAACATATTTTTGGGAATATTCTATCCTTCTTTTTCAGAATTTTCATAGACATAGTATACCAATTCGACTCTCCCCATTTCCAAAGGAACTGAATGATCAGGAGGGTCTTCTCAAACATTATGCATATATTATTTTCTTCACTATAACGAACATATATTTGTTGGAGTATTTGATTATTTTTTTCCAATCTATGAAGCCATGCCCGGAAGTAGGCATATCCATCCAGTAAAAATAAATCAATGATTTGAACTGTCATTACTGACGGAGTGTGCAAAATTATTCAAAAAATTGAATACATGTATCTTGACAGAATTCAGTTGTGAAGCTTTTGATTTTCGTTATTAATCTTGGCTAAAAATGGAATAATTTTCAACCACTCGCATCAGAAAAACAATTTTTCGGGATAAAATTGATGTAAATAATGATAGTAGTGAAACAACTATATGAAGATATTTGGCGGTGGTTCAGTCTATTATTTTTCTGAAATTTAATTCTTCTGTTACTGAGGTAGAATTATAATTTCTGACAATAATTCAGCGTACCGAATGAAATTTAAATAAAAAAGTTTTTTTCAATTTGCCATGGAAAGCTGAATCATTCAAGTAAATTTCGGTATAATTATCTTACCCCGTTTCCAGAGATTTCAGGATACTGAATGAATCTGAAAATGTGAGTTTTCTTTATTTTCCTGACATCAGTCGAAAGTTTGCTATTTGATACAAGTTTTTTCGATCATAATCCTTTCACTAAAACTAATTCGTTCAGGATTCAGTGTACCCAAAGACAAAAATTATTCAATATTCTCCTGTAGAACTAAATCCGTTGCGATCCTTTGAGGTATGATCAATTCCAAGTTTCCCCGAATCAACGACCTGAATTCAAGTCCCAAAACTCTAATTTATCACGAACGTCATGTTCTTCCAGAATATACACTCTCGCACAAATGCCGCCCTAAAAGCACGAACACACTATTTTTTATACGTTTCACCACCCATTCTGCGAACTATATTTTTTGTGAAACGCATCTCGACCCCTCTGGCGCCGTCATGATAGTATCTGTCGCTGCATTCCTATTCTCGATAACTTTCTGCCTGCCTATATGATCTGGTCGACAAAGTCAAAAATAAGGAAATAATAACAAAAATAACTGAATGAAACTTTCCCATCACGTTTTGGAAAAAATCGCAATGAATAATATAAAGGAAGAATAATATGAAAATACAGAAAGCATAAAATTGTTATATCATCTGAATTTATGGTGATAGTTTTGCTGTTGAACCATATTGAAAATATTCTTCGACTATGTTATTGTTACCGAAATCACGGAAATAAGCAGAGTCCTTCCCTGTGCTGTTTACAACCGTCGACCCGCATTCGTCGGCCGGGCCGTTGAGAGTTCCGATGACGTCATCGAAACATAGAGAAGGAGCGCGAAGGTTCCGGAAATTACCCCGATAATTCTAGACTTATGCTTTGAATATATAAATCGTGCCAATCACGGACGCGGCAGTTAGTATTGTGAATATTGTCCTGCATATAAACAAAGTAGTTCAAGGTGAAGTACATTTAAGTTGTAAACAAGTACCTATAGGATTTTCAGAGTGTATTATCGTGTTGTGTTTCAAAGTGAAATAAAAGGACAATAATTAGTTGTTCAGGAGTTTCATTCAAGTCGGCCCAGTTTCGTAACATCTTTCAGTTGGGACCAAATACTGTTGTCATTAGCGAAACTGACTATCATTCATGTAAATGTTGAATGAGAGCGGACCAAGTTCTGTTCCTTGAGGAACATTCAAACCATAGTGGTGGCCCAACTTTTTGTCACCAATATTCAGCCTTTACTAAGGTAAATGTCTCAATTATCGAAACAATAGCGTGTTCGTGAGAATGACGAATACTTTTCGAACTCGAAGGGAATTTTTATGTGGTTGCAATATTAAGTTTCTGTATCTTTGTAGCTTCAATTTCAATAAACAGGCAGAAAAACTACTCATGAAACAGTAAAATAATTTAAATTAAATAAATGAAAACACAAAGCATGTCCCAATTTGCGACACCTGAAAAATGTGAATAACCAATTGCCGACATGTCTGAGGACCAATTTTCGACACTGAGAAATCGACAACGGGCATCATTGCTAGTTCATATTTATATATATTGTGAATGAAACAATATAAAAAAGTTATATTCATATCTATAATTAATAGAAAAGTAAAAAAATATTCACCAAAATCAAAAAACCAACTAAAATAAACATTCTTGAATAAAGTTGAAAAAATAAAATAAAACAAAATATTTTGGTACAAAATCAATTTCGAAGAACTAAGGTAAATGTCCCAATTATCGACAGTGAATTGTCGAGAGTTTCGAATTATTTTTTATTTAACAAGATGAAAAGGACTCTTATAAAAAATGTCATTCCACAAGTTTCTACTTTATAGTTTCCTGAACAAATCTGAATTTACCACCAATTTCTCCTAAGCATCCTCACCACAACAACAGCTGTCAATCAGTGGAGTGTATGTCGTCATCGAGTGAACATTGTTTTTCTTGCTGATCTGGTAAGTGCCCAGCCTTTCCTTATGTTTCCTTAAACCCACAAAATTGTAGTAAAGTTCAAAATGTTGAACACGAACATACTTCTATGTGGTTGACTGTCTTCAGTTCTGAGGAAAAATTATCAATCGTATCATATTTTATGAGAAATTAGGGTGTCGATAATTGGTACATCTGAAATAGGTTGTGTTGTAGATATCGACATAAGTGTCGATGAAAGGGGTACGCAAGATGATTTTTGATTTGCTATCAGAAACTCAAATTCAATATTTATCCAAATAATTGTTTTGTTGTCATATTCAATAGACCCATTATTTTATGTGTACCAATTTATCAACATACTGTTCCTCGTCAAATTATCAAATAGGAGTACGAAAATCTTCTTGTCGATACTACGAATCTATATCGATAAATGATGTTACCTTCTGTGCATGACTAAGACTCAATACATAAGTTTTAATTACCAATTTTATGGAAAACTAGTTATCATTATTTCAGTTCAGTTATGATAATCAGCTCAAAAAATATTCCTAAACATCAATCGACATTCGATTATTATTCAGTTTGATGATTTTATTATGTAACGGTAATTGGTTATATTTAATTTTCAGTCACCTCCACATTTCAAAAATGTTCAGAAGGCTGTTCCAGAACCTGAAATGGAGAAAATAGTTCCTCGAAATTGATTTTTTACCAAAGATTTTTTTTATTTTTTTTCAACTTTATTCAAGAATTTTTATTCTAGTACGTTTTTTGATTTGTTGTGAATATTTTTATACTTTTCCATTCATTATAGATATGAATATAACTTTTTATGTTTTATTAACAATAGATATAAATATAAACATAGCAATGATGTCCGTTTTCGATTTCTCAGTGTCGAGAATTGGTCCTCATACATGTCGGCGATTGTTATTCACATTTTTCAGTTGTCGAAAATTGGGACATATGTTTTGTGTTTTCATTCATTTAATTAAAATTATTTTACTACTTTATGATTAGTTTTTTGCCTGTTTATTGAAATTGAAGCTACAAAGATTCAGAAACTGAATATTGCAACCACATAAAAATTCCCTTTGAGTTCGAAAATTATTCGTCATTCTCACGAACACGCTTTGGTGTCGATAATTGGGACATTTACCTTATTTTCTCCATTTCATGTACTGGAACAGACTTCTGGATATTTTTGGAATGTGGAGGTGACTGAAAATTAAATATAACCAATTACCATCACATCAATATTCCCTCAATCGACATTCGTGAAAGAATGGATAATAAAATCATCAAACTGGATCATAATCGAATGTCGATTGATGTGGAGGGAATTTTTTGAGCTGCTTATCATAACTGAACTGAATTAATGATATCTAGTTTTCCATAAAATTGGCCTTATGTATTGAGTCTTAGTCACCGATAGAAGGTTACACCATTTATCGACATAGATTTTTAAGAAGTAACGACAAGAAGATTTTCGTACTCCTATTTGTTATTTTGCCGAAAAACAGTATGTCGATAATTGGTACACAGAAAATTGTGGGTCTATTGAATATAACAACAAAACAATTGTTTGGAGAAACATTAAATTTGAGTTATCGATACCCTAATTTCTCATAAAATATGATATGAATAATAAGTTTTCCCATAGAACTGAAGACAGTCAACCATATAGAAGTATGTTTGTGTTCAACATAATATACTTTAGTGAAATTTTGTGGGTTTAAGGAAACATAGGTAAAGGGAGGGCACTTACCAGATCACCAAGAAAAACAGTGTTCACTCGATGACGACTGACACTCGACTGATTAACACCTGTTGTTGTGGTGGGGATGCTTAGGAAACATTGGTGGTTAATTCAGATATGTTCAGGAAACTATAAACTAGAAACTTGTCGAATGAACATTTCCATTAGAGTCCTCCTTCCTCATCTTGTTAAATAAAAAATTATTCTAAATTCTTGATAATTGGGACACTGTCGATAATAGGGACATTTACCAAATAACTTTTCGTTAGGCCAGAGGAAATACCCGATCTTTACTCGAATGGTCAGTAGATTTTCATGGCATACCGTATCGAAGGCTTTGCCTAACCAAATTAAAATGCATAACGAGGTTTTACTTTCATCCAAAATTAATTCATCTGAGATATAAATTATTGCGTTTTCTGCTGAATTAGCCTGCCTCAAACATAACTGCATGTCCGAACTTATGATTCTCGAAGTAACAATTTTTTTGAGTGGTGCTCACAAGTGAAATAGAAAGGTAATACTCAACTTTTTTTCACTGTCAGATGTGTGGATTGGCTTTATTACAGCGTTTTCAAATGCCGAAGGTAGTTATCCTGATGGCCTTAGTGGCATGTGAGCGAAAGTACATACAAATAGTTTTGCTTGGTATCATTTAAATATGGAAAACTTTGAGCCTAATGTTCCATTCTCAGCAAATTTGAATAAGGGTAACCAGTTCATTACAATATTGCAATTAACTGTTTATGACTGTTCCCTAGCATAAAATTATCCATCATTATGTTTTCATAGAAAAAAAGACACTGAAAATATCAATAGTCTTGAAATAACACTGGGAAAATTATCAAATGAAAAATATTGTCAAAAAAAGTGTTGAATAGAACAATTTGAAATGGACATCGTAGTTATAAACCCTTTCAATCCTTTATAATATTCTTAACCCAACAAAAATCGAAATTTTTGGTCAATATATGTTCCTTCCTATTTTCAAAAGGATCTCAAAAAGTCTATTCGATAAAACTGAAAATTCATACTGAATTCCTATCGAAAAACACCCACCAGAAAGAAAATCAACCCGTCGCTGATTCATACAATTTTTTTCCTTGTTGACTGGTCTCATGTGCCATGCCACTACCTTGAAGATGATCCTGACGAAAACGCCGACACGAAGGCGCCATTACATTGACTCGTGCTTTCGTTTCCGGGTATTTTCTCACTTGTTTTTCATTCTCCGATATGGGTTACGAGTCGAATTCGGCAAATAAAATTACCCCGAAACGGCTCCTAAAAGCTGAACGATGTTATTTTCGATACGACAATGAAGAGTTACTTAACAGTTGGAGTTTGTGAAATATTTAGTTATGGAGGTGGAATAAATATGAATGGAAAACTCTTGAGAACTAGCTCCATTTTAAATTTATTGGAAAGAAAATATGTTGGTTGAGGTTTTTTGTTTCAATGATTATTAGTTAACATAGACTTTGAAGCATAATACGTAACTAAACACAATATTAAAAAAACGAGTGTGCTTTAGACCACACGACTGAAGTAAAACTTCTTCAGCTCCATTTATATGTATATATATATATATATGTTTATATATGTATATATGTATAATATATATATAGATATATGCATATATTAATTTTCTAATAACCTATAATTTCCTCATTTTAGTTTGGTAAATTTAGTAAATTATTATCAGAGTCATGAATGATTATAAAAATAAAATGAAAATTAACTTACCTAACTCCAATAATTTGTCTCGGTTTTTGTTCATGATCTATAGTGGGATTTTCATCATCAACTTCCATTTGATTATTGTCATGTTCAATTACGATGTCACCAATTATCCGTAATGGTGAACCTCTACAATTAATAAGTATTTTATTATTTATTCAGCATTCATTCAGCAGTCAATCAGAAATGGATCTGTTCGTAGACAGCTTTGTAATACACAACAACGTGCTTGCGGGAATCTTGAAAACACTCCTGTCCTTGTCAACAGTGTTTACGTATCATTCTGAATCACTGGGTCACAATGATGGCCGATAGTATTTTGAAAACAATTACAATACTGTGTCTTTTGTGTTCTAACAACTGATTTTTTATAATTGTGATCCGATAAATGCCTCAAAGATGTGTTTATTTCACCTACTATTTAGTTCTGACCTTATCTACCAGTTTGGAATATCTATCTCAGGCAGACTGCAATGAAAATGGTCTCTTTGTGTACATTAACCACACAATCAGTTCAACATTCTACATTATTGAAATGTCGAGAAAAATGTTTATTGCATTCGGCAATTACCAAGGTTTAAAAGTTTTTCTCTGAGCGGGTCACCTTGAATTATACAGGCGGCGCTACTCAAAATTTTGTCGAATTTTACAAATGATGCTGTATGTTATCCTATTTTCAAAATTTGCTGAAGTAAATGATAGAAACGCGAGCCGAAATACGGAAGAGTAACAAGGAGAAAAACAGAGAGAGACAAGAAAAGGAGAGAGAATCAAACGCGCCCCAATGTCGAGAGTAGAATGCCGCGTATTAGTAGAGGGAGAAAATAGACAAGGAAAAAGGAACGCTGCATATGACGCTACGACGCCAGCAACTAGTATGAGATACGCACTCACCTTTGTCGAGACCGTTCGCCTCGCCCGATCACACTTTTCGTAACGCTCTCGTCACGCATTCACTAGCTTACTCCCCAAGTCAAGCGTGCGTAAATAAGTTTTATTTCAAAAATATTAAAACATCTATGATATGTATGAGTTGTCACTTGAAAAATATTCTTTTTATATTTTTGCTTCTGCATTGTACGAATGTTGTTGAAGGCGTGTGATTTCGTTGTTATCGGGAATGGTATCTCTTTCTTATGTTTTCCCCCTTAATGAATTTAGAAGATTAAGTTATATTTTAGGGCAGCACGTTTTGTGGCAGCACGTTAAGTTCAGTTTTCATTATTACTAGTAAAAACAAAGTTAAAAAAGGTTGATATAAATCCGGCTTAAATTTTCGATATCATTTCTGTTATTTATACTATTGGGCTCTTTTTTTATTTGTATCATGTTCTTATTTTTGCATTTCTCTCTCTGATCAGAATTTCAACGTTGTTAGTGTTGAACTTATCTTGATTTTCTTTATCGCGTTTGAATAAGGCTGTGAAGTCAGTTTTTGGATATTTATGGGCTTGTATTCGCTTTTGCAAATATTGTTTTGTTTGGCCTATATAGGTACTTTGACTATATACTGTATAAATGGTGTTATTTGTATTTTGTAGTCAATGTAGTGATGTTGCATAACTATTATAATTGTAGATTGCATGTATTTGTATATTCCCTATATACAAAGTGGTTGGGGTTATTATATACTTTTGAAATATTCTTGATTTTTTCCAACTACTTTTTTTACATTTTTGGTGAGCATCTTCATAGCTCTGTCAGTTAAATTTTGAATAACATTTTTTTTGAAACAAAGGAGTGGTTTCATAAATGATTTGTGTAACGATTTGATGCAGAAGGTTCAATTTGAGTTTTGGGATAGCGAAAAGAGGACCGAGTAATAAGCTATCTGAGATTTCTAAATGGCCGACGTTTCGACGTTTATTGACTTCTTTTTCAAGGCTTTTCAATTATTTAGACGAAAATGTTGCTCGGTGGAAGATCCACATTATTTGCATGTGGCGGATTGAGTATATCAAATGTAAGAATTATTTCTGGACCACAATCGATGGAACACAGAAGTTGTATGTATTATTTAATAAACCACTTTGTCCAAATGGTTCCAGAATTGTAGTGCATTATTGTTGTGTCAAATGAGTTCATTTGTTTTTCTATTTCTTTCTTTATTGCGAATTTCAATCTAGAGTGATAATTATTGATTTTTCTCAAGAATTTCATCAACTTCATCAGTTGTGTAACTTAAACAATCATTAAAAAATTAAAAAATTCCAATTTCTATGTGGCAGAATTGGATCCCCATTCAATTTAATTTTTTTTTATGTTGAGGTTGAACAAAGTTCAGGTATATATATATATATATATATATATATATATATATATATATATATATATATATATATATATATATATATATATATATATATTTTAATTATATTATATGTGAATTTGAGAACTAGTTGTGCTTTAAAGTCTCGAAAAAAAAAACGTTAAAACCATTGGCAATAATACGATAATCATCCTCCCGTTTGGTAAAAAATATGAAATTTTGAAAAAAAAGTCTGTTACATGCAGTATCCCGAATCACTCCACGAAGCATTTGTTTTCCAGCGGGATTGAAATGAACATTTTCATTCTCATTAGATTACCAATTGCTGGATTGATCCGAAAGAATATACTGTATTCAAATATTATATGGCTTTGAAGATAAAGGGTTAGAATTTGGTATATCGTGACGGTATAGGCCCATTTTATCTATAACACAAAATTATTTACTTTCGGTGTTATTGGAAATATACTAACTTAATATTTTCCTTTATTTCATCCCCTGAAAAAAACTATTTGGCCACGAGAAGCTGACCAAATCATATCAGCTGACGAACGATAGGCAACATTCAATGTTTGGAGGGAAAGGTGTATATTAACATCACTGAAAATTACTAGTATGTATTGTAACTATCAAGACTTACATTTTTCAATTTGCATCCATGAATTGTGAAATCTACTTTTCCATGTCCAATAAAATTCCCAAACACCTTTCATACTACCCTCGAATTTTCAGTTTAAGTATATAGGAATGATTCCATTCAATCACAGTTACACGTGTTCCCAATTTGTCATGAGACACTAGCTCCAATAATCCCTTGTTAGAAACCTAAGAAGATTAAACCTTGTACGCGGCTAAAATCGTGCTAATATCTCCACTTACCTCGTCAGATTTCCCGCGCCGTTCCCAGAAAGAGCGTAGTGTACGTGAAAGCAAAGCGCTAGAGAGTCCTTTAATAAGAAGATCCGATTTAAATTATCTTTATAAATCTTATAAATCTGGCAGAAATGTGAAGAGAGACGCTGTGGTAACGACGCTTAAACGACGTAATCATTTAATTCAATTGCAATGCGTCGTGTTTATGTTCACATATCGTCGACTTGTCAGATAGTACAGCAGCGTTGCCAAATTTTTATCGTGTTTTAGTGGGAGTTGAAACCCCAGCGAACAGGTTATGCGATGTCTAATTTGATGGAAGTTGATGTTGCATTTGAAAATAGGAAATTAAATCGACTCTCAAATGGAAGACTTTTTTGATAAAAGGATGGATTTTGGTCTCGAGCAGTAAATATACGAAAACGCGTTATTTCTGCAAAAATAATCCTTAATTATAATTATATACAGTGGGACCCATTTAAAATGGAACCACCCCTGTAAAATACGCATTTTTCAGTCATTCTCAAATATTATTTTTTTGAAAATAAAGCATCGAAAACTGTATCTTGACACAAATTTTCATAACTTTAGTTCCATTTCCAAGGCACTCTATGGTTTTTTTTCTTCGTTTAAAACGGCAAAAGTATATTAGTCAATTTTTGTTTTGGAATTTGACTACACCACTGGATTCGTAGTCGTAATAAATGAAAACCATGAGAATTTCATGAGAAAATATTGGGTAACAACGAAGTTACAACAACTTTAATTTTGGAAACAAAGTATTTGATATTAATTTTCATTTAGATTTTAGACATATTTGAAATCTGGCAACACTGCCGATACAAAGTAGAACACCAGTGAATTTGTACAGCGGAAATCCGAAGTCAATAGCTCATTCCGTTCTACAGTTATAACTCCTGAAAGTATGGTAATGTGAGCGATTTCTGGTGAAAGCGATTTTGTAATAAAAATCTAACTACGCCACTGGATTTGTGAATTATATTCACTTAAAATCATTCATCTAAGTTTAGGTTATGAGTGTATTCGAAAATAACAGAAAATTAAAAATTCATTTTCAAGTTATGCAGTTTTCAATTGCCGATAAAAACGAAATGAACCGAATCAAGTTCTTAAGTATCAAAATTATTTATTCAATAATAAAACAGAAAGCAGGACAAAAAAATTTTCCTTTTTTATCCTGCAAAACTCAACTGAAATAAGCTTTTAGAGAAGGTATCAATAATTTGAGGAAAGCTGAACTAATACATTGGGCATAGGTATTGTACTAAATCAATAGTAGGCTGTGATTTTAGTACACCACAAATCGCTCACATTACCATACTTCCAGTAGTTATAACTGTTGAACGGGATGAGCTATTGACTTCGGATTTTCGCTGTACAAATTCAAGTGTGCTCTACTTTGTATCGGCAGTGTTGCCAGATTTTAAATATGTCTGCAATCTAAATTAAAATTATAATTAAATACTTTGTTTCTAAAATTAAAGTTGTTGTAACTTCGTTGTCAACCAATATTTTTTTATGAAAAAATGCCTAATAAACTTTTTGCCGTTTTTGACAAAGAAAAAAACCATAGAGTGCTTTGGAAATGAAACCAAAGTTATGAAAATTTGTGTCAGATACAGTGATTGATGCTTAATATTAGAAAAAAATATTTTTGAGATAGACTGAAAAATGCGTATTCTACAGGGGTGGTTCCATTTTAAATGGGACACACTGTATATATATTTATATAAGATAATTATATATATATATATATATATATATATATATATATATATATATATATATATATATATATATCAAGGGCCTATCCAACATTTTCAGCAGAAATGTTCAGGTCATTTTGGCTATCATCCACAAAAAAAATCGTGTGAAGTCGGGGGACCTTTTTTTTTTCTTTCGATACTCTTTTTGACGCTGAGCATATGATTTCACTATTGTCTGTTTGTAATGTATATAAATAGTAAACACTCGAATCACATGTACATTAAACGTATGTAAACAGTAAAAACAGTATACAATTTTTTTAACTTTTCTATTTGTATTACACATACTTCTGCACTTTCCTTTCTCGAATCTTCATTGCAAAATTGCAATAATGAGACAATTTAACTCACGTATGATTAAAAAAAAAACAAATATCAAATATATTTTGTACTTTGATACAAAATCTTACATGCGCAATAGAAATATTCAATTCCACAACGCTCATGTGCTACAAATACACGAATGATTTCAAAGACTAAACGGAGCTGTCGTAAAACGAGAGACACCAAGTCAGAGCTCCGGGGGTTAAATCCTCAACACGACCATGCTCCCTCCATGGTTCCAAACGATCCAATGAATCAATTAATATCGAGCTAGCAGAATATATTGCCATCAATCTCATGAATCCACCATTCTGTGTTTCTTTTTTCTCAATATTTTTCCTCTTGGAAGTTTTCTATTCCATCACATTTAATTGTCATTATACCAAGCAATACTATACCTCTATATTCTTTTTCCAAACTCCTGCACCACAGTAAAAGGTATTTTAATCCGTTCTATTATATCAAATTGACGTGCCACATATTCAATGCGAACTATTAATCCAACTTCGGCATACAAAAAACATAAGAAATTATGTCCAGAATAGGATATAATCTGATTCGTTTGAAAATCAGATGTGGAATCATCTGCGACTGAAAGATAAACTTTGGTCACTATCTTCCATCGTAGTTGTTTTCTGTTAGACATTCACAAAAATCAACTTCATTTTCATCGTGGATTTTTCAATTCACAGAAAAATCTTTCTATTCAATATTCAATTGAGAATGTTTCCCTTTTCAACAAGGATATAATCAACTGAACACACCTTATATAGAAATATAAAAGAAACAAAAATATCTTCTACGTATTACCACTGAACGATAATATCCGACTTGTATTCGCATAGATATCCCACCGCTCATGTATCATTTTAAATTTCCCGCAAGCAGAACAGCAGTTCGGAAGGTTTCGTAGACCTTCGGAATCGTATGAGCAAGGGCTAGACTCGTATATAATAGAAAGAGGCAGAGAGAGATATAAAGAAGAGAAAGTCGCACGGAGAGGGGCATAACCGCTTTTTTCTTACGTGACAATTTCTACCAGTCAACGACTTCGTTTCAAAAAGTTACAGTGTTGAACCAGAAGTAGAAAATTGTGGACTGAGTTTCCAAAAAAAAATTTGCACTATTGCATTGAGATTTAACTTCATATCTGATTTTTAAAAATTGTGGAGAAAATCGGATTAGAACAGTTTTTGTTCTGTTCCATTCTTTTGAAAATGGTACGTACCACTTTACAAATACCTTACCTAACTATAAAAAAATAACATGAAATAATATGCTTTATATATATTTCTTAGAAAATATTATTCACTTTTATTCTTCGTTTTCTTCTAGTACCCACACAATTCGGGAGTAGAGAAAGTTTTCGACAAAAAATCTTTTTGCTTTTTTAACGAAAATAGAACTAGAATACCCCAACAAAAATATCGAATTATACAGGGTGTCCCTGGACTTCCTCTTTTCCTCTCGGGAATGTATAGATGGGGTCAAAATATCACCAGTACTTCATATAAATTTTGTTCCTGAGAGCCTTCGTTACCAAGTCACGGGCCCTCAAAGTTACAAAATGAAAAAGGTTTCTCTTTGATAACTTTCAAAGTGAATATTCAAAATCATCTAAATTTTGGTGATTGACTAAACGAATGAATTCCTTCGATGAGTTTCCATGCAGGAGTCAGTGTTTTGCTACAAAGTCAGGAACGGACTACCCCCGATGGTCCACACCCCAAAACGTTGAAATGACTGGGATTTGTCAATATCTTTTGAACAAAACAAGGTTACCTGGACAATTTCCTGAATGAAAGTACTCGTGTGGAAAATCGATCGGAGCAACGATTTCTGATAAAAATGCATTTTTGTTCGACGACATCCAACCTGAGATGCCTACCATTATTCGAAAAGATTAATTTATAATGAAAATAGAAATGATAGGTACAATGTTCATAACGAATTTGTATCATGCAAACACGTTTACCTTACAAAACTCATGGTGTAAATAATCAATCGCAAGCCTCAAGAGCAAACAGAAATGCAAAATCCGCTACAAAAACTGCTCGATATGACCCCCGTCTCTCTCAATACATCTTCTTAGTCGGCGCAAACACCCTCTCTGCACTTTAAATAGCATGCCAGGGTCGTTTCGTATGGCTTCACAATGTAATGTAATTCTATTCAACAAGGCATCTCTGGTGTGAATAGGTGTATCCTGAACGAGGCTTTTCAGATGCCCCCACAGAAAGAAATCCAATGGATTTGAATCCGGAGACCGCGGTGGCCATGAATATGGCCCACCTCTACCAATCCATCTGTTGGGGAAAATCTGGTTCAGATGGTCCCGAACAATCAAACGGAAATGAGGGGGAGCGCCATCATGCATAAACCACATATCTCTTCGGGTTTGCAATGGAACATGTTCCAAAAGTCCATTCAAATCGTTCTGAATGAACTGCAAATAACGTTCTCCATTCAATCGGTCATGTAGAACGAATGGTCCTATGAGATGGTTTCCTATGATACCAGCCCAAACATTCAAGTTGAATTTCCGTTGGTGTTTGGTTTGCAATATCCCATGGATGGAACATAAATTTATTCACCGGATATTTTTCACCTATTCATATGCAGCCGTTTTTGTAGTTTATTTGTTTGCTTTTTATTAGTTATGTCTTCCGATGTGCGATTGTTCAGCTAAATTTATCTTCGGGTTAAAGATTTTCTCCCATGAAATTATACTTATCAGTGAAACTCCTCAACATTCAAGCTGTGAATACGAATTTGCAACATCCAAATGTCGAGTTTCATGAGATTCAGATAACATGACACGAAACGTGCTTATTTCACGCGTACCTACAAAATATGGACTGAATTCGATATTTCATAGTGGAGTAGCTTGTTAGTTCAAAAACACCACGAATCTACATAACTTGATATTTCATTTGAAAAAAATATCTACATTGTGAATGAAACTTCCAACTAGGTGCTGTTCTTTTTGTTCACGACTTTATTTTACCATATTTTGTATTATCCCTGTCATAAATGTTGTTGAATTAACGTTAGCATTAGTATTTCTACTGTGAAAATTTTTCATTTCAAATAATGGTGGGCGATCGGGTTTGAAGTCGTCGAGAAAAACTGCATTTTTATTGAGAATCGTTGCTCTGATCGACTTTCCACACGAGTACTTTTATTCAGAAAATTGTCTACGTAACCTTATTTTGTTAAAAACTATTGAAAAATTATCCGTCATTTCAAAGTTTTGGGGTGTGGACCATCGGGGGTAGTCCGTTCCTGATTTTGTAGCAGTACAACTGACTCCTGCATGGAAGCTCATCGAAGGAATTCATTTGTTCAGTCAATCACCAAAATTAGGATGATTTTGAATATTCACTTTGAAAGTTATCAAAGAAAAACATTTTTTATTTTGTAACTTTGAGGGCCCGTAACTTGGTAACGAAGGCTTTCAGGAACAAAAGTTATATGAAGTACTGGTGATATTTTGACCCCATCTATAAATTCCCGAGAGGAAAAAGAGGAAGTCCAGGGACACCCTGTATAATACGAGAATCGCGTTTCTGCTTAGAAGTTATGCTGGGAATATGTTTCTGAACAGCTTCAGTGACTATCAAGAGGATTTGATTTGAAAACTACAATCAAAACCAAAAAACTAATTTTATTGTATAACATCCAGCTTACTTGAATGAAAATGTGGGATTGTAAAAGATTTTTTTTCATGTAAATCTCCAGATAAAATTTAGCTGCGGAATATGCAAGCGTCATATTGAAAGGACAAAATTGATTCACCACGAAGTGATTTTGCATGTTTTAATAAAATCGGATATGATTTAAACCAATCAACCCAAATTCATATCCACAAGAAATATTTCAACTGAATGTCATTTGTTACTTCTGCGATGAATTTCTTCCCGAATATGGAGTTTTTCTATATACAAGAATGAAAAGAGCATTTCAAAATTCAAGTTTCTAATTTTTCCCCCTTTTTTGTATGTGAAAAAATGGTACTCCTTATTGAGATCTTTTGTTTTTTTTTCAACTTGGTATCTCCATAATGGTAAAATGGAATAAATGAAAACTACAAAAAATTGACAACACTTCTAATAAACTAATAGTCGAATCCACCCAACACTGCCACGGCTCAAAATGCGAGTTTGCCGATACAAGAGATAAATATATAATTTTGTGTCTTTTCATAGTCACTTTGATATGTTAGGATAGGAATAAGTATACCCTCAAATTTTTATCTACAGAAATCATCAAATCAACCATGTTTCCAGTATGTATTTTGTTTCATACATAATCAGATGTAACCTTTGGAAAAATGTACAAAACAATTCGTTTACACGATATGAATAACCAACCACTGGGGAATTGTATGTCATGAGAATTTTGCCTATTGAAATATAGATTTCACCTGCTGGACGACAATTTCTATGAGATTTTCCGAAGCAAAATCGAGTTATTTAGTAGGAATCCCAAGAAACTGAGTTGAAATCAGCAGCTCTAGAGATACTAATAAAAACTTTTCAACAAAAAATTAAACCGACGAAATAAGGAAATGAAAAGTAAAAAATAGAATAAACCTTCTTAGTCTCAATAACTGAGCTCCTAAACTGATGTAAGTAACTAATTTTGAGTCGGCGCCAAACAAACAAGCAAATGAATTAGGTAAGGCGTAATAGATGGCATCGAGTTGGCGGTGACATTCTGATAATTTTTTTGAAGAATTTGATGATCTTCGTTGATTGTTTGTTTGGCGCCGACTCAAAATTAGGCTCAGTTGAGACTAAGAAGGTTTATTTTATTTTTTACTTTTCAGTTCCGTATTTTGTCGGTTTAATTTTTTGTTGAAAAGTTTTTATTTTTCAATTTTTTGTGGATGAAATCTACTAATTACTAACTGCTTGTTTTTTTATTACTTCCAAAATACTTACTTACCCACCTTACTTCAACGATTACCAGTTGAATAATATGATTATCTACTTTTACTGTTTGTTGTAAAATAAATTATTTTTGTTGTTCTGTTTAGTTTATTTCATTACTTTGTATATAATTCCATCCTCTCATAGAATATAATGATATTGTGATAATGACACTAGCGATCTGTCATTGTCAACTACATATGTGTGCCAATGTTCACAAGTGAAAAATCAATCATCCTTCATTTTTCTACCCGTAAGGGTGGATAATTCCATTCGAAATCCAAATTTGATCAACAATGAGGTATACCCTATCTGATGAAAAAAGAATCATCCAAATCGAAGAACCCAGTACAAAGTTATGCCTGATACAATCGGTTAACGGACCAGAATTCAGAGGGTGAGTGATCAATATCCTTCATTTTGCTTCCTTTAGGGGTGGATTTCATCTTTTAAATTCAAATGGTACCAATTTCGAAGTACACCCTATCCACTGAAAAAGAATTATCGGAATCGGACGCCTCAGTGAAAAGTTATGCATGATCATACATAAAAAAATGATAAAAAAAATTAAATATACGCGTCGAATAGAGAACTTCCTCCTTTTTGGTTTCGTCGGTTGAAAATAGTACCCAATCTACTTATAGAAACAATAGTTGTCCTAACTTCTTTCATTACTATTTTTCTGCATGTTCGGGAAAAAAACTTAGAGATGACAATCGCGCCTAGGAACCCTCTTTAAGATGATGCCCACGGTTATTTATCACCACAATTAACGCCACGCACAGACAAATGCCTCTTTCCCTCATGCGGAGCCCCTTCGGGATTTTCCCCATCTTCCTCGTTTCCTCGTTCCACCTCTACCTGAGCCTGGAGGAGATGTCGAATACAGAAACAACAATGGGCTGAGTTCGAGTTTGGGTAATCGAGAAAAATTGCGAAAACGAAAAAGGAGGAATGAGATAGGTATTTTTCCATCACACTAAACATTCTTTCGATATGAATCAGATAACAATAAAATATTAGTAAGCATTTAGGGAGATTCGAATCCTTCTCCAACCTTAGATTGAAAAGTTCGAAGTTTACATAAAAATCGGAAGGATGTTTCTGTTTCCAATGAAATTGTTCCGTTTCTTCTGACAAATGGCAATGTGTTGAACTGGTTTAGAAGTTACCTTAGTTATCGTTTTCAACAGACCAAGGTAAACAATGTTCGATCTGACAAAATTCTAAATGATATGGGAGTTCCCCAAGGAAGCGTTTTGGGACCACTTTCATTTATCATATATTTAAATGACATACACTACACACTAGGTTCACACTCTTTGAATCTATTCGCTGATGATACCTTAGTGTTTGAGTCTGATAAAAATCTTGAGAATGCAATCATAAATATAAACAACTCACTGAAAAATATCGAAAATTACCTAACAGTGAGTAAACTAAAACTAAATGTCAACAAAACGAAAGCAATGATCATAGCATCTGAATATGAGCTGCGTAACTTGGGTAATTTGAATACTATCAACATAAATATAAATGGAGCAAATATCGAAATTGTATCCGAAATTAAATATCTTGGTTTTATTATTGATAGTAGTTTGACATTGAATAACCACGCTGAGTATATTATTGAGAAAATATCAAAAAAGCTCTTTTTATTTTCTAGAATTTCAAATTTTTTGAGCACATATTCTAAAATAACAACTTTTAATTGCATTATCCAACCTCATTTCGATTATTGTGCTTCCTTACTGTTTTTATTCAATCAAAATAAAGTGTCTCAATTACAGAAACTTCAAAATCGTGGAATGCGTATGATTCTTAAATGTAGTCGCTATACTTCAATTTCGTATATGGTAAATTCACTTCAGTGGTTGTCAGTAAAAAAAAGGCTTTATTTTTCAACAATGGTTTTTATTTTTAAGATTGTTAAAGGTTTTCAACCAACTTATTTCAATGATTTTGTGATTTTAAATAGAGATATTCATCAGTATAACACGAGGCAAAATAATGACTTCCACATTAATAGAACTAGTTCGAGACGATGCATGAATAACTTATTTTTCAAAGGTTTGAATGAATTCAATAAACTCCCCATACACTTGAAAGAGTCCAATACTGTTATAAGTTTTGTGAAAAGTCTATTGGCTGTTTTAGAACAAGATTTGTGATGTATTACTGTTTAATATTTTAATATTCAATTACTATTATTATTTATTTTAGAATTATTAGATTATCTGTATTTTCAATGATTATGTGACTGTTCGTTTGTAAATAAGATTTATCTATTTCAATAAATTACTACTACTACAAATGATTTGTTAGCTGATTGATGGCATTTTCCGAATCAATAAATAATCCTGAAATCTACCTTCGAAGTAGTTGTCGTAAAATCCACTTCCAATCAGATTGCGTTTATATTTATACCACTTTTAGTTAACATTATTACCTGTATCATATAAAACTTTTGGAATGATTTACCTCACCGAAAGCGAGATATAAGGCTTCAAAGTTGCAACGTTTAACACGTAATCCCTATAGTGAGCTACCGCGGACACCACATTTCAAGGCATAACTAAAAACCCTCCATTCAGATCTTTTTGAAAAACTAGTAATTATAAAAGGTAAGTAACAAATTTTATAGAAAAATTTAACCGCGTAGCCATACAGTTATTGAGTTATTGCCATAAGAAGTTCCTAAATTATTGCGTATGAAGAAGTACAAGAGGGGGAAGGCAAGCGAGCGCTCTTGATTCAAATAAGCGAGAGCGCGAGGGTTTCGATGTTTTGAATTGAACTGTGCTTTGGAATGCACATTCATAAACAAAAATGATTTAGATTTCTAACAGGCTAATAAAATATAACGTATAAATCTACAAAAAATATAAACAACAATGAATGTAATATTATTTATCTTTAACTATTATACTAAATAATCACATGATTGACTAAACATTTATTTTTGAATCATACATGATTTTAGTTAATGCTTTCCTATTTTCAGTAGTAGGTTTTTCATCCTCCAATGTTTCAGTTAGGGGATTAATCACAGCTTCTTCTTCATCGTGATATATTTGTTTCAGAAAATCGTATGTTATATTTTGTTGCTTAATTTTTTTCAATAAATCCCGTGTTATAATATTTTTTAATGCACTTAATTAGGTAATACAAGATATTCTTTCGTTTCTCAAGTCGCTCGAAAACATTCTTTATATGATTTCATGCATGTTGATCATTCTGACTCTTCACCAAAGAAACGAACGAATTTTTGCAAAATGTGTACATCATACATCGCTTCGTGGATTTCGCACTCCTCACAACGGATACTTAACATTGATGCAACTCCTAAATGTTTTTCTTCCAGCACATTCTCCAAACTCAAAACCTGGTGGCAATTCCGACACTTCAAAATTTTCCCAATTCTTTGAGATTAACAATGCATTTCTCAACACATCATTTTGATTATACTGTTTTTTGTTCGTATTTGGGTATCAGACGTACTTATCCCCGGACAAAATATTCCTGACAAAATATCCCCATGACATATTTTCTCCGGACAAAATTTCCTCGGACTAAATATCCACCTGATGAAAAATACCTCCGGGTATCAGGCGTTTTGATCCCCGGACAAAGTATCCCCGACAAAATATCGAATTCACTTGGATTGGGAATACGTGTCGTAATCGAAGAAATCGTGAAAAGCCACGATTTGATATTTTGCTATGGAATTGCTATCTAGCAGTTGTTAATGATTTGTTGCGAACTAATAATCCTACAGACGGGTGGCACTATCGTTTCAATCGCAATATTGGTGTTCTTCTATCGGCTTCTTTTTGAAATCTATCAAAGATGAACAAGTCAACAATGAATTGAATATTAATCAGATTGATTATGGTGTAAATTTAATTCGATTAGGGTGGAGTGGGGTAAGCGTAATCATGGGGCAAGTGTAATCGGGCACTGCCTAATTTTTGTATTATCGTTTTTAATTTTTTTCTATCTGAAATTTGAATGTGTAACTCATTTTTGCCTTTATATTACGTTTTAATCCTTTTCAAGTCCTAGTTCAAAATGTTAGTTATTTATATATTACCCTGTATTTTCACTTGTTGTGCGAGTATTGATTGTAATTTTTAATTTCATATTGCTAATACAAATAATTCAATAAGATTGTGGTATTTTGCTTCCTTGGATTATTCCCAACAAGGAATCGGATTCTGCTGTCAGATTTTGGTTTGGATGCCAACAAAAAGAAACATAGTAGCGATTACGTTTACCCCATCAGAAAATATATATGGGGTAACTGTAATCACTGAGACTGGGGTAAATGTAATCAGTGATTACATTTGTTCCAGCCTAGAATTTCATTTTTGTCACTTCATATTTTTACCTGTTTTACCCAACCACTTCAAGAACCAGAGCCGATTGCAGGTCCAAGTAAAAAAAATGTGTCATTCGAAGATTTTTTGCTAGACACGTAGACAATCCCCCAGACCTCATGAGAAAGAGAACAGAAAAAGAGTAGCTTCTGGAGCTGAAATTATCACAGCACAGGAAAATATAGAAAAAAGAAAAAAGCATTTCCTCATTTAAAGGAAAGAAAAATATATTTTTTTATGTTGGTCAAATAACAGCCTTTGAGTATGTTTCCTGAAAAAATCCGACCAAAACTCGCAACAATCGATTTTTCATTGGCCTGAACAAATTGACCATCACTCAGTGTCTGCATCAGACATCAAGTTAGTTTTACCCGAACCAAATTTAGGACGAAGAGGAGATTTAATTTTTCCAGTATCCTTCGCTACGTATGATGTAAAATGAAAGGAAAAAACTACATTGTACAGTTTGGTATATTCACATATTTCAATAAACGTTTCTAAGACAAACATGCGAATTGTATACATTCCATAAAAAAACTTATAACGTCCTTATGGATTCAGCTATTAGGGATAATTATTTTCTTTGGTGAAACTGCATAATTTTTACTTTGTTATACCTGCCCCAGATACTCTAGCATACGATACATATGGGAATTACTAACCATGATTACATTTGCCCCGAATGCTGGGGTAATGCGTAATCAGCGAACATAACTTATTATTTTTGTTTATAAAAAATTCACTATGCCTAGTAGAAAAAAACAAATCATTTCAGTTATTTAACAATTAGATAGGTAGCACTACTCTAAAAAATCAGAAACATATCTCTTTTGGGTATCTTGATATTAAGATTTAAATTGTAACTATCGTATTTCTGATTACACTTACCCCACTTCACCCTATCTGTGTTTTGTTTCAATGTTTATTTCATTCATCAGATAACATTTCTATTCAATTAATTGGTATTTCTTTGATTAATTTGAAAATATTAAGAAACATTTTACACTTGTTTATTTGTAATTATATTTTGATATATTATGTTTTTTATTTTTTTTGTCCAATGAATTTACAACTGAGAATTATTATTTGTCTTGTGTGCGGGTTACGTTTGTCCAGGAATATTTAGTCTTGGGGTCTTATGTCTGGGGATGTTTTGTCTTGGGGATATTTTGTCTTGGATATATTTTTTGTCCGGGGGATATTCTGTCGGGGATATTTTGTGCGAGGATAATAACGCATGGAACCCGTATTTCGAGCCTTACACAGTTCAGACAATTTATTTCTCCTTTTTTAAACTTTTGCTATAGCAAACCTACCATTTTTTGCGCGAAATCTATCTATAGCTGACTGCTCGTTCATAAGGGTATCTTGAAAAACTAAATGCGAGCGATCGTTGGATTGCGACGTTGCCAACAGTCCAGTCATGGCTTATTCGCTGTATGCATTCTAGTTGCGAGTGTACAGTTCCCTCAAAAAATATCCCTCTATTTCAGCGTTTTCACATGTATCGCGTCGCGCTACAATCGAGCATAATTTTTTAAACTGTTTGTAGCACGACAACTACCTTAATTTCATCACTTCTCACGAAGATATTTTTTCCTGGAGATCTGGAATTTTGCATTGTATCATTAACACGCTTTTATCAGATTCACTTGAAACTAACAATGTAATCAAATCTTGCAAGTCAATTTTAACCTACTTAAATTGTCGTATCGAAATGAAACTTGGTATGTATACCTAGTTTGGTTGACAATACTATGATTTGGAATCTTGGAGCTGATCTGATGATGGAGCCAGTAGGTGAATAGTGGAACTCTTCAGTGGCTACTAGTAAAATATGGTAAATGCACTGAGACCATTCTCAGCATAATTACAATTCAAAGATATGGCGAATGCAATTCCATCTCATGTGGATGAATCAATCGGGGAGTTTTTCTCCCGTAGTCTTTTTTAGTCTTCTGTAGCAATATGGACTAAAAAGTTAAAAATAAAATTATATTTGAGCTGTTGAAATTGGCAGCAGTTCGGACAGTGTTTTGAAAAAAACCAAAGATTTAAAATAATCGAACACTGACCGAACTCCTGCCAATTTCAACAGCTCAAATTAATTCCACAGTCGCCATCCCATTCTATTAAAATTATAGTTTGAAAAACTGAAAAAACACGCATATATGGCAGAAAGGGCTAAAAAATGAAAATAATAATAAAGTCACTGACCAAAAAAATATTTCTAAGTATAAAAAGCGTGGGGTGCTTTTACTCACTTTTCATAATGATATTGAGATAACTGATATCAAGCACCTCACGATTTTTGATACAGTGTGACCCATTTAAAATGGAACCACCCCTGTAGAATACGCATTTTACAGTCAATCTCAAAAATCAATTTTTCTCAATATTTAGCAACAAAAACTGTATCTTGACACAAATTTTCATAACTTTAGTTTCATTTCCAAGGCACTCATGGTTTTTTTTCTTTGTCAAAAACGGCAAAAGTCTATTAGGCAATTTTTGTTTTGAAATTTGACTACACCACTGGATTCGTAGTCGTTATAAATGGAAACCATGAAAATTTCAAAAAAAAAATCGGTTAACAACGAAGTTACAACAACTTTAATTTTGGAAACAAAGTATTTGATTATAATTTTTATTTAGATTATAGACATATTCAAAATCTGCCGAAACGAAGAAGAACACCAGTGAATTTGTACAGCGAAAATCCGAAGTCAATAGCTCATTCCGTTCTACAGTTATAACTCCTGAAAGTATGGTAATGTGAGCGATTTGTGGTGTACTAAATCACAGCCAACTATTGATTTAGTACAATACCTATGCCTTTCCTCAAATTATTGATACCTTCTCTAAAAGCTTGTTTTAATTGAGTTTTGCAGAATTCAAAAGGAATATTTTTTGTCCTGCTTTCTGTTTTATTGATCAATAAATAATTTTGATACTTTAAAACTTGATTCGGTTCATTTCGTTTTTATCGGCTATGGAAGACTGCATAACTTAAAGATGAATTTTTAATTTTCTGTTTTTTTTCTTATACACTTATAACCTAAACTTGAATGAATTATTTTAAGGGAATATAATTTACAAATCCAGTGGCGTAGTCCGATTTTTATTACAAAATCGCTTCCACCACAAATCGCTCACATTACCATACTCACTGGTGCTCTGCTTTGTATCGGCAGTGTTGCCTGATTTTAAATATGTCTATAATCTAAATAAAAATTATAATCAAATACTTGGTTTCCAAAATTAAAGTTGTTGTAACTTCGTTGTTAACCAATATTTTTCTATGAAATTTTCATGGTTTTCATTTATAACGACTACGAATCCAGTGGTGTAGTCAAATTTCAAAACAAAAATTGCCTAATAAACTTTTGCCGTTTTTGACGAAGAAAAAAAAACCATAGAGTGCCTTGGAAATGAAACTAAAGTTATGAAAATTTGTGTCAAGATACAGTTTATTTTTGAGAATAATTGAAAAATGCGTATTCTACAGGAGTGGTTCCATTTTGAATGGGTCACACTGTATAAAAGAAATTTTTTTGTCAACGATTTTTTCCTTATTATTTTCAACTTTTGATTCCTTATTGCCATGTATGCGTGTTTTTTTAGTTTTTTCAAACTATAATTTTATTTGATCCTCATGTTTTGGGAGGGAACACTCAATCTTGATATTTTCCTGCAACTAACAACTTCCCACACTTCGTGGATTCTGAATTCCGCGTTAGAAATGATTTACTCCAGTACCCCGTGCTAGATCTCCAACATACAAAACAAACTTTCTCACCCAGCCATCCAATTATCTGCTCCTCTCCACAAATATAAGATATTCAAGAAACAATTTCCCAACTCGAAAAAAGTTGTCTGGTCTCGTTTTATTTTCGAGTCGTACCTAATTGGATCTAGCGTCGGAAACTGAATGTTAATTTCAGCATTTTCCTAGACTTGATACCAATGCTCTCGTGGAATTGAATGTCTCCCACTTAAACACCACTTAAATTTTTTGCTCCCATTCGCTACAGATATAGCGAGAATTGCACCGTATTATGTGCCATTTCGACTGCGCTTACATGGATTCTGGCTGTGATTCGATAGTTTGTGAAAGCTAGCTCACCTCATCGTGAAACTCTTCTTCCATGCGGGAATTTCCGTTTTTGAATCGTAAAAGACAACAATTATTGAATCCGAACCTTGGTGTGATGGAATTCTTTGAGAACCGCAAATAACTGTTTAGTTGAAAAACTTGCCAGCCTTCTTGAAGTCTTGGAATTTCAAAAGATTTCGAACATAAATTACAGAACAAATTCTTCATCTTGGAGTGAAAATCTTGAATTGTAAATTTTGACGAATTTCAACATAAAAAATCTCCATGAACCAACTTCGAATACAATTAACAAAACAATTAACAAAACATTTTTTTAAACCAGTGACGTGCAACGAACTGATAGACATTATATCTAAATTAAAAAATAACTGTTTCCCCTGGACCAGATAAAATCAACACAAAAATAATAAAGTCCATACATTTACATATTATTAAACCATTGGAACATCTGATAAACCTTTGTTACACTTAAGGTGAAATACCAAAGCAATGGAAGCAGGCTATTATCATACCAGTACATAAGTCAGGTGATCGAGGAGAACCTGGCAGTTATAGGCCAATCTCTGTGATAAATAGTTTTGCAAAAATCTTTGAGCATACTATCAAGAGTATCAAAAATTCAAATACGGAAAAAGCGGTACTAGATTTTGTGAGAAGTGGTGAGGAGGCACTGGACAGATCGGACAAATGCATATCCATTTTCCTTGATCTTGCCAAGGTCTTTGACACTGTTTCGCACGAAATTCTTTTGAATAAATTATATAGTTATGGAATTCGGGGACTGGTACTTAACTTATTGCGAGACTATTCATCACAGAGAACAAGAAGAGTAAAGATGAACGACGAACTCAGTGACACATCAATAGTTACGGTAGGTGTACCTCAGGGTACCATATTAGGGCCCATCCTATTCTTGGTATATATAAACAATATTAGCAAAATCAAAGACTTTTTGGGCCATATTATATCTTACGCTGATGATGCTGTCATCATTTTTTCGAGTGAATCATGGCAGGGAGTCTACAAAAAAGCAGAAAACGAAATGAAAAAGTTAAAGCATGGCTCGACTATAATCTTCTTAGCCTAAACGTCGATAAAACGAAATTTATGACCATCACACTGACAAACAGCGACCAACCAAACGAAAATTTTCTAACGATACATACAATAAACTGCTCTCAAAATATCTGTCAATGTCCTGCGATTGAAAAAACAAATAAACTAAAATATCTAGGAGTTATAGTGGATCAACATTGCATGACCAAGAGGCTAAGACAACTCATCCATAAATTGTTTTCCCTGAGAGATATCCTATCTCGTAAAAACATGCTCACTTTATATTATGCACTGGCAGAGTCAGTTCTCAAGTATTGCATAACAGCATGAGGGGGAACTTTTGAAAAAAATTTAGGAAGCTTACAAACAACGCAAAACACTATACTAAAAATTATTTATAAAAAGGCCCGATTATTTTCTACAAAAAAACTCTATGAGGAAGTCAAAGTATTCAATATAAGAAGTCTTCATTCCTACTCATGTTCAATATGGATATTTCACAATAAAGCTAACTATCTGAGGACAACTATTGGAAAAGAAACCAGATCTGTTATAAAAGGGTCTGTTCACATGCCATTATTTAAAAAAAGTCATTCACAGATATTTGTACATTATTTTGACCCAAAACTCATTTGTACGACACAATCAACCTACATTTGAAAATATATATTGAACACACACTTTTCAACCCTCCATTCTCCAGAATCACCAAAAAGACGCTAATTGACATAACAAAAATCTCCTTCTAAATATGGGATACCTGACACAACACAAGCATGCTTGTGCTTAGGTGAAAGGTTCCAGTATATGGAGTGAATGGCTCTGTACTATATTGAAATTGTAATAACTAAATTGAAATTGTAATTAATTAACACCTGGAAATATATTATAAATTGTGAAATTGTCTGTTACTTACTTTTGAATTGAAAAAAAAAAAATCAGAACTTTCATCACAAAATTCTTCCGCCATGTCAGAACGGCCATTTGGAATTGTTGAATATTGACAGAAAATCCATCATATTCGGCCAATGAATCAAAAACTAACATTTTGAATTGAAAATTCAAAAATTTCCAAACTACAAAAGTCACAAAAGTAACTCCCGACACCGCTACCTCGGAGGTATGCATAGAAGGAACCAAATACCAAGGCATTGATTTCAAGCATGCTCCTTTCCAATAACCTACATCATTTCCTAAATGACCAACTCGACAATTTTTGTCTCTGCGCTGCTGTATGCAGGACAGAACAAGAAATGTCATCGGAAATGATAATTTCAATTCTTCCTCTTCTTCTTCTACGCACAAGGTGGGCTGGTTCCGAAGAACCCCGTACACGTAGGCCTCTCTATTTGTGCCCATTGTGCGCCCACTTGTTCTGAGAAAATCAGCTGGGCATGCCGATTTCTTTGACAAAATTCAGCAACTTCCTCAGCTGAATCTCCTTGACGTCCTCTGGGTTCAGAACTATGCTCCCAAGGTTGATCTCCCTCTGGTGCACCAAGGCTGGGCACTCAGTGAGGATGTGCGACGATGTCTCGTCATCTTCCAGGCACCATCTGCATGGGATATCATCTGTGATCCCGATGAGCTCCATGTGCCTGTTCAGGTGATTATGTCCCGTTAGGAGCCCAGTCACAGTCTTGATGTCCCGTCTGTTAAGTGACAGGATCTCTTTAGACATTTTTTTCCTTGGTTCCTTTATGTGGATCTTTGATTACCTCATGCCTGGCGCCTCTTGCCATGTTTTAAGGAACTGCTTTTGTAGCAGTTCCTCCATGTTTGAGATTGCCAGGCTGCTGGGTATTCCCAGGATGGGTTCAGGTCCGACTGGGGTCTTTCCCGATCCTATCTTGGCTAATCTGTCTGCATCCTCGTTCCCGGGGACACCTGAGTGTCCCGGGACCCATATGAGGCTGACTTTGCTTGTTTTCGATAAACTTTCTATGGCGTTTCTACACTCGGACACCAGTTTGGATACAATCCTATTTCCGCCTAACGCCATAATAGCAGCTTTGCTCTCCGAGTAGATGGCGGTAGGCCATCGACTTTTATTGTCGAGATTTTCCTGGACACAGGTGAGTATAGCATATACTTCAGCCTGGAACACTGAGGCATATTTGCCTAAAGGAACTGAGATTTCTCTCTTTGTTCCTTCTTCGTAGACCCCTGCGCCGGACATTCCCCCAAATCTTGATCCATCTGTGTACCAGGTTGATCCTTGGTTTGGGGGTCTGTCAGGCGCATTGTCTTTCCATTCCTCCCTTATATTGGGTCCTTTTCTAGAATCCAGAATAGGCGGGGTGCTGTCTCTTTCCATTAATAGGACTGGACATCCTTCCTTTGCCCTGTTCCAGATAGCTGAGTGTCCATGGTCTGCCTCAGTACCGATCCATTGGCTTGCGCCTTTGAGTCTGTATGCAGCACGCATGGCTTCATGCTCAATGAAAAGGTGCAGAGGTGGTAGTCCTAGTAGAACTTCTAGAGCTCTAGTAGGCGTGGTCCTCATGGCACCTGTTATTCCTAGACAAGCCAGTCGTTGTTGTAAAATTCTTCCTATTCAATATCCAATTGAGAATGTTCACCCTGTTCATATTTTCAAACAAATGAACATTTTGATTTCGCTGAATAAACGAAACATATGAGAATTTGATCCGAATAATATTTACATTCACATAAAATAAGATTTATGATGAAATGCAGTCATAAACCTAACCTATTTTCATGCTATGTACTTGATAGTCTCTATGATATCCTTGATATACTTTTATGAAAGTTTAACACCGGTACCATTTATTTTTCCATTCTTGGTGAATTCTATAAATGCGAACTCAGAGTTATGAAATTTTATCTAAAGTATTTGTTGTGATATTGATGTATATTTTAGTGGAACTAGGCAAAAAGGTACAAAAGATTGAAGAGCGTAGAAATTTGATCTGTTTACTGACCTGTTTATTCCTTGACTATATGAACATGAATATTTTCCTGAAAACTCCCCCTAAATGTTCGTAGACAGATAATTTTCATGAATAACTATTTATTATTTTTTAAGTTGGTGAACGTTCACTCTGCATGTGGGCGATGGCTTAGATTAATTTGTATATTAGTGATCCATCCACCTCACCATCCATTTTGCGATCTCATATTCAAGAACCATGACAGCGGAGCACGCTGTCCACGAGAAATATAATGCTTTCCGCCGAACACCCTGTACAAAGAATCATTACATCAAGGGAAAAGCCTTCCATCCGCAATTATCATAAAAACCCCCCGAAATCATAAATAATCCATTTTCCGAAAACAACAAGCCGTTATGCCATAAACTGTGCATGACATTAACATCATTTATCTTTATTACGCCATCTTGGAACCGAAATTTATTCAACTTTGGGCTAATCACGAATATGGGGAACGGCTCTAGGAAGCTCGAACTTATCGATCTCACTAATTACTTGGTTAAGTTTTGGTGAGGGTGTACGCTAACAGAGAAATGGAAGTAATTCAAGATGGAATGGGATCTTGGGATTTACACAACACTATCAGTTTGTGCAAAATTCCCGTGGGGAAAACCAATTCTTCTCAGTTTAGGGCTGTGTTTTTACCAAGCAACGTTTGCGTTGAACACAGCGCTATATGTTGAAAATAACCCCCAATTCGATCTCCAAATCAACAGTTGATGTTAACATTTGAGTGACTTTTTCCACTCCATGACAGAACTGGAAAAATATTTCAGAAATTACAGAAATACAATATTTATTGCCATTCTAAAACATATCACTAATATTTTTCACTTCTTAGGAACGACAAAAACCAAAAGGATTTTTTATAACAATTTTTATTGAGATATCTTGAGGTATTATAAAGTCATTTTTTATAGTTTTTACTAGCGGACCCGACAGACGTTGTCCTGTCCAAATTTCTATGTTTCCTAAAATTTTTTCCCAAAAACTCTCGTCAGCGTAGAATTTCTTGTTTTCTATGTTTTCCTTTATGTTGTTCCATCTAGATTATGCTTTTGACTCCTTCCGCTTCCTGTTGTCCCGTTATCTCGTTTTCCCGTTATCCCGTTATCCCATTTTCCTGTTACTCCTTTTTTTCTTCATCCCGTTTTTCCGTTAACACCTTATCCTGTCATCCCGTTATCCCGTTTTTTCGTTATCCCGTTATTTCCGTTATCCCATTATCCCGTCATCCCATTATCGTTATCCCGTTTTCTTGTTATACCATTTTTTCTTTATTCCGGTATCCCCTTATCCTGTCATCCCGTTTTTTCGTTATCCCGTTATTCCCGTTATCCCTTTATTCTGTTTTTCTGTTATCCCGTTTTTTATTTATCCCGTTATTCCGTTTTCCCGTTATTCCCTCATCCTGTCATCCCGTTATCCCGTTTTCCCGGTTTTTCTTTATCCCGCTATCCCGTTTTCCCCTTATCCCCTTATCCTGTCATCCCGTTTTCCCGTTTTTTCGTTATTCCGTTATCCCGTTTTCCTGTTTTCCCGTTTTTTCTATGAAAAAAAATAGGGGTTGATCGTAGAAGGGTGAAAATTAGGAGAAATATGAATTTTTTATGACAAAATAAAAATAAAAATCTTGCCAAAAAAATAGGGGTTGATCGTAGAAGGGTGAAAATTTAGGGTTGTATGTATTTCTGAATGCTGTATCATAAAAAAATAAAAACATTTTTTTTTTCAAAAAAAAAGGGGTGGACCACCCTTAACATTTAGGGGGATTATTTGTGAATCTGAACCATCCAGGGCACCACTCAAACGCACACAAAAAAATTCATTCGAATCGGTCCGGCCGTTTATGATACCGACTGCAGCGCCATCTGCCGGGCTGATTTGTGAATCTAAACCATCCAGGGCGCCACCCAAACGCATACAAAAAAAATCATTCAAATCGGCCCAGCCGTTTAGGAGGAGTTCAGTGCCACACACGTACAGTAGAATCATATACAGTGCTAGTCAAAAGTCCCCTCCCCCCCTCGTATCTTTTGAACGGGTATACTTATAATAATGAAATTTGGAGGGTGGAAATAAACGGATGTAGGCTTCTCAACTGGTCATAACAGGTGACGCAATAGTCATAAATGACGTCACAAGGCCACTGTGACCAATAATTTTAAATGGGACCCTATGGCAAGTGACAGCTCGTTTGAAAGATATTGAAAATACCTATTCAGTCATACCAATTTTGTTTGGGTTTCGGCTGATTTTGATTGATAAATTGAAGAAATACGAAAATTATAGTTTCGCATTTAATTAATGAAGATTTTAAAGTACGCCTCTGGTTAATTGTCAAAAAGGTTGACGTTTTTGAATTCTCTACTTGTCAAAAGTGTTTATACCTTGAAAATTTACCTAAGCTATTGTTTAACGAGACGTTTAAGTGTTTACATAGGCAAAATGGTACGTACTGTAGCCGACAAAGTAGCAGCTATCTTAATAATTGGTGAATGTAGAAACAATTTCCTTGCAGCGGAACGACTGTTTAATGAGAGGTACCCCGATCGCCCTATATCGAGGGTTTATTTGAGGGAGCTTCTTCGGAAGTTTGAAGCATCAGGTAGTGTTCAAGATGCCAAACGATCTGGTCGACCAACAATTAGTGATGACAAAAAATTGACATAATTGGAGAAATGGTAGTAAACCCTACTTCTTCCACAGCCCAAGTTGCGTCTATCTGTGAAGTCAGTCAAAGGACAGTACATAGGTGTTGGCTAAAACAAATTTCATCCATACAATTAAAGATGGTGCACCAACTTTCAGATGATGACCCGACCGAAGACTAGAATTCTGTGAAACTATGTCCAATAAAATGAACCAACAACCAGGCTACATACAGACAATTTGTTTTAGTGACGAAAGTACTTTCTTCTCAATGGAAATGTTAACACTCAAAATGTGAGGTATTGGGTGACACAAATCCTCACATCTTTCGTGAAAAACATACTCAATTTCAGAAAAGTAAATGTTTGGGCAGGTATTTTGGGAAACCACATAGTTGGGCCTCTTTTCTCAATGCTAAGCAACCGGTGAATTGTATCTGGAGATGTTACAAAATGATATTGAGGCGTTAATTCTTGAAATTCTAGAAGATAATCCAGATGAATTCGACAACTTGGAAATAACGTTTCAACAAGATGGTGCTCCTGCACACTATTACGGTGCAGTGAGACGGTATTTGGATGAAGAATATCGTGGTAGATGGATTGGACGACGAGGTTCGATCGAATGCCAGCTCGGTCACCGGACCTTACATCATTAGATTTTTCTATGGGGTACTTGAAATCTAAGGTTTACGCTACAGCACCTGACAGTATTGCCATTCTGAAACAACGAATTGTTGAAGAATGTAGGAATTTCCGCTGACACACTGGGACGAGTACGACAAGAGTTTAGCAATAGGATGCATTACTGCCAGGAAGTAGATGGAGCACATTTTGAACACTTATTATAAGAACTGGTTCTTAAATCTTTATTAATTAAATGCGAAACTATAATTTTCGTATTTCTTCAATTTATCAATCAAAATCAGCAGAAACCCAAACAAAATTGGTATGACTGAATAGGTATTTTCAATACCTTTCAAACGAGCTGTCACTTGCCATAGGGTCCCATTTAAAATTATTGGTCACAGTGGCCTTGTGACGTCATTTATGACTATTGCGTCACCTGTTATGACCAGTTGAGAAGCCTACATCCTTTATTTCCACCCTCCAAATTTCATTATTATAAGTATACCCGTTCAAAAGATACGAGGGGGGGAGGGGACTTTTGACTAGCACTGTATATAAAGATGTATACGGTAGATATCTTCCGACTGAAAACCTGTTGGTATGTACAATGATTCCATGATTTTTTTCCAAAATTGTTCGACTCTTTCATAAAACAAATCAAATGAAATTCAAACAACAGTTATTGGAATATTCCATCAAAACGATATTCATTCCCTAACTTCAAGGGAAAAATTTAGATATGTTTCAATTTCAAATTGATAGTATTTCTCAACAGTTTGGAGGTTATTGACGAAAGTCCCAGGAAGATGATGTAGAAGAAATGCTTGATATTTTATGTGGTGATATCCTAGATGATCTCAAAAAATATCTTGTGTCTATTCTCAAATCGAAAAAAAAATATTGTGAACAACAGACCCAGTAACTTTGTACGTTTTGAAAAATATTCAAGAAGTACTTTGAAAGTGAGTTATAAGCTAAGTTTGATTCAACTAACAACATGAAAAAACTTGGACAATAACAATAAAGGCATAGGTATTCCCTGACTTTGCCAGGAGACTATCACACATTACCTTAGTGGATAGAAACAATTTCAATGAACTACGGTACTCATGGTACTTTGTTGGAAATCTCTGAAAACTACCTGGAAGATGAGCAGCTACAAGGGAAAATAGGAAACGAATTGAGCGATCAAAGAACTATTGAAATTGAGTTTTTTGAGTCGATTTTTTTTCTTCCTTCCTAGACTGGTTTCCCAACCCTCTACTTGCCACCATTATACACTCACTGTTCTGGAATTCAGCTGGCATGGAAATTTCCCTGCTGAACTCAGCAGCTCAGCGAATCTCTTTGCATCCTTTGGATTGAAAATAATGTTTCCAAAGTTGTTTTACCTCTGGTGACCAGTGCGGGACACTCATTGGAGGATGTGCTAGGATGTCTCATCGTCTTCCAGGCCTCATCTGCACAGGGAATCATGTAAACTCGATTAGTTCCATGTACCTATTCAGGTAATTGTGTCTCTTCAAAGGCTCAGTCACAGTGCTAATATTCCGTTAAGTGACAATCTGTTTCGTTAGTCTCTTTGAAGGCTGGTGCTTTCATTATGTCATCATGGTGCCGCTTCCATGTCTTATCAAACTGTTTTTGTAGTACTCCATTTGGAAACAACCATGCAGCTGGTGTTCCCAAAATGTTTTCTGTCCGATTGGAGTATTTTTCGATTATATCTTCGTTAGTCTGTCTACATTCCCCTTCTCGGGTACACCTGAGTTTCCTAAGACCCATATGAGGCTGATCATCCTCGTTTTTGCTGAACTTTCAATGGCATCTCTACACTTGGTGCCTAAAGGTCCTAGATATCTTTAATCGAGGTTTTCCTGGACAGTGAGTACAGCATATACTCCATCCTGGAACACTGGGGCATATTTGCTGAGATTTCTCTCTATATTTCTTCGTACACCCCTGCACCCGACATTCCCTCAGAACTGGATCCATCTGTACACCAGGTGAATCGGTAGATGAGGAGCCTGTTTGGTGCTTTGTTTCCCATTATTTTCTCGTGGGGAGGTGATATTAGACCTTTTTCCAATATTCAGAACCAGCGGGATGCTATATCTTTTCATTTATGGAATTGATGCTCTCTCTTGCCTCTCCATTGCCTTGTTCCATTGTCTCATTGCCGATCCATTGGAACGCGCCTTCGAGTGTAGGCAGTAAGCACGGCTTCGTGCTCACCTTCATCAATTCTCTGCTGAAATCTTCTTTTGATGGTACTATGATATCATATGCTGATTATAATGTTCTTATGTTTAATGATACAACTTGAAACCAAGTAAAAGAACTGAAAATGACACCCTAAATGTAAAAAGTTTGCTATATCATGAGAAACCTTTTTTAATTTTGTTTTAATATGAATAGGAGAACACATGTTGTTATTTCATTGACCAAATTACAGAATTTTCAAAATTCCTCATATTAAACTCGAAACTTGTAGATACAAGAAATTACAATAGATTAAAATATTAATTAGAACCAACACATTACTAATTCAACCGACAGATTGAAAATTTTACGAATTTTGGCAAATTATGAATAGAAAACTCATGTTGATGGTTTAAGAGAGACTAAAATCATGGTATTTTTGTCTGTGTGTTCTCTATGACAATGCTTTTAGCACTCTTGATATTATACAAAATTATTAATCGAAATTTATATTCTTTATGCACTTCTCCTTCTTTTTTTTTTCTGATACATGATATATCAAATCATTGCAGATACCTCCAGAATCAATTAATACTTTGTGATATCTACCTTTCCGACTAGCTGCACCATCGTTTTTTTTGCAATAATTCCCCCAATTAAGGAACCCGGGGGACTCGAAATCGTGACGTATGTAGGCCCGACGGCCGACTAAATAATTGCGTTTCCGATATCGGGTTGTTTGGAGGCCCAGACTTCTTGACCAAGTAGATCGACCCGATCACTCACCTTTTCTCCCTTTTGGTTTAGCACGATCGGACCTGTCGGTACACGAATTCCTTTCATTCAACTTATTTTTTCTCGTTTTTCGTGCAATTGTTGGTGTCATTGAGCTAACGACATGGAAATCAATGACGTTAAATGATAGTAGTTTATGTAACAAGTAAGCAAACTGAGGTTTCAGCAAACGAATCGCAATGTCCGCTGAATCCATTTGCGTACGTGTTACATACAATATTTTTTTGTATAAGCTTTTCAAATAAAGAGAACAGAAACGTCACACATATTGTCTTACCCTACAGATTTTTTTCTGGCTACACTAGTCGTGAAATATTGTTTATCATATAAATAACTGCTATATCGGAGATTTTCAAGGATTGCTAAAAGACATTTTAGAAAATAATGTTTTTTGTGTTTTTATCGTTCAATTTGTCATGTTAAATTGAGTTGAAGCGCATTTTTCTGAATATTACCTAAGACCACGTCTATAGACATTTTGAGTTTTTTTTTTAAGTTTAAAAAAATATGTTCATCAATTTTTTTCAGATGTACTATTCTCAATTTTGAACAAACAAAAATGTAAAAGTGGGTCTGGAGAATTCGTCGATGAAAAGAGTACACCAAATTTCTATTGGTTGCACGAATATTTCATTTTTTATTTTCATAATTACTATTTCAGTTTCGCTGGTAATTCAAAAATAGTATATTATGCAACGATCATGTAATTATGGTTATTAATACACGAGTATTAACCGGGATACGGAACAGCCGAAGGCGAGTTTCGTATGGTTTATGCGAGTGTATTAATAACCATTACCATGAGAGTTGCATACGCTATTTTTTCTACACCCGATAAATAATGAATAATTGTAAATATTACATTTATATTTGTATTGAACACAATAACAGTAGTAACTACTCGTATTTCTATAAAAAATTCTACAACATTGTAATCAATGGTATTACCTCGGGTATTACCATGGATATAGGAAAACTTCAAACATTCTATTTATATTAATATTGAACATAATAACTGTAATTGATCTGATTCCTCAAAAATATCAAGATTATTTATTGTGTAGTTTGAAAAGTTTATTCCAGCTCCCACTGATCTGGAAGTGGAAGGAATATTTACATTTATCTTCAATATTGTATTGGAAATGCTGATTTTATTCTGAACCAAATTTTTAATGTAGCCTTCCGCCACTGAATTGGATTTCCAGCCACCATGACGTTCAAATGCAGTAATATCACCACCGGCATCAACTAATACGGTTGCAGATGTCCTCCGAAAACAATGCCCTGTATATGAATTTGGATCAGGCAGATTTAAATATGTTGCTTATTTGCTTCCCTAAATTACCAAATCTATTGATACCAATGTTTTGAAATTTGCATTTTCCATTAAAATAATTAACGAAAAAAGAAGGGGTGGTGCAAATTTTTTGCCGTAGATTAAATATTTTTTACTAATTTCTAGTATTTGCCGGTAATTGTAAATGTTCATTGTAATTTTGTATTCATTCATTCAGTGTATTCATATTTTTGACATTTTCACATTCTAGGTCTGTAGTTCATGCCTTCGACATGCTCCCATTATTCCAAAAATCATTGCTACCTAAAACAAAAAGATAAATTGAAAAAATACAACAATGAGTAATAAAGAAAAGAAAAAAAAGAAAAAAAGAAATAGAAAGCAGGATGACCTAGGCTGGCTTCGAACCCGCGTCTCATACTGTAGTCTATAGTTCAAATCTAGCGCCTTAGCCCGCTTCGCCACGAGTTAACTTATAAAGTTTTCTCGACATTAATGAAATATATCATGCATGAGTCGAATGGAAAATGTAATCATGACAAAATTAAAAATGTTAGGTAGATACTTACTTTTATAAATAAAAACTTTTCATCGGTTGCTTCGTCGATAAACGTTTTTATTTGTTCAGGTGAAAATATTTTTGATTTTCTTCAACATATCCTTCGGACTTTTGCTTTGATAACGCTTGTAGCTTCTTATATTCAGAAATGCCTATCTATATTATGGTTGATATTCACCAACGATTTTATTATTGAATAATGTGTCCATGTACTAGATGATTTCATAGTTTCCATCGATTCTTGGAAATAAGCAATCAAAACATTTCCGGAGAATGTCGAAATATTATTTGTATTTCTCCAGTCCATAAACCGTTGATATAGTTTTTCGTACACTTTCTTAGATTTTTGGGGTAAAATATTTTGTACTGCATTTTCTGATTTCTCCGATATGTGTGGAGGAGTCGATGGTAATTCTTCTATATCGCTGATATCAGACATTTTGATAATATAATTATCGAAGTTTAGCCATACTACGAAAATTCAATGCCTACTGATTTTGACAAATAGAACAATTAGATATGAATCTAGGACAAACGTCAAATGCACACATGCTTGATTGGAAAATTATGAGTTTCTATTGATTGCAAATCTGTATCGTTATGAAAAATCTGTATTATGAAACGGATTATGGGCATATTAGTGTATTATTATAGTACGGGTGTAGAATAAAACTTTTGTTTGCATTATGATATTCATTTTCAATTGCCATTCATACGGTAATGAAAGGAAGCAATACAAAAATGTAGCTTAAGTGTTGCCATGGCGACTTTAAGTACAACTCCTCTTAAGTGGCATTTTGCGTCCGTCGAGGCATTAGCCAGAAAAATATTCGTTTTTTCAATGTATGATCTAATCATGCCTTTTTCAACAGAGCAGGAGCCATCCCCGTCAGTTCACGTACAACTGGTAACTGATAGCACTTGATCGAGAAGTTTGAAATCAGAACGTGTGTACAGTCGAGCCAATCATGCCCGACGTGGCCCCCCGATATCGGTGTACTCACCATTGGATCTCAGAAAATGTTTATATATATATTGATCCTTTGATTCGTCTATTTCCAAACTAATTCTGATATTTTGATGCTTTTTGATTGATTTCAAGTATCACCAATATAACTTTTGCCACTTTGTTTTGTTCTTGGTGTATGCCATACACATTGACAGTTCGTATAGTTTTGAGAAAGTATAAGAAGGATCATGTTTATGAAACGTGGAGGGTGATTTACAAATGTTTATAAAAATATTCTATTTCTTGAACGTACAAACTTATTTATACAGAGCGCAACACAATGCATTAAGACAAGTTATTTTAAATAGGCAGATCCTCCTCCTTTCAGGGAATCCCTGTTGAACATATCAGGGATATGTTACCCAGTTGTATTGAAATAATATATCATTGTTTTGTTTTTAACGGTGAGAATATACATCTCTTCCCACTATCCCTCTTTCGATAGGTCGAGTTATTTTGTCCCAAACTCAACTCAACTGGAATTCCACAAAAGTACATTTGTCAACGGAGATATTTCCAGAACTGGGAACATAAACTATGATTATTCATTTAACGCAAACCGCTAGAGCTCACATTTAATTCCATTTTCCCCTCGATATCTCGCGCCGGCCTGAAATCCTCTTATGAAATCCGCCCTATCAACCCCGCAAAATGAAATTTTGAAGCTAATGCAGCTATCAACATTATTTTCCGCGCAAATGTATCCCCACCCATAAATTACACCCTGTGAAAGTCAGTGTGGCGATGGGCTAGGGGATTATCGTTACGGCGTGGCAATAATTAGGTGTCGCGCATACATATTTAAAAATACCGCGGGTCGGTTGTGTATACATGGCCATTATTTTTAGAAGGCAAAGTGGGAGAAACGATTGCGAAGATAAAAGATATGCGTCGGTCTACTTTCGGTGGAAAAGTTATAGGGGTTGTTTATGGGCTGTTGTTGTTCTTATCTCTGGGGTTAATCGCTGATACAGGGTGATTTACACGGGAAATGGCCAAGAGGAAACGGAAAAATCTGCCGAAGCATACTATAAAGACTCTTATCTTTCACGAATTGTCGAATAATGTGTGTAATGTGTTTCGGACTCGCTGATAAAGGAGAAAGAGAGCATATAACGTGAAGATGGGAATTGGAACGGGAATGTATGGTGGCTCCTGATAATTTTCTGCATGCCTTCAACTATTCAAAAAAACGACCCAGCAGAATGCGATATCAATGAGCTATTGATTGGTTATGAACTTTTGTACAGAATATTATGGATAGTTTCAAGTATATGCCAATTCTCATCTAGTTATTAAAGAGTTATATATTATTTCACATTTCCTGTATTGTATTTTAGTTGAAAAAAAAAAATCTTCAATATGACTTATATATGTTCCGGGTTATTCACTATAAATTATCCACCCACCCCTTATCATGGTTATTATTGCCTATAGGAAAAAAAGTTAAATGTAAAAGTTGTGTGGTTATGACTGAATTTTGATAAAATGCTATCAAACATACAGTAGCGTGAAGATTTTAGGGGACATTTTTTTAATCGGATACCCTGTATGTTATTGAATTTTTGGAATGATAATTTTTCTTGATTTCAAAATTATACCATAGGTTTCCCTATCTCATAACGTTTTTTAGACGAGTTGAAAATGCCTATCCTAAGAAAGTTAACATTTTTAAAGTAAGCTATAAAATGACAACTTTTTAGCGTTTAATGACAGTTCTTTAATGAAATAATCGAAATGGTTTACAGTGAGGAAGGAAAAGTTCAAATATATACATACGTCCAGCAAAAAGTGCATATAGGGTGTTGTATCCAAATCGTCGAACACCGTCAGAAAATACATTCAAAAATATTTAGTTTCAGTAGAAATAAGCGTGTAGTTCAAGAAAACCAGGAAGAACAGCTGGATATACTGCTTCATTTCAAAGGTAAGCCTATCCATATTAATTCGCGAAAAGACTTTTTCTAAACATCCAACTATTTTATAGAAAATTCTGAATGTAGTTTAAAAAATATAGCCGATCAATTGGGTGAAAGTTTTTGCAAAATCTAACGTACTTTGAAACAGAACAACTACAAACCATATAAAATTTTACCCGTACAAACTTTAACAGAGTCTCATAAGAGGAAAATGCTGGAATTTTGCCAAAATATTATTCAAAATTTGAATAAAGATCCCGATCATTTAACTAAAATATTATGGACTGATGAGTGATCCTTTTCTACGGCAGCAGTTTTCAATGGAAAAAATCGATGGTCGTGGGAAAAAAAGGAGAACAGGAAAATATTGGTGAAACAAATAAAGAAAACAGGAAGAAAAACTGTTGTCGTTTGGTGCGGAATTTTCAGAAATGAAATTGTTGGCCCTATATTTTATGGTTATATAACAGGAGTGATCTATCGAAAAATATTCATCCCAGAAGTAGAAAAAATTATTTCACAGAGTTTTTCGGAAGTAGAATTTGCCAGTATGGAGAAACCCCCCATAGTGTCCTACCCGTTCAAGAACATTTGAATGATATATTGCCAATATGTATAATAAATAATGGAAATATTAAATGGCCTCCTAACAATCCGGACTTGGCCCCTATGGATTCATTTTTCTGGGATTTCTAAAAGACATTGTTAATAATAATAATATTCAACTCATTAAAACACGATTCGACTTGAAATAGAGAATCTGAAATGCACTTATGAATTATCATGTTATTTAAATTTTCTAAATAAATCTTTGTTATCTATTTTCATAGCTTACTATAAACATGTTAACTTTCATATGATAGGCATTTACAGTAACAACTAGTAATTGTTTTCTGTTGGACATTGACAAAGAGTAACTTCATTTTTCAATTAACAAAAAAATATTTCTATTCAATATTCAATTGAGAATGTTTCTCTAAGTGATTCGATGTTTAATAACTCAAAAACGGTATAAGATAGGGTTAACATATGGTATATTTTTGAAACCAGGAAAAAAAGGTAATTTCAAAAATTCAATAATATCCAGGCTATCCCATTCAAAAAAATCTCCTGAAATCTGCACGCTACTGTATTTTTGATAGCATTTTATCAAAATTTAGTCATAACCACATAACTTTTGAATTTTCCTGTTTTTCTATAATAAGGGATGGGTAATTTATAGTGAATAACCCGGTACATGACATTTCGTTAAATACAACCACTCATTTAGCACTTTCGGCATCAGCGAAAATGGGTCCATGTTTTGAATTTTCATCGGAACACCTTATATTTTTCTGTCTATCTGGAATCTTGGGAAAAATATATTCTTGACTCTTTTAGTCGCATTTCTTTTCCATATATACAATATACCAATATACCATATGTTAACCCTATCTTATACCGTTTTTGAGTTATTAAACATCGAATCACTTAGAGGAACATTCTCAATTGAATATTGAATAGAAATTTTTTTTTTAATTGAAAAAGAAGTTATTTTGTCAATGTCCAACAGAAAACAATTACTAGTTGTTACTGTGAATGCCTATCATATGAAAGTTGACATGTTTATAGTAAGCTATGAAAATAGATAACAAAGGTTTATTTAGAAAATTTAAATAACATGATAATTCATAAGTGCATTTCAGATTCTCTATTTCAAGTCGAATCGTGTCTTTAATGAGTTGAATATTATTATTATTAACAATGTCTTTTAGAAATCCCAGAAAAATGAATCCATAGGGGCCAAGTCCGGATTGTTAGGAGGCCATTTAATATTTCCATTATTTATTATACATATTGGCAATATATTATTCAAATGTTCTTGAATGGGTACTCTGTTAAAGAATTTTTTCTACTTCTGGGATGAATATCGATAGATCACTCCTGTTATATAACCATAAAATATAGGGCCAACAATTTCATTTCTGAAAATTCCGCACCAAACGCCAACAGTTTTTCTTCCTGTTTTCTTTATTTGTTTCACCAATATTTTCCTGTTCTCCTTTTTTTCCCACGACCATCGATTTTTTCCATTGAAAACTGCTGCCGTAGAAAAGGATCACTCATCAGTCCATAATATTTTAGTTAAATGATCGGGATCTTAATTCAAATTTTGAATAATATTTTGGCAAAATTCCAGCATTTTCCTCTTATGAGAGAGACTCTGTTAAAGTTTGTACGGGTAAAATTTTATATGGTTTGAAGTTGTTCTGTTTCAAAGTACGTTAGATTTTGCAAAAACGTTCACCCAATTGATCCGCTATATTTTTGAAACTACATTCAGAATTTTCTATAAAATAGTAGGATGTTTTGAAAAAGTTTTCGCGAATTAATATGGATAGGCTTACCTTTGAAATGAAGCAGTATATCTAGCTGTTCTTCCTGGTTTTCTTGAACTACACGCTTATTTCTACTGAAACTGAAGGTATGATTCACCTTTTGGTAAATATTTTTGAATGTATTTTATGACGGTGTTGGACGATTTGGATACAATACCCTATATGCACTTTTTGCTAGACGTTTATTTTTGTTTCTTTGTATATATTTGAACTTTTCCTTCTTCATTGTAAACCATTTTGATTATTCCATTGAAGAACTGTCACTAAACGCTAAAATATAGTTGTCATTTTATAGCTCACTTTAAAAATGTTAACTCTCTTAGGATAGGCATTCACAGCTAGTCTAAAGAAAAGGTATCCCCTGAAATCTGCACGCTACTGTATTTTTGATAGCATTTTATTAAAATTTAGTCATAACCACATAACTTTTGAATTTTCCTGTTTTTCTATAGGCGATAATAATGGATGGGTAATTTATAGTGAATAACCCGGTACATGACATTTCGTTAAATACAACCACTCATTTAGCACTTTCGGCATCAGCGAAAATGGGTCCATGTTTTGAATTTTCATCGGAACACCTTATATTTTTCTGTCTATCTGGAATCTTGGGAAAAATATATTCTTGACTCTTTTAGTCGCATTTCTTTTCCATCAATTCAATCTTCATATCAAGAATGTCTTCGAAGGGCTGTTATCACCCTCAATGGGAATATCGATGCTTCTTCGAGAGCCAATCGATCTCGTGTAGTGTATTCTTTGTAAAACAGAGCATAGCGCATGGGTGAAGAAGGTAATTTTGCAAAATCGGAAGGACTTCATTGAATTGACTCTAGTATCGAGATTTACTTTATTAGCCCTCACCGACTAGTATTAATGAACGTGACAAAAAATATCTACGGTTTGTTTTTCTCTAGAAATGATCTTTCCTGCCACTATGATATCCACGTTTATATTTCCTCTCAAGTTTCCACTCATTACTATCGTCAAGGCAATCGTGTTAGATAACAATAATCTCTTAATTTTTCACAAGTTTTTTCATATTACTTTTTCTTCGATCTGAAGAACCGAGAAATATACGCCTAGGGAAATAAAAACACATATCTTCCGCTTCTCAGTTCACATCATTCATTCCATCACAATAAGAGTTGCAGATCTTTTTCCCGATTCCCTCTGAATGGAAACAAGATAAGTCACAAATTTGCCAGCCAAGAATTATGGATATTGGAGATTCGCCAAGAAATCCTAAAATTTCTTGAATAAATCTATATTGAAATGTAACACCCTGTAGGTATCATTGTTTTTTTATTGGTCCCAGGGTTAGCTGTCTTAATTTTTGTTCGTGTTTCATACATTTCAGTTCCTTGAATGAAACTAACACAATAAAAGTGGTTCTTATTCCGATGAAAACATATATTTCTGCCCGAACGAATAAAGGTGCATTTAGTCAACATAAACGTAACTTTAGCACAAGCATTGTCATAAACATAAGCGTAAAAATAATTATGTATAAAACCTATTTTATACAAGTTTAGTATTTCCGATCAACATTTCAAATTTAGAGAATGTCAAAGAGATGTACGATCATTTACTCCAATGAACATGTATTCTATTCTGCATTTTAGCATAATTGTAAGATTCTTAAATTTGGATTTTAGGTCCATGTTTACTAAATGCACCTTAAGTTCATTTCTTTATACAGATTGGCGCAATGTTCTCATTTTTATCTAGAATGTTATCGTCTGGAGAATGAAATTTCATGACTAAGTAGAACGCTGGGCAGCGTTGATGAACTTTGAATTGTATTCCCCACCTTGAATGGAGTTTTTGACCAATGAAAATGAAATTCATGACGTCGCTTGGGTCTTGGATGGGGATCTGAAAAGTTTTTACAGGGAAGTCGTCGACTAGCCGAGCCGCGGATAGGTCATGGGTTCCACCCGCGGGCGGTCGTTGCCCTAATTTTTGGGTTTTCCAGAGAATGGGAAATTTCGGTAACCCGAATAGGCTGCGAAGAGCTTATTTTGGGTTAGTCGCTCTTTTATACGGACGGCGGACTTTGTTCGGTAGCCGGAGATCAATGAAAATCGCTCTTCGAAACAATGGTTCCACGGGAGAACCTTCGCGAGTAAATAGCTGAAACTTTGGTTTTAATTGTCAGCTCGGGAGACGAGGTGTTAAAAATAAAAAAATTGATTCGAGTGTCCATAGAAGGTTACGAGGAAAATGGGAGTAGATCCGAAAGTAGAAGGAAAAATGGGAGATACTAGGGTAAGTCGCTGGCTTGTAATTAGAAAAACTAACTTGGTGCATAGTTTTTTATTATTGGAATACGGGGCGAACCTCCTGCACAATTAGGGGTATTCATAACAGGTTATACAGGGTATTCGTCTATTAAAGTTGAGACTAGTTTCGGACGCCCTCAACTATGAGAATTAGGAGAAAAGGGATGTCAGAGACACTGGTAATAATAAAATAGAAGATCTACGGGAAGAACTGGTTCTCTATTTAAATGCTATAAAGTTGTAACATAAAACGGAAATATAAGCCCTTATATTCGAACAGATCTGTATGTTGGTTAGCAATATTTTCAAACGGTTATTTTTTTTTTATTCTTAAATTGGAAGTGATTTCATGCAATCTCTGTACTTTCCATTAGAGCTATTATCTTTTGGAAAACGAAAACCCAGACCTTTTGAAATTATACCTAAGGATGCTATAGAGACATCCATGATATGTATATTCAGTAGTTCTTGTTGTAGGTTTACTCTTGTTACAAACTGTTCATTTTCTATCATGGTATGAATAACTGTACGTATTGCAGATCTGACTCCTTAATGCAAATCACGTGTTCTGAAAGCTTTTTTTTTGCAGGGACCTAATAAAAATTGAATGAAACCATGTTTTTCAACACCTGCTGTAACAGTAGAAAAAAATCTATTTTGGAAATACTCCAAAACATTTAAGATAAGTTTCCTACTTTGCTCGTTTGAAACTTCACGATGCGCCATTTTCAAATTTCGTTAAAACTTCATCACAAACTCATCACAACAGAGGAAGCAACACAACACACCAGGAGGATCAACACATTCAAAATGAGTCAATTTCCAGGCTAATTTCGAGTCCTCCTCTGTTAACCATCTATTTTTGATAGGAAGTACATTTTATTGGCCATCCCTCTCTAGTGTAGGGAATTTATCCATAACATTGGTCATAGCCTATTCAAAGGCGAATTTGGACATGCCTTAAGTATATCTCAAACAATTGGAAAGGCTCGACGTATATGCCAGGTATAGTGATTTAATGCCTACTTTGCCATATGGAAACGTTTTAACTAAAGTAGAATAGAAATTCTGTTCGTGATCCTTTTATTTTTTTTTTGAATTTCATTCGTAACATAATTTTCACATCTTTTTTTTGTTAATAGATGTATTGAAGTTATTTTGTGTATTAATTGAAACTATAGCAAGAAAAAAGATAATTTTCAGTATAAGAAGTATAATAGAGAAGCAAAGTCCTATCTATTTTTTTTCATTTTCACTTGAAGAAAAGTGTTATTTATATTGAAAAGAAGTCATTCAAAAAAGACCTCGCATATTAGGCCGAACGCACGAATCTTATTCCGACGGACTAATGGCGACCAAAATAACAGTGCCTTACATTCTAGTATAGAAACACTCTATCAAAATTGGTGTTATGTAAGCAAAAATCAATTTTTTTGCATAAGCCCTGGTGACAGCAGCTGCCCTTGTAATATATAAATATCACATACATATTCGATTTTCAAAAATGAGAATGTGACTATACTTTACCCGAGGAATTGAGATAATATAAGTAAATGGAAAATTTTATTATATTATCTAATCGTGGGTACGAATTTATTTTGAGTTCGTCCATTTTTGAGATAGATATTTCATGAAAAATTTGAATATTCTTCCAGAGATAGAAAAAGTATATTAAATATTTCTTAATATCCAAAAATAATTAAAAAACAGTCAATAGGCTACTGATCTGATTCACACTGGTGACTAGAGGTGGGATATCTAATAAAAAAAATGATTACAGAAAATTAAAGAATAGTCTAATTGACTACTTCTACAGAAAAATTAATATCTGAGCCACAGTTGAATGGGTTGGGAAGCGCAGAAACCAAGAAATCTCAACTGAAAGAAAGTCCGCAAAACATGTACAATGTACAGATGAAAATATTTAATTGGACATCTAACAACCCTCCTCTCTCCCGATTTTATTCGCATCACCGACAAACGAATGTTGTTTTCCACCTTGAACCGTGTCACAGGAATGAAATACGACTCCGACTGGCAAATTAGGCAGATATATTCCGAGGGTATGAGGAAATCAGCACGCATAGGGTGAAGAGGGCACTATGATATGCATACGCTCACGCAATATTTAGATACTTGGGTAATTTACAACACCGCAGGTGTTCCACAATGCAATTGAGATTGGAAGTATGTCGGACACACGCTTGCCATTCATAGGCGTAGTTCTGAGAGGGATAAACGGAAAAATGATTGTGATTTCTAGCATTAGATTCGAATTTTTGAATTGATATCAAGTAGAGACAACACACCGAGTGACAATGATTTATGAAAAGTTATTAAAAATTACTTATTCGTTGATTTGTTTGAAAATATGAACAGGATATTCATATGTGGAATCATCTGCGACTGAAAGATAAACTTTAGTCACTATCTTCCATCGTGGATTTTGCAATTGACAGACAAATATTTCTAGTCAATATTAAATTGAGAATGTTTCCCTTTTCTACTTATTCGTATTATACAGTGCTCGTCTAGAGTTCTCCTCCCCCTTACTGATTTTTGAACCACCTGGTATATCGCAACGAAAATCACAGCAAAAAGTTTTAAAATGGCGGCTGAGCGCCATCTTCAATAACTTTTTGAATTGAACACCACGTATATTATTCCATTTTCGAAATCTGCTCATAATTCTCAACAATTTTCTCCAATACACTTTACTCCCAAATACAATTGTTTTCGAAATATTAACGTTTGAAAAGTGACATTCCGGTTTAAAATGAAGTATGGATTTTGGTCACTTCCGGTAAAACATTTTTCCGACTAAACGTTGTTATTAATTTGTAGTCTAATCTCTTGATGAATTCGACTAATAAGAGGCGTACGGAGAGTTTATTAAGGATAAACAGTACCGCTTACTGGAAAATCTCGAAGCCTACGAATGTGTTCTGTAAATTCACAATCATAACAAATTAGTTAGCTGAAAAAATATAATTTATTTTTGAATAACCTTTTTATCCAACCCCAACAATTATTTCATCAAGTGTTCAATGTGGCCCCCTCTTAAATCTTGACAATAAAGTGCCATATTATAAATAGCTCCTCTCACGTTGATGAAAGTCTGTTCATCTATTTCTTCACATGTATCTATTATTCTGCGTTCCAACTCTTCTATTGTTTGGCATTCAGTGGCGTAGATTTTTGACTTTAAATACCCCCAAAGCAAAAAATCTAGAGGGGTAAGATCCGGAGATGGTGGTGGTCATTCTGTACTTCCCTTGCGACCCATCCATCGCCCAGGAAAGTTTGTATCGAGGAACTCTCTAGCCATGCGATCGAAATGGAGAGATGCCCCATCCTGCTGAAATATGATTTCACGATTTTCAAACTCTTCCTGATTGTTTAATACAATTCGTCTTATTCGAGATTCAATTTCAGTTTCCAAAATTTTTTCTGTAAAAAACTCATGTAAGATTGCCTCTGATGAAAATCGGTCCAACAACGCGATTGCCCAAAATCCCCGCCCAAACTATGTATGTCCCTCTCTGAAAATATGCGGATTAGTATCGCTCCAGTATCGTTCATTCTGTTTGTTGACTTTTCCATTAAGAAAAACGTGCATTCGTCTGCGAAACATATACGTTTTAGGAAGCCCCGTTCTCCTTCAATTGTTCTTGTTAACCACTCACAAAATTCAACCCTCCGGTCTGGATCATCCTCCGTGAGCGAATTCAGGATTTTCATTTTATAGGGATGAAACTTTTCTTTTTTTAGGACTTTTTGGACACTTTTTGAACTTACTCCACAGGATTCAGCAACTGCAGACGTCGACTGAGTAGGATTGATTACCTTTTCAGCAACAATTTCTACCTTTTTTTCTTCTGAAAGAGGCGGTCTTCCTGATCTTGGAGTATCTTTCAGCGTACCAGTTGCTTGGAGCTCATTTAAAAGTTTGCGCAAATATGATTTCGAAATAGGATTCTCGGGAGCACTGTATATTTTTATAATGTTTATTGAAAATTAACTATCAATAATAATAATTTTTATTTCCATATCACCCTTATAGATCAAAAGCTTGCAGTGAAACTTTTGAATTAACCTTGTGGTCTGTTTTTTGATAATACAAAGAAACTATCATATTTTCGTTCAGTTTTCGAAATATTTGTTAGAAATTATGTACAAAAAAAATGGGACATGCAATCTTTAATGTAGGAAAATTATTATTAGAAATGAAAAACTATACTTGCCTTGCCAAATAGAAACATGCATTCCATGTTGAAAATACATTGATTGGCAAGTACAATCATTTTTCAGATATATAATTTGTTTCACCGGACTACTATATGGAAATAGGATGTAGTCGGAAAAAAATCAATAGTCAACTTTCCCTAGCACGTATGTTGTACTAGAGAAACCGATATAATCCTCTTTTCTCGTTTCAAAAAATCTATTTCCAACATAATTCTAATTACTTTTCTCCTACAATACAGTGCATTCCATTTAAAACGAGCCACCCTGAATACTTTTTGGTACAATGATTTTCAGGAAAAATAAAAAAACACATCAACAATAGTATACAGGGGGACACATTTTGACATATTCACATTTGATGTTACTTCCACTATCACACCCCCAGAGCATGTCACCTTTTTTTTAATGGATCACCCTATATTGTTTCGCATTATCAGATGGTCCATGATGAGCAGATTTCAACAAAGTATAAAACATATGGTCTGACGCTACAAATTATTTGGTTGAAAACGAGCCACCCTGAATAACTTTTGAAACAATGATTTGTAGTAAAAATAAAAAAACAGGTCAACAATTTATACAGAAGGCCACATTTTGAAATATTCGTTCTAGAGACAAATGAAGCAATAAATCAGAAAGAGATATTTTTTATTAAATTCTTGAATCAAAATCTGATGACTTGGCAATGAGAAGAAAAAAAAATTCTATAATAAATGTTCAAAAACGTTTCCACCAACTTCCATACAATGGTACAAATGAGCTTCCATTGCCGCCCTCACAGGGTTGAGAATCTCGGGAGTTATTTCTCTGCAATGCCTAATGATATTCTCCCTCAAATCTTCTAATGTTGTTGATTCTATCTCATACACTTAAGACTTCAAATGTCCCCATAGAAAGAAATCTACAGGAGTGAGATCCGGAGACCTTGGTGGCCATCCTGTAGGACCTCTTCTGCCAATCCAGCGACCAGGAAAATGATCATCCAAAAATTGTCGCACTGGAGCTGCATAATGAGGAGGTGCACCATCCTGCTGAAAAACTATTTCTTGTTCGAATAAATTCATATCCTCCTCAATTGCCCTATTGATGCACGGTATTATTCGATTCTCCAACATATCCAAATATTTCTCACCAGTCAAATAACCATCGATAAAAAAAGGTCCTATGATGTGGTCACCTAAAATTCCTGCCCAAACATTCAGTTTTTGAGGTCGTTGGGTATGAACTTGACGGTATAAATGAGGATTCGTATCACTCCAATTTTGCCGATTCACCTCTCCATTCAAACTAAACGTACTTTCATCCGAAAAACAAATTTTATTCAAGAAATTCTGATGCAAGTTGATCCGTTCAGTGAGACTTTCACAAAACTCGATACGTCTATCGAAATCATCTTCGTTCAATTCATGAACTAGTCTAATCTTATATGGATAAAATTTGTACTTATGAAGGATTCTGAAAACATTTGTACGACTGATTCCTGATTCTCGAGGTAACTTAGTAAGAGATTGCGTATTTTCCATTAGTCCAACGTGCCCTGAAACTGCAATAGAAATAGCTTCATCGTTGACAACTCCTGAACAGTTATGCTTTTTATTGCTAACAGATCCAGTTTCCATAAATTTGTTCAATAATTCCGAAACGTATTTGTGTCGTACATTTCTTCCTGGATGATTATCATTGAACATACGGGCAGCAGCTCTAGAACTATTTCCATTCTGGTAGTACAAACTCACTATTTCAATCCGTTTTCGAAGCGTATAAACCATTGCTTCTCAAGAATTCACAAAAACAGAAACACCAATTGTAACTTCACCTGGTAGGTAATCGTTATTGTAGAATGAGACAAATACAAAATGAAGAGAATATCGAATTCAAACTTAACTAGGCAAAATAAGACTTTTTTGAAGTATACTTCAGAAAACACCTATGAAACCTAGGTAACAGATTGTACAGAAGTTCATTCAGGGTGGCTCGTTTTCAAGTCAAATAATTTGTAGCTCCCGAACCATATGCGTCAGACCATAATTTTATACTTTATTGAAATCTGCTCATCATGGAGCATCTGATAATGCGAAACAATATTGGGTGATCCATTGAAAAAAAAATGGTGACATGCTCTGGGGGTGCGATAGTGGAAGTAACATCAAATGTGAATATGTCAAAATGTGTCCCCCTGTATACTATTGTTGACGTGTTTTTTATTTTTCCTGAAAATCATTGTACCTAAAGTTATTCAGGGTGGCTCGTTTTAGATGGAATGCAGTGTATACTGATTGTCTCACAAAATTATAAACATAAGAACTTTCAATGTGTTCGAGAAATACAAGCAAAAATGGGTACTGAAAGATTGAACGATAATATTACCCAAAGATTTCAAAAATATTACTTAGGTATGAAATATAGACGCAACCGATACTTGATGAAAATCCATAATTAAAGTAAACTTAAAACACTACTTTTCCACAAAAAAAATTGTTTACAAAACCCACGACACGTGTTTCAAGCTTTTTCAAGTGGAGATGAACTAAGTTGCAATTACTGGGGTTTGATATAAATAATAGGAGCAGGTAGTCAGTTGGATATTAGGTAATTAAGTGATAATTATACGAAAGATTATTCAATTTCTGGTAAACAGATTTAAAAGTGGCGACTCATTCAAATTAAGCTGGTCATAAGAATTGATAAAATCAAGAACGTGCATTCTAAAAATTCCAAACTCATTTCTTTCGATGTTCAAAATCTTTTTCCAACATATTACCAGATGAAACAATCTTCGTTTGTTACACTCAATCAGATAAAATATGGTTTCCATTGGCTGTAATGATGTACCTAATGAGAAAGCTTTCTCTTTCAATAAAATACGTCACCTAACATCTCGTTGCAAAAAAGAAACACCATCTGAGATGTAATCCTCATGAGCCACTAACAGGGAATTTGCGGAGCTCGACAATACGCGAAACATATCTTGCCACTTAAATTTTCGATCTGCACACATCCTCCATCCACATATCATCGCCAAATCTCATTAGACGTACGGAATATCAGTTCTAGCGCTACACGTAATATAGTTCGGGGGCTTGTCACATATTTAGGTCTATTCTCATTTACTGAAAGTAAGTGAATGTTCTTTGAAATAAATTGTAAGTTGGGAATTTAGTTCACGCTATAAATGAAGACTATCTATAATTGTTGTTGCTTCGTCTTTCATAAACTCATCTTAGGACACTTCAACTGAGTGTCGCTATGTTTTCTGATTGTTCTTCTGATAAATTCCGAAAGTTTTTCTACAATCATCAACAACTTCATGATGATGATTGGGGTAAATTTTCGCAGACGAAGTTTTTGCGTTTTTCATAAAAACACAATCCTTTTTTAGAAATTAAATAACAGTAGAAACTAAAGTTATTCCCACAAATACAATCTCACAGTCTCATATCATTAATCAACATAGAATTTGTAACAAAGATATCAATGAATCTCAATGCGATGAAAAATATGGAGAAGAAACTCCAAACAATAAAGGAGAAATGATAATTGAAGTATGTAAAGAATAAATCAATCATGACAAACAAATACTTGAATATTGAAAAGTATACCAACGAATGAAAGAATTACATGTTTAAAGAAAAACAGATATCGGAAGAGATCAAGAAACTGAAAAGAGCGAAGGAACAAAGAATATATGAAAGAAGGGAAATAGTTAGTCAAAAAATGAAAATCTACGAGTTAAAAGAAAAAAATCAGCTGTTCGACACCACATAACTTGACCGGCACGAGCCCCGGGAGAATGGCGTTATTTTAAAATAAAACATTCGTGGGGCTGTAGAAAACTAAGGGAGATATTTGACTCCAGTCAATTGAGCGGTCCTGCACCAAACGCGGGTTGTCCTAGTCAAAGTCCAGATGATCAGCCGTCTTGGATGGTAACGCACAGTGGAAGAATCAAACATTCGTAGCGCCATACTGAGAAACGGTGAAAAGCTTCAACTGCAGACTTAATTCAATGTTTTGCTTGCTCTTGCCGATTTTAGTTCTAATCCATCGCATATAATTTGAATGACAGAATTTTGAACTTTTACTTTTTTTTATTTTCGACAGATGTCAGTTGAAGAAATAATTTTTACTATTTTGGATACAGTTTTTCAAGGGCTTTCAAATGACATATTGCGAGTCAAGTTTGACAGATGACAGCCAAAAGCTAATGATCGCATTTGTGGCAGAATCTGTATCTTCATACTAAATTTCAGCTCGATTGGTCAAACGATTCAGCAGTTGTCCTGGAAGATTACAGATACACACAGACAGACTTCACTCTGGAAATGATCTCAATCGTCTCGTGAGACCTCAAATCGGATATTTCCGTAGATATCTCGATTTTTTTTCACAGGATTTCATTACATGACCACTAGGGGGGCGGTTAAGTAAAAAGTATCAAATGAAAAACCAAGAGTTACTGAACGATATACCGAAGCACTTAAACAAATATATGAAAAAATGGAAACACCCCAAGACAAGCAAACTGACGTCAGAAGCAAACTGTTGTGAAACGAAATGCTTTTGAACACTCACAGTTAGGAAGTAGGGACAAAAGTATCATCCAGCCGGAATATCAAAATACGCTTACATTTCACAGTAGTTCAACAGGAATGAATGCTCCCTGACTAATATCATCAACACCAGTGGCTGGGTGACAAGAGGTTGGATTTGCCGAATCAGCAGGATTTCTTCTTCTCCTCCCATATCGCTGTCAAGAAAAGCGCGTCTCGAAATGAGTTATTACCTATCTGTTGGAGTGAAAAGGGGAGAAGAAAAGGAAAAGATCTGCGGGACTCACATATTGTATGCCAAAAATGTATTATCAGCAAATCATTTAGCGCTATATAGGCAACACATACCTATATCTATTCAGATTACAATGTTAACTTATGTTTAATTCAACGGCAGTTTTCTCATATCAAAGTTATCCAGTTCTATTCATAAAAGGATAAAATTCACAAAAATATATTTTCTATCCTGAAAGAAATTTACGTTACGGATGCCAATGTATTTTGCGTGTTCTCTAGCAGTTTTCTGGGAGTTGGATACAAATTATCATTAATTTCATAGAAACTTCCATGTGTTTATTTTTCGACAAATATTTCAAGATTCCTTCGGGGAAATGCAGATTTATGGCATTAAATTTGGGGGAAGTCAAGACCTTATCGAACGGAACTGATGATAAAACCGCAAATTTTCTGACTATGAACCCAACTGAATAAAAACTTTTTAACATAAAGTTGAACCGACGAATGGAGAAATTGAAAAGCAACAAATTAGATTGAACTTTTTAATCTCACTAATTAATCTACATCACCAATGTAAGTAACTACTTTCGAGTCGGCACCAAACAAACAAATTAATTACGTAAAGCGTAGAATGATGGCAGTGGAGTGCGCAGCGATGGCGCGTCCCTCAATATCAGCGAGACAGCTACCCGAACGGGCACACGCGTGAGGGCACACGTCGTTGCGAGTGCGGAGCGGAGAGCGAATTTTTGGAATGTTATTGTTTATCGCTGGAGATTTCACGTTGCATGTTTATGTTATTTTGTTTTGATCAGTTTTTTGAAGTAATTTATAGATCATCGTTGATTGTTTGTTTGGCGCCGACTCAAAATTAGTTATTCACATGAATTTTGGAGCTTATTTAGCAAGACAAACTGGTTCATTTATATTTTGTTTTCCAGTTCTTTTTTCGTCGGTTTAATTTTTTGTTACAAAATTTTTATTTTTTATTTTTTTGTGGCTAAATCTACTAATTGCTACCTACTCAATTCGTATTACTTTTGAAATACTAAGTTACCCACCTCACTTTAACTATTAACTGTTATATACTATTACAAATTCACTCACCCTTTTGGGCACGGAATTTCAAAAAATACTGAAACAGGTATTTCTTTGTTTGTAACAAGGACTTCAAATACAATTGTTATGACCTCAACTTAAAACTAACGGAACCCTCACACAAACTTCCACTCCCCCCTAGAGGTTGGATTTATAAAAACATTCACACCTTTAGGGGTTGAATTTCTGAAAGTGTTAAAGACTTCAAATACCAATTTGTATAACCCCAACTTGAAAACTAACGGAATTCCCATACAAACTTCCATTCCCAATTTAACCCCCATTTTACTCCTTTAGGGGTTGAATTTCCAAAAACATCGAAACACGTATTTTTTATTCGTAGCTAAGGGGATTTTTTCTGTCCGTTATTGGGAGGTGTCCGTTATTAAGAGGTTTAACAATTTTAATATAAAGGATTAATGCCTTGCAAATTAAAGTTACCCAAAATTCCTTAAATAGGTTTAGTAATATAAACCTTTGAAGTCTTTGATTTTCAAGATCCAGGGTGTCAAAATTGAAAAATTATAATATTTTTTACAGTAAATTCAAAAATGTTAAATTATAAAAGCGATCGGAAGTTTTATTTATCCTTCTGTACAAATTTTAGCAATAGGCATTTCACACATAGATAAGAATTAAAAACTGCACTTACTGTAACATTTATTAAAAAAAATTGTAAAATACAATTACATATGTTATGTGAATTATCTTTTAAAAAATCTGATATCGTCGTCTGCTTCATATTCCTTAGTTTGTTTTCGAAAAATGCATGTGTACAATTTATCAAAATCTCTGATATTTTTGTGTAAGCGTTCACATTGTTATTTACAAAAAAGAATTTTTCTAGATCCCTTAAATTATCACATGCTTCACTGAGGCTAAAAATTATTTGTCTTCTATTGAGAAGCAATTAAATTTGTATGTAAATAATATCCAGTAACAAGTATTTTCATAAACATCTCACCTATCATAAAGAGGATTAGTGGGAAAACCAAACCCACCCTATCTTAAGCTCGAAACAAGAAACCAGTCAACCGGACAAATTTTGATACCTGACCTTTTGCAGGTATCCGTACACGTAGGTAGGTTACAAATTCCAAATTTCCGTTCAAAGTTGGTAAAGGTGTCCGTAAATGGAGGTAATTTTCAAAGAAATAATATCTTTTGATAACTAATTTGTATGTCCGCGTCCGTTATATAGAGGGTCCGCTATTGAGGGGGTCGTTTATACACAAATGGTCATTGCAGCATTCCGGACATATGTTTTTTGTCCGTTACATAGAGGTGTCCAAAAATAGAGATTTCACTGTATACAGTCTTTCAACATGCATTTTACTCCTTTTGAGTTGAATTTTCAGAAACCCTGAAACACATTTATCTTTTATAAAGAGGTGGAACTCGAAACATTTCCTTTCAGATAAATGAAGAATCATGTTAGCCTGTGGGCTGTATGTCAGATTTTGATAAGAAAAATCAAATCGGAATCGCGGAATAAATTTGACATAAGTAGAAACAATCAGTGTGTTAGCAACATCATCGAAAATTATGATGGAATAGTCATCTATATATTAGGAAGAGGTACAGTATCGGAATTGATTGTATTCATAATAACCTATTTCTGTAATAACTTAATTATATTTGGGTTGGACTAGTGATTCAGAATGCCCGTAGACCATGCATCACATTCGTCTTGCCAGCACCACTACTACCGATGAGTAACCCTCTCTTTGATTTTCCAGCGAAAAGGGTACCTAAACTTGCTTTCAAAGTCAATTCCATCATGAGTTAAAATTGGTAGTATACCCTTTTTTTCTTCTCTGTCTTCATTGTTGTAGATGTATTATTGAACTGGATCATATATATATATATATATATATATATATATATATATATATATATATATATATATAATAGGTGTGTTGTTTTGTATTCCATTGTGACAAAGGTGTGAATCCTCTGGACGAAGCCTGCAAAGAACATTATATTGCATATTCTCAGAAAAAAGATATAAAAGCTAGAAATATCGCTGACCAGCAACTAGCATCAGTCGCTACCGAACGTTTGAAAGCAAAATTGGGGGAAAAGATTACAGCATTTGGAATATCGAATATTATGAATATGAAAAGCAAACTGGGTATGTGGTTGAATAAAAAAAAGCATTTGTTAAAAAAAAGGGGGTGAGTTGAGAATTGCCAACAAATCAAAAGTTAAACGAAAGAAAAGAGTGATAAGAACCCCAAAGAAAGGTGGCTTTCCTCCAGTTATTACCACTTCTAGGAGCTCTAGGGGCAGTGGGAGGGGTGCAGCTTCTATTGCTTCTGCAGTTAATAAAGCGGAAGCTGGAGCAAATCAACTTGCTGAACAAAAGAGACAATGTTGCAATGGAACAAAAAGGGAAGGGATTGTATTTGAGACCACGTGATAATTATGAAATGTTTGCCCAACCCTATCAAAAAAACTGTTAAAAAATCTTCCCGCACAGAGCATTTACCAATATTGATCTCATAGAAAATGCTACTCGTTTGGAAATTCCATATTTCGAGGTGTTTTTAGAGAGACAAACTTCCAAGAAAAATCGAAAAGAGGAATGCGGACTAGTTAATCTTGATTCTGATTCGGGAGAAGGAACCCATTGGACGGCATGTGTTAAGAAGAATAGAAATGTTATATATTTCGCTAGTTATGGAGATTTGAGACCACCAACAGAAGTGATAAAATACTTCTTCAGTAATAAAGATATGAAAAATATTCAATATAATTATGATACTGTGCAAAAATTCAACTGTTACCGATGCGGGCATTATTGCCTGATGTTTCTATGTAATGAATTTCATCAATGTATTTAGTCATTCACCAATAAACCACCAAAATATTTCAATCCAACAATATATTTAGATGAAAACAGCGAATATGAGATAGGTTTAGCAAATTGTGATTCATTCAACGTCATTCCACATATTACAAAATTCAACGATGTGAAAACGATCAATTCCAGTATATCGGGCCACCCCTGTAACTTCTGCATTCGTGAACGGATTTTTTTGAAATTTGGTGAAGTTATATTAGCAGCCATTTCGTATTTGATCACATAACAATTCAATATGGCGGACTTCCGGTTTTTCTGGAAATGCTAGCAACTTCGTTCTTTCAAATGGAACACTCTGCATATTTTCACATATTCAAGTTCAACAGGTCAAAACAAGTCCAAACCTTAATTCAAATGTGATTTTTTTGAAACAATTGAAATTGAAATTAAATTTGTTTTTTTATTTTACCTGAGATTTGGTCAAGGTCACAATGAGTCGCATGTAACAGAAAAACTAAGTTTTTTCTGAAAAATTATTTTTTGTATCATTCACACCACATTCCTTTGTTTCAATTGGGACCCCTATGGGCCACCACCTGTCTCTCTAGAATATACATCAAGTAAAAAATTTACATCATTTTTGTATTTCGGTGCAGTAACAAATTTTTATACATTAGAAAATCTGACATGGCATTGGTATTCCAATTCCCGCGTCGAAGCGGTTGGATCAAATTCAACATTTATTTCTGCCTCTTCACTTACGATACCTGTATTACGATCTCATCTTCTCCATTGTTGGGTTCTTTTCGTAATCGTCTCCCCAACTTTTTGAAAAAGTTTCTTTGTGGGTGTCTTCTGTGTGGGTATCGTTCAGAGTATAACCGTCAAGCGGCGACACTGTTTTTAAGACATTATCCGTAAATCAAAAGCATATCAACCTGTTCACTTTTTGTGAACCTATAATTTTGATTTTCCATTTCTACTAATTCTCGGAAGTTAACTAATTTCCGAGAATTGAGACGAAAGATGACAGCGAAACACAATTAGTTGACAAGATTCAGAAATGTTGTTTTCCACAGCTTACTGAGTTGAAAAATTATTCGAACTGCAAGAAAACTCATGAACTAGTTGTGGAATTTTGAATGTATACAATTTGTTACTGCACCGAAATACAAAAACGATATGTAATTTTTTTCTGAATGTATGTTCAAAAAATTCACTTTTGACATAAGGTTTGTACTTGTTTTGACCTGTTGAACTTGAATATGTAAAAATATACAGGGTGTTCCATTTGAAAAAACAAAGTTGCTGGTAGTCCCAGAAAAACCGAAAGTCCGCCATATTGGATTGTAATGTGATCAAATTTGAAATGGGTGCTAATATAACTGTACCAGAAGTTACAGGGGTGGCCCTATATCATGTGTCACCCGGTATATTCCAGAAGGTTTTTATAATATCACCGATATTATCAACCTATTAACTGAAAAAATGAACACCAGTGATGTTATAATTACACCAAATTGGTTCACTTCCAAAGTAACTTTCAGAACAAATATGAAAATTAATTTTTCGGTTGATAATTCTATACGACAAGTATTGGTATTTGATAAGAGAATTTTCCATGCTAATGATATCTACACATCAGATCATGAAGTGAAAATTCTTTCAGTGAATACGATTTGTATCGATTGTAATATTGCAATGGGCTCTTTCGTGAATGGTGAACCAGTACATGTCATTCATCCCGGATTTGAGGAAAAAGACAGAAGTGTTTTTCGAAACATCATCAAAGGAAGTATAAGTATATAAAAGCTGAACTGATAATTTTCAATATTAATCTTGTGAAATATTTTATGCAGATCGACAACAAATATCGCTCTCAATTTGTGATACTGTTACCCAAATCACCAGTGATGAACACCACCGGAAACTTTGTCTCCAACTAGCACAATCGAGTCAGTCGATCTAATCATCCCCGGGGGCAATTCATCAGTAACCTCGAACCCAACCGAAAATTCAATCTGCCGTTATGGCCACCACAGCCGCAGCCGGCGTGACCTTTAAAGTTCAGAAAGTGTAGATTACCCGGATTATATGACACGGCTGCGTTTGCAAATTTTAATCTTTGATCTGGGGAAACGTATAGACCGGCGTGAAAGTACAGACGGAGTCTTAGATGATATATGAGTTGTTGTGATATGCAAGGCTTCTCACAGTGAGACGGGGCAATTTAACGAAACTGGACCGTTTCGGCGAGTTTGGAACTTGTGTTAGAGTTTTTCCACATATGTTTCTTGCATGTGACAGTTTATCATTCTGATTAATACTGTCCCATAAAATATTTGATGATAATAATTCATCAGACCAAGTAATGTGAATTGCCAAAAGGAAATATGGTACAATTATAGCAACCACCGACAATTGAAGTAAAATTAGTAAGAACATTTTATACCAGTCATTTTCAACCAATCAGATGCTTTATTTCGACATTTACTATGGTAACCAGCAAATTTTCCGAAATTTTTTCATTTACATGAAGACGTTAAATTAATAAGTGGAAATTTTCCGGCATATGACAGCTATCATATAAGTGGGCAAAAATAATATTGAAATAATATTGACAATATTTTTCATTTACTTACTTTATAAGTTGGAAATATTACAACAATATATTAAGGTGTACATTCTATAATATCATTAATTAATTTTAAATTCTTAAAAAATTCCATTTCTACCTCCTCTTTCCTAAGTGGTGAATAAATCACAGAACCGGTGTTTTTTCAACAATATGCCTGTGTTTCATGAAATGAAAATAATACTGAGACACCAGTTTATTTCTTTGAGTATAAGATTTGTGTCCAAACGAAGGCACAATATCACGCAGAATGTTGCCAATCTCTTTAAATAAGTTTTCTTGCTCAGGATTTAATGCGGATTCTTCCACTAGGTATGTTAGATATTTTACATTTTTATGGTACATTTTAATGTGCCGTGATTCTTTGTAGAAGGAATACAATTCATACGATTGAAAGTTCATTTTATTATCACTTTTTACTAACTTATGATTGTATACAATGTTATGAGGAACTTATAATGCCACAAATAAAATATTGATTGACAGGAGTAGTGAATGTCAAATCCATGGCTAACTTTACAAAATATTTTTTTAACCGGCAACATACGCCAACAACATTCTATTTAGAATAAAGAATAAAATATCGCGATTTCCTGAATTATTTGAAAAACAAATTATTACCGCTACTATTAATTTTTCCTAGAATTAAACCTAAAAGAATATGAAAAATATTCAAGTATATATGTATAGGTATAGTTATATATTTTTTGCTGTATATCACCTTTGTAGTCAATATTGACATTTTCCTGAAACCTATTGAGAAAATTATATGAAATCAATTATTTTTATATAATAATGTATCTGATATAAATTTTATTCTACTAGGTCACGGGAAAAATAAAAATAAAATATCCCGCAATACGAACATCCACTTTCATTTTTTATCAATAATTGACATTTCCCTGAAATCCAGTAAGAAAATTGTATGAAAACAATCAATTTTATATAAGAATTTATCTGATATTATATATTTTATTTTACTAGGGCACGGGGAAAATAAAAAAATATCTCCCGCAATATGAACGTATCCACTTTAATTTTTAGTCAATATTAACATTTCCCTGAAATAAGAAAATTTTATGAAAAATTAATTTTATAATTTTGATATATTTTATTTTACTAGGAAACGGGGGAAATCAGAAGAAAATCTCCCCCGAAACTCCCATTACACACAGCCTTCCATTTATTTGTGAATAACGTCAAAAAAATATTTACTTAATGTTTTCTATTTAAATATAATTCCGGTATAAAATTTTCTTACCGAATCCCCCACGTGCTTGAATCAATTGCGGGAAATTTATCTCGTACATGAATTTTTAAAGAAAATTATCCTTCGTCGCTTCGCGGCTCGTGATAATTTTCCGGCAATAATTCATGCTCTAGGGAGATTTTATAAGTGAACTCTAGTTTATAGTCAGTCAAATGCAGTTATTTCAAAACTTAACTATACCAAGCTTTATTGAATAACATAGGAATGCAATTCGGCAAATACTAGTGAATTTTTCATATATCCTTCGAGACTACCAAGAAATTTTGCTATGCATATGAAAATGATCATGGCCATTCATTATATGTGCAAAAAATGATCATTTCGAGAAATCGTCCCATAATCGACCCGAATCAACAATGAACTACACCAAGTGCAATGATTTCTGGGAATTCAAATTCTGAATCCACTCTCATTTCGTGTAGGCAATACAGCTGAATGAACTGCTCTGGAGTTGGCTACTGTCCAATGATTAAAAAATCACCCATTACAAGTGATTCACGATATCTCGCCCCATTACGAAAATGTAAAGAGGAAATTTGGCCAGGTATTTGAAATAAGAAACTTATGCTATGACTAATGAAATGAAATTAAAAAGAATTTTATGATTCCTGGAGCAGAATGGGGATTGAAACATATGAACATGTGAATGTATTTTCAACGTTAAGGAAGTTGACCAGTTAATTTCCCCATACTACACAATGGAATGTTTCTTAAAAAATTCTGGAAAAGTGTTATTTCATGATTCTGACGTACTTTGAAAAAAATCCTGAATAAAGAGTTTTGAAAATTACAAAAACTAAACAAAATAATAATTTGTACCAATCGTAAAATCCAAAAGTGTATTACCTAAAGTCATCATAGTGCAGATGTTAATTTTTGCAATTGATACCTGATTATTTTTGGATTCATTTTAAGAAGTATTTGATGGTAATCGAGTCAATTACGCCCATCGGCCTATTAAAAGCAACTTACTCAATGGATTTTGGATTTTCTACCCATTTTTCTTCAAACAGTTTTGGAAAAAAATATATTAGTAGCTGTGTCAGGAATATTACAATGATCCAACTCATGATTCACCTCATTACCCAAATTCCAATTGGATGGAGATAATAACGGAAAAAATAAACAATATTTCCAGATTGTCGACTCATGAACTCCTGATTTAAATATATTTGAAAGAATGAAGGTTTCAGTGGACAAATCGAATTGACCCTCTACAGATGAACTATTATGGTGCATTATATATAAAACAAATTGATTTATAATTACAGTTATATTCGTCTAATTCATAAGTATCCCGAATCCGACAATATAATAGTACAACTCATCCAATGGCGTAATCTCCCTGCCGATCTCAGCTATTTATAGTCAACCAATTAGATGAAGAGGTTCACTACGAGATTATTTCGTGACAGGATAGATGTATCTGTCATAATTTACCATTTATCGGAAAGATATCACCCTTTCAACGAATTCGTTTCAATTTTATCTAGAATTTATTCGTATTTTAGAATTTCATGCGTTTATTTCATATATGTAGCAGATTATTCTATGGGAAAATCAAATATCAAGATGTCAAGATCAATGACTTAGGAGTACCCCAGGATAGTATACTAGGACCAGTTTTATCTATAGTTTTTATTATTGACCTGGTCGACAACTTAGATCTCGACATTTGCTTAGCAACGAATTATGGCTGACGATACCAATTTATTAGTTCATGCCAAATTATACCCTGACCTCATCTAAAATACCAATGACTCATTCATCTCTGCAAACCCCTGGTTTCAAATGAACAAATAAATTTTAAATGGAAGAAAAACACAATTTTTATTATTTACATCTTACCCCTGTCCGCTATGAACCTGACAGATCGCACAGTAGTTGAACTGTTAGACCATGTAAAGTTTTTGGGTATGAGAAATGACAAGGTGTTATGTTGGAAGGAACATGTAAAATCAGTTTAAACTAAGTTGTCCCAAGTACAGTATGAGAGTAACTGCCAGTTTAAAAAATTCTTAAACTCTCAAAATCCTATATGATGCAAATATGAAATCAGTAATGAGATATGGGACTGTTTCTTATGAAAACTATGAAGACAGGAATGAAATCTTCATTTTACTGATAATCTCATGGAAACTGAAATGTACTAAATCACGTAGAGGACTATTAGAGAAAAGTAAAATTTTTACAGAATTTTGGATCCACCTCCAAGAATGTTTACTGTTTTTCTCCAAGAATAAATATTAGATGTTGAAGGGAGTTTGTGTCGTCCCTTAAGGATTGTGAGCGGCAATACGGGATTGCCCTATTGTGACTGTGCCGTTAAGTCAATGAAATGAAAACCACCATAGTTCGGATGATAATAATCTAATTCATTCAGTGCTCGGTTTATATACTCCGATCAATAAACAGAACGTGATATCATTGTACGCTATAAACATGTCTGAGGTTATCATAACAAGGTCAAGTTATTTGTAAAGTGATATAATAATAAGGTGAATTACTGTTTACATCACCTTCTATGGTTACCTATCAATTAAAAATTATTCTTGTAAATTAACTTTCAGTAAAATAAAAATCGATTGCTTGCAGGTGGCCAAGGGGGCAGCTCGTACATGATTGGATTGGTTGTCGTATTGAATTCAAACCTCAAACTAAATATATGACCAGAGATATTCATTATAAATATTCCAAACATAGACTGACGATCACAAAAATACATCTAGAGAAATAAAAATTATTTAAAACCTCAAACTATGCAAAAAAAGAATTTCACAATTATGTTAGATGTTGAGGCCCTACAACATAAAAATATAATGAAAGAAAAAGCCATACGAAGGGGATAAGATATGAAATGGAATGCATAAAGCACACACAAAGTCGTCTTCACAAAAGGTTCAATATAAATTGAAACAATTGGTAGACCGACAGGCGAAAAACAACTACTTTCCTAGCAAATACCACGCAGAACGTTGAATGATATTCACCTGACAATTGTATGGAGTGTTTTTTTCTGTCACTGGGTGTCCCGGTTAAAAGTTATCTTTTCCGACGCACCTAAAGATGTTTTAAGATCGATGATGATTTTATTTATGTTGTTTCTCGCTTCGGCCAGAGCTCTCTGAATCTCTGGCTGGTGACTACTCCATACTGATGAGGGCCAGAAAAGCCTGAAACCGGTATGCGGATTGTTAGGCGGACACGACATGCATTCAAACATAATCGAGCTTATCAGAAAGAAAATTTGCGAACAATATCCATCTATATGAAGTTTGCATGGATTGTCAGGTGAATATCATTCAACGTTCTGCTGGTATTTGCTAGGAAAGTAGTTGTTTTTCGCCTGTCGGTCTACCAATTGTTTCAATTTATATTGAACCTTTTGTGAAGACGACTTTGTGTGTGCTTTATGCATTTCATTTCATATAAAAATATAAGTTTTCTGTGTAAATAAATTGCAGTACGCTGTCAGTGTTATCTGAGGCCTTTGAGTATAAGTCCGCTGAAAATTTTCGGGCCATTTTCAGTTCCCAAAGTTAGCACCCTGGGGACCGTGTATAGTTGGATATTCGAAACATGAGAACATGTTTTTTATGAAATATAGATTATGTTCACTTGAAAAATCTATATTTTCCCGTCTATCTATTTTCATTCTGCTGTTGTACCCGGCTGCATTTTCCTTTGTCGGATCCGCCGATAACAAAGCAAGAGAGCTTCAAGAACGTGATATCTTGTAACATCGACGGCACCTCGAGTCATAAATAACACTTGATTCATGATCGGGAGCGGATATAGACAGCACGACCCCCGCATCTGACACCCCCAATATTAATTAAGAGAACACGGGGTCATGCTGCGCTACAACGAATGCAGTTCGAAGTGTGCCGTGTTTTTGCCCTTTTTTTATCGGTCATTCGGTACAAATTGAATTGTTTCGCCGTTGCCCTACTCGATTTCTGCGCGGGAGATGGATGGTTTGGGGGAGAGGCTTGATTAGAGCGTTATTGGCAGGTTGGGTTGCTATTCATTCGGATGAAATATAGACGGAAAAAGTGACATCGGGAGATATTGAAACTCAGTCCCACGAAAGTAAAATATTACAATGATGATATTGTGGTATTGAACGGAATATTTCTGTTGGAAATTTGGAAATCCTTTGGTTTGATAGTTCACCTGTGTATATACTTTTGCAGTTTCCCATCTTATAACGACCTCAATCACGAAAGGTGCTGCAGCTACTTCTGCTGAGGAAATTGAAAATTCGAAAATATTCAAATATACAAGAGTTATAAAGTGTACTAATGATTCTAGATCATATTATTTTCTGATTCAGCGTATTAGTATGGCAATTCAAAGAGGCATCAGTTATGGGTAAACTTTTCTTATCCCGAAAACTGGATGCAATTTTCTTACACCCTCAAAAACCTTCTATTCAAAGACGAGAATGCCTTGATAAATCGAAGAAGAATACCATTCTGATGGAACGACGCGATGGGAGACTATTTGATAAAGATTATTCCTATGATGTCAGCATTAGTGATGTTTACAGTTATAACTACAACAACACCATCAGTCCACTTGTGCATGAAAACGTCCAAATTCTCGAACATAATGGGTTGAAAAACTTGGCAACACCTGCTTCATAAATAGCATGATACAATGTTCATCAATACCAGAGTTCTCAGAAAAGACGAGCGTATGAGGGATATCGACACAACACATCAGGTATGGAGGTGCTTTGATAAAATCATTTGCGGTAGTGATAAAGATTTTTGGTCGAAAGATTCAACTGATAGGGTGGTCAATACTGTTTCTTTGAAAAGCCAGATAGAAAAGTTCGACCTCGTTTCATGGGGACGGTCAACAGGACGCCCAAGAATTCCTTAGATATTCATTGGGAGGTCTTCATGGAGATGTGAACAGAGTAATAAAACCCAAACCTATCCTGACAGAAATTGATGAGAAATTGAGCGACCATGAAAAGGCACAGGAGTCTTGGTCAAGATATATAAGAATTAACTAAAAAATTGTCGATAACTTTGTTAGTCAACTGAAATCAACGTTGAATTGTACTTTCTGTGGCTATTTTTCTGTCTCTTTTGACCCCTTCTGGGACCTTTCACTTCATATTCCCTCAGAAAACTGGCGAACTCAGACTGTCACAATGTCTAGATTCATTTACTAAGGAAGAAACTTTGGATGGTGAACAGAAACCAACTTGTTGTGATTGTAAGGAAAGGATACAATGCACAAAGTCATTATCTATACATAAATTTGCCAAAATATTAGTAATTCACTTTAAAAAAATTTCGCCGATGGATAGATTCAGGGAAAAATTAAATGCCATCATTGACTTTTCTCTTGAAGGATTAGACATGAGTAATTATTCAACAGATAACATAACTCTGTATGATATGTCCAATCATAGTGAAACATCCTATAGCAGACACTACACGTCTTACTGTAGGCACCCTTATGCAGACACATGGCACGAGTTCAATGACTCAAGAGTTTTCCTCGATATCACTAGAATCCCTCATAAGTGGTGAAGCATTCATCCTCTTCGATCAGCAAGGGGCACCAAATCAATAATTTGAAATTTTTTCTATTGTATTGTATTTTGTAGCTATATAAATTTGGATAAAAGCTTGTATTTCGAAAAACAAAATAAGTTTGGTGATGGCATTTCACAGAAATTGTAATACTGAAATAAGAATAATAATTTCTCGGGTAAAATTCTTTCATTCTTCATAAACAAAAATAGGTTCTGCATTACTAACCACTTTAATGTTTTTTGGATAGTATTCGAATGTGATGGTATCCATTTGTTCATTCTAAAAAAAATATGTTTATCTATTAGAAGGAGAGCTTGCATTTCGTGTAAATCAATTTGATTTCTCCAAGCAAAGCGCTTTCGGCAAAAAACCATATTCATTACTTGTCTCATATAAAGAAATACGAAAAAACAATCATCACCAATATGTTGTTCATTTGTGAATTTACAAATATTTTATTTTAAATACATGTAATTTTATAAAATTGACCAAAGTCAAGAAATTTTAGAAAATACATGTAATTCAAAATACATATAAATATTTGTAAGTCCATAAATGAACAACATATCCATGATGATTGTTTTATGTATTTATATTTATGAAAGACAAGCACTGAATATGGCTTTCTGCCGAAAGCGCTCTCCTTGAAGAAATTAAATTAATTTACACAAAATACAAACTTTTCTTTCTATACATGATCGGCGGGTACACAGCTGACTGGAATCCTATCAATATTTATCTTCCATTTGGTTTTGTAATTCTATTTCACGAATGTCCCGGAGATTAATATATTTTATCCCACTCCACCTCCCATTCAGGCAGGCTTGGCAATGGTATCGTGGATTCGAAAATAATATCTAACGCTTGAATTATAACATATATTGGTGTTAGCCTGACTATTTACTCGTGATTGTTCAACCAACTGAATGGTTTTGAATATCTATGAGATATGCTCTAATATCCTCATTTCGTAGCCAATCAATGCAGTTATTGGGTTTCAACAATCAATCTACTCAGATAACTCTCGAAGACATAGTTTCTCAAGAGGAGATTCAACTCCACCCAACATTACCCGCTCAAAGTGGCAATAGATTGAATTGTGATTACCTCATACAGTCATGCTCTCCACATCAATACACAAGAAGTATCGTTGAATCGAAATTTGATCGACGAAATAATTATAGCCTGAGATTGTGTGTATTATTTTTGTCTGTCTTCTGATTTCCTGGTTCATTTCAGATCTTTTCCATCTTTCAACTCAAATAAATCCAATTTCTGCTTTCTGTATTCTCTGAATATCAATAGCGCTTCCAAATCACCAACAGCACAATGAATAATATCGGGAACGAGAATGGCATTTTCGATATTTTCGAAAGTACTGGCCCAGACGGTATCCCCGCTCTTTTCAGGAAATGATGTAAAAAATATCTATTAAAACCTTTACACGTCATCTACTGCAAACCACTTTCGTTGGTTACTTTCCCGACTACTGGAAAAAAGCAATGCTACTCCCATTCACAAAACTGATGGAAATTTTATATGAATAACAATATCCAGATCACATAACTCGATCATTTTGGGATCTATCATAAGAAGATGATTATATAAGGCTAAGGTATCTACACAGTGATCACCAATATGGTTTTTATGGGGTAGGGGTCAGTATTCACCAATATCTTACTTTTCATTCAAGAAACTAAGATAGCATTAGACGTGTAAATTATTTTTTGAAACCATCAAACTCACATGATGATTCTGAGAAGATTCTCTCTACATGGATTTACTCTGCTCTGAATTGAGTTATACCTTTAAAATAAAAACCAGGGTGTTGCACGGAACAATTTTCAGTCAGACTGTTAAAATATCATGGAGAAACTCCAGGGGTCGTATCTTAGCCCTCTTCTATTCATTTTGTCCATCAAAGGCACTGGATCTTGTTTTCAATATTCTAATTATCCCCGTGATCATTCCAGCAAAATTCAGATAGACTCAGTGTTTACTGTTCAAACCATCCCTTTTCAATCAATGGTAGCAAATGTGAGCTCATAACTCTCACCAGACATAAATTCTCATTTTGACATAGAAAGTAATGTTTCGAACACTATGAAATCTGGAAAAAAATACTTAGCTTCGAAGATCACATGTAATGAGTATCTGCAAAGCGATGAAAACAAATCCATCTCAATTTAACAGTTTTATTTTGTTTGGAGATCGTTTGAATAACTACTCTTGATCTGACAGCAGTAAAGCATACAAACAGAATATATTAATTCATTGAACTATATATTCAACCGGCATCTCTTTTTTGAAACTTACGAGAACAAACTCATTTTTCAAAAATAAAATATGTTGAGTTCTAGGCAATTAGTCTTCCATATGATATTACTTCTGGAATAATGTTCATCATTTTACCTAAATCTGTAAGAACTTTTTGTTGTAAAATCCATTTCATAACCCTGTAATTGGCCATCAAGGTGCCCGTTTCAGTCTGGTTTCTACTAAGTGCTTATTTTTTCTGGGTATAACGTTTTTTTTTTCAGTTTCCTTGACAATGTAGGGAGGCAAAATCATTCACACTAGTGATTGTGATATTCATTTTCATTTGATTCTCAAAAATATAATTCATTTCTTCAACATCAATTAGTTGTAATTCAGAATAAAGACGGAAAAAATCAGCTCAATAATTTTTTTTAACCATTAAGGCTTCATTTCAATTACATCAATAAAACATGACAATGATGAAACAATCAAAGACTGGAATAAATTAATTTATAGCTCTCAATAACTATCTCCATCTCTTCATCTTTAATTTTTTTTATGTCTGTGAATTTTTGTCACAAAGCTTTGTACTGCGTTCTTTATCGTGTTGAAAATATATCTTCCTAGATTTTTGTTTTATAAAAGTATATATCGAGATGACCCTAGCGACATGTTGTTTTTGCCTCTCTCAATATATTTCAATTTTCAGCATATTCGCGTCATATTCTGGTTCAAATAAAAACTTTTGCAATCCATGACTCTGATGTTGATTTCGTATCAAATCGTACCATACATATTGTATTTTCACACCATGTGAATTCAAAGTTTTAATATCGTTCAAGATAGAATATTGCTTTGGATCTATTAGAATATAATATCCTTTGTTTTGTTCCAGGTTTTGGATTCGTCACATTTCAGAACGAAGACGTTGTAGATAAAGTTTGTGAAATCCACTTCCACGAGATCAACAATAAAATGGTAAGTGTAAAGTCCTTATATGATGAAATTCCTTCAATCGAATTGATTACTTGTTACTATTTTGTATACTTTTTCATTTCGAGCCGTTCTGAAAAAAAAAAGATGTGGAGGAAACGTCAATGTTCTTAGGATTCCACGGTTTCGATTAACGTTGCTTTGCTCGTCGTTGTTTGGGTGTTATGTTAGTACGTGTCAACACTTTTAAAAGAAATAGTTTTTTCCTTAATATCATAATAATCCTTTGGCCGATTTTGTTAAAATTTGGCATCGTTATTTGGGGTAGCAAGGGGCTAATTCAGCCCTAACTAAAACTACAACTTTTTTATCTCCAACAATTTTTTGTATCTTGCTTTGTTTTTGAGAAAAAAAATAAAAATAACCTCATAGTTATATGGTAACGCCTGAAATTAAAAACTGAAATAGAAGAACCTTTTAACACATTAACAAATGGAGATTTTCAGTAGAAACATAAATGTAACAAACTTTCCAAAGTTGCTGAATGTCCTCCTTATTCAATCAAGCATCGTCTTAAATCGATTGACGAACCTTGAAATATTTGCGTATGTCTTATGGATCACATGAACGCGATCCGTGATCATTCTTCTTCAGTTGACTGGGTTATAAACGAGGATTAAATGTTCCGATAAATCAGGTATTTAAATTGACCAGCATGCTGACTGGACTATCAGTTTCCATAAGTTGCATCGAAATTGACGGTACTATGCTAAAGTGAGGTTGGTCCCCATCGTGCATAAACCACATTGCTCCTCTTACTGCCAGTGGGACATTTTCTAATAGTACAGCTCACACAAATTCCAAAAAATTACGATACTCTTGACCATTTAATCTCGGGGGTAAAAAATGAGGTCAAATGAGATAATTACCCACAATACCAACCCAAACATTCACGGAAAACTGTTGTTGATAATGATGTTTTATAACCGCATGGGGATTTTCTCCAGCCCAGATATGATTGTTATGAAAGTTCATAATTGAATTTCGGGAAAAACACGCTTTATCGGTAAACAATGCACGGGATAGAAATGTCGGAGATGCTGCCTGTTGTTGGTAAAAGCCAAGTAGAATAAACAACGCGCTTGGGAAAATCCGTAGGTAATAACGCTTGCACACGCTGTATGTGGTAAGGATACAGTTGATAGTCCTTTGAAATCTTCCATACAGTAATGTGAGAAATGTTCAATTGTTGTGCAATTTTGCGTGTACATACTTGTATTGGGGCTACGCTCAACTTCACGTAAAACTGCTTCTCCAGCTCCGCTGTTCTTGCCGTTGCAGGTCTCCCAATAAGAGCAGCCGACCTTTGGAAAGTGCCTGATTCGCACAGCCTTTCGTGTATTCTTACAAATGTTTGTCTATTTGGTACAATGCGATGGGATATCTTTCTTGATAAATGCGTCTAGCCACTCTGGAATTGCCTTGGGCCATTCCATAGACAAAATGCATATTGGCCATTCCTGAGTTTGTAAACCGAACCATTTTCTAATATCAGTGACGAATTTTATAGCCTAAAACTCTTTGAAACACTTCAAATAATTACTTTAAAATAATTACGTATGCACTGTTTCAAGTTATGTCAAAGTTAAATTTGTTTGAACAATCGTTCTTCCTTCCATGGCACTCTAACTTCACTTTCAACACTGCAGTAATAAATAACGTTCTTTGTTTCATCGCAAACAGTGAATCTAAATATTCAAAAGATCACTTTCGTCTAATTTCAATTGTTTAATCATAAATAAAAATCTCGTGATTGCATATCATAGACAACAATAAAAACATTTTTTAATAATTAATATTTTTTTTCATGGGTTGCATTACTTTTGATAACAATTTCTAAGACTGGAATGGACTATTGATATGGGAAAAAATAACAAGTGCACCCCAGTTTTTGATGGTTTGGTAGTTCAAATTTTTTATTATGTTGTCCCAGGGACATGTAATAAAGTGATTTTTATGTTTTTTCCCAAAACAAAGCAAGATACGAAAAAAAATCTGTAAATAAAAAAGTTGTAATTTCAGTTGCTTAATGCGGAAAAAAAATAGCAAAAAATCAGTGGCGCACATTTTTTTTGTCAGAAATATTGGTTAAGGTGCCTTCTGGTACGCCACTGGACATGATGATTTCAATCTTGTTAGACTAAATTAGCCCCTTTGCCATATTTCAATAAAATCGGCTAAAGGATAATTAAGATATTTGGGAAAAGACGATTTCTTTAAAAAATGTTGACACCTTTTATCTTGAAAACAAAGCATTACCGGACCTTTGGTTATATAACTTTCGTCTTAGAATCACTCAAAGAATCACTCCTTCGAGTTTGGCCACGTACTTACTAAACACAAAGGAATGGACATTTATCTGAAGTGGATTTGGATTGGAAAAAAGAAGAAATTGCTTTTTTCGAATAATTCTATAATATCGATATCTCAACATCATTTTTTATCATAGTGTTTTCTGTACGATCTAGTCGAGAAGTCAATTCTTATCAATCGTGTGAAAAAATCAACCCTAATTGTTTTCGAGCATTCTTGAAACAGCAATGAATTTCACGTATTCATTCCATCTTTTCAAAACTGCAATCCATAAATAACGTTTTATGTTCCATAAAACAAATGGCATATTATTTTTATGCTGCTAAAACGCTCCCCAAGGAGTTGCTATCATTTTCATGGAGTTAATAAATGTGTCTATCTAGGATTGCGAATGATGTTCGAAAAGCTCTAACTTTTTTATCGACACTCTGTGCGGTATTTCGATTATGCTTCATTATTATCGGTCATGGTACAATGTATATATCTTTCAATTTCTGGTCATTTATCTATTTATTCGTGTCTCAGCTATGAGTTCACGTGTATTATATCCAATATTGATCATTGAACTGTATCTGAAACATAGTGGTTGAATATGAAAATAACTCGCGTATTCGGGGTTCCGAACCATTCAAGGTTCATCAATCTCTTCCAGAAACCAAAAAAATCAGCATGTTTGGTCATTCAACTACATTCACAATTCATTCGTGGTATAAATTAACTTATTATGAAAACAATTTAGTTATGGGATACCTCAACTCCCCCTGAAGTCTATCATTCATTTCAAATTTTCAACTGAGTATTTTTATTTCCAAGTGAAAGTTTGGTTCTATATCATCGTTCTCATATGTTTCATTAGAGAATTGTCCATAGAGCATTCCACCTCGTTGGTCCATTTACGAAGAAATTAATATAAAAACTCGCCAAAACCTGAGAAGTGTTCCTTCCTTTTTGTTCATCAAAACTTTCTTCATCAATCTGTCTGGATATTTTCTCATATCATATATTTGATCATGAAATCTATTCGCACCCATCTGGGATTCATGTCACACCAATTGATGTTTTTACCACGTATATAAGGAACAAAGTCACTGTGAAAGTGGATTTCTCTTCTTTCTGAAAAGGTCCGAATTTTGCATTCTATAGCAATGATCTCAAGCATTTATTTTTGTAGAATCGCCGCTATAATATAATTATCGTATGAACGAACTGCTGATGAAATATGTGGAATTCTCTTTCATTTGACGACAACTTTGTCTGGATGAAAATCTGGAATAGGAAGAATTCAATAACTACAGGGTATTCCATTACATTTTTTTTCCGAAAAATGTTGAATCTTCATTACACATTGCATTTCATAGGACCCAATCATTTTATGGTGTTCTAGCTATAATTTAATGATATCTATTCATTTATATTTTTCGAATTAGGGGTAAAAATTGAATTCGTGGAAAGACCATCTGGAGCAGATTCCAGAAATTCCAAAATATACATAGTATTTCCTAGAACCTATTCCACATCAATCAATCAATCAAAATATGC